>CM040188.1:76589565-77189565 GCA_022606455.1 Callitettix versicolor | reverse complement strand
CTTGTTCCAGACAGTCAGTCATTTATATATGCTGTGAACAAATCATCAGAAAGTAAATAGCGTAAATAATGAACACAGTTCATAGTTATTTGTTATGTATTACATATCATATACACAATGTTCATATTACAGACAGTTGTTGCGAGCCCGATAACATAACCTTTTATGGATCAAATGGTTCTTTATTTAGCCTCCAAACTGGCAACTTGCACCACCGATTTAGTTTTCTCACAAATATACGAAAATTAATATGTTAACTAGCAATTTAAAAACAATTGCATAGCTGAAAATACCAGACACCAAAAATTTGCTGATTTTATTTTGAATTTTAAATAAGAAATAGATAAGTGAAAACATTGCTGCAAGGAGATCAGGTAACTGTAAGTGACGTAGTTTTAATTGAGAAAAAGATGTTCAAAATTTTCTACATATTAACCTGTATTATAAAACTTATTGTGTTACAGTGTTAATACTTGTAAAGTGTTTTTATATTTAAACAAGAAGTAATTCTTACTGGAAAACCCTTTCCACACGGGATAGTATGCAGAGATATTACCACGTATATTTGAATTTTATCACCTACATCCACTTACCATTTCCTTAATATTTAGCTACAAATTTATTAATAAATTTTAGTTGTAAAATGAGTTTATTGGAGTAGCCCCCATGGTAAGACCTAGAATGTGGTCTTATTAAGACATGGAATGTGTACTGATTTCTGACAACGCTGATTGTGATAATGAAATCAGACTTTCAAAATTGTTTAAGACAAAGAAATTACGATTTTGTTTATTATTTTCAATCGCCACCATTTTAAAATATGGAAATAATTTGCTGGATTATGAACAGGATTTTTTAAATGGACTCATATACCAGAATATTTGTTTCTATAATGTTTTTGGAAATCGTTTCCATCACACCAGGGAAATAGCTGTGTATAACAAATGTTTTTTTTTTTTTAATTTAGGTTTAATTCAACTATGTACAAAATGCATATCATGGGTCTACACTGTTTTCAAATCGTCTCAATTCGACCCAGATTAATTGTGAATTGTCCACACTGCAATTAAGAACTTCAGTAAGTGTAAGTTAACAGGTTAAGCACCAGGACAATTTTGTACATTTGCAAATACCGTGTGCATCAAATAATTATTGTGTTGATGTATACAAATAATTACCCATAGACTGTGTGTAGCAAATCTGATCACAAAACTTGGCAGTGTTTCAGTGTGAATTATAATGGATGCATGAAGTAGTTGTATTTCTAAAATATAACCTGAACTTTGGTTTATAGCACAGTATTGTTGGTTTTTGAAAGTCAGTACTCCATCATCCCATCTCACTAATTAGCTGTCCTTTGTGTAATTGAACATTCTGTCATAACCTGTGGCTTGCATTATCATTTAATGAGTTGTTTTGACAGTGTGTTTCGAGTATTAATTAATAAAGTTTTTATTTAACCACATAGTTTTAATATGAATGATAAAGAATTGAAAAAGTGATGAGATTTACATTGGTAATTATTATCAAAGTGAAAGTGCTAGTTCAGAATATGACAGTGACAATAATTGTATTTATCCAATATTAATGACTTTATCAGTAGTGATTCTGATTCTATTTGTAATAAAAGGCAAATATTAGATTTTGATAGTAATAATGATCAGTCTGATATTGTTTCACTGGAATATGTGTCAGTACCCCCTATAAAAATACATCCACAAAGCTTTATCAGCAATAAGGAAGTGAGGTTACCTTGTATGATGTAACGGAAAATTTAGAAAATTTTGATTATAATGTAAAAGGTTACATTAATGATGCTTTTTCATAAATTGTAAGGGGAAATCTCTGACAGAAATTGTCAGAGAAATTCTTACAGAATTCATCTATAAGAAATTGTCGATGAAATTGTTAACTAACCTTTACGTTAATCAATGCATTGTCAGACAAATATTAGAAGAATCAATTTTAAAATCACTCTTTACTTGCAAATTGGACTGATACTAACCAGCCAAAAATGCTATCCTTTACTGCCATTGTAATTTGAATGGGCCTTGACTTAAGCCAAGTATTAAAGACTACTGGTCCAAACTAATTTTGTACAATAATGATTTTATCAAGAAAAACCAATATATCCAGATACAGATTTATATGTTAAAACGAGCTGTATAAACCATCAACAATAGTAGATTATAACTCAGCAAAGGGTTTTATTGACCTAATAGATCAAATGACATCATATAATTCACCTATTAGGGCAATAAAATGGTATCGAAATATTAGCATTGAAATTCTGACAAACACATCCATTGTCAATGCTTAAGTCTTATATTCCACAGTTGAACAAAAAAAAATTGACATCATTACTTGCAGAGAACAAATTGTACTTGGACTTATTATACTTGAACAAATTGACTTGGTTTGGTTTGTGTGAAACATCTTACATGAAGCACATATCATGCACATGGTGCTTAACCTGTTTTACTTTCTTGTTTAATCTGAAAATATCAATCCAACTTCTTGTCAATGAGATCTGGATAATCAATGTACTTGTGCATGCGTGTGTGTCAGGGGCAGCTGATGTGTTTAGCGAATTCACCACACTCCTAGCTACCCTCACTAGTCTACTCAAGATAACATGTGCACATGCGTATACACACACACACACACACACAACCTACTCTACAGACACAGAGCAATAAACAATACAATATATACACTGGTGTGATGAACCGGGAAAGGGAATAAATGTCCAACTTGCACAATGAAAAATCCTTGTTGCTGCAGAAGAATTTGCAAACAATTCTAAACCTGGATATTAACCCTTATTTACTCTGAGTTCATCAAATTGGGCAGTTAGGAAGATTCATTATCAGTTGGAAGTTAGTGACCCTAACATATAGGAACTCTTACACAAACTCTGGCCTAAGAAACTAAAGCCAACAAGGAACAAGTATGAAGTAAAAACCTTCAAGAAAATTTTGGAAATGATTCCAATTCTTCCTTGAGAAAAAAAGGAGGAATGAGAATTGCCTGGAAACAAAATAGAACATTCTGATGTTGACTCCTGCTTCTGCCTGTACAGAAGAGGACAGTGGTCGATGTGACTAAAGCACCAGTCAGTTTTTTTTTTTTTTTTGTGTTTAACGTCCGACTATTGTGCACACTTGGGCTAATGCAGGCGATGGGATGATTTATAGCGTATGAAAATGCCAAGCCCTCGCCGGGAATCAAACCCGGGTCCTCGGGGTGAAAGCCTAGTACACTATCCACTAGGCCACCGAGGCAGCAACCAGTCAGTTTCCTGCATCTCTGAACTGTACATCTTAAATTTCTTAGTTCTAGCCACAGTTACTCTTGTTGTTTTCCCTTATGCAGCTGATCCCTCGTTCTCATTAGTCTAACTGGCATAAAGTTTAGACATTAAGAAAAAAAAACTAAAACCAGAAGATAGATGCTAATTAAACTGAGAAACCTTAGCATTTAATATTAATTAAATACAGTACACAGACATGTTCAAACTAATCCATACACCAATAAAGTATTAAACTGAAAACCTGGCAAATTTGTTTATGCTAAGAATAATCAAAAGTTTCCAACTACTTTAACATTATACCTGAAAAACATTTTTTTTTACTTCTTAATTTTGTAGGGCATTATTACTGAGCCTACTAATAACAAAATTATTCCTTGTCCATCTTTATTAGTCTAAAATATGTTTCTGGATCATAAGAGGAAATACCCAAAAAAATAACATGACTCACATGTAGCAGTTCACTGACTGTAGTAACAGCTTCCACTGTTTGACCATGATTTTTTGCAGCAAATAAAGTTTTTTTCAAAAATGTTACTTTAAGGGGCTTACACTTGCTTTTTTTAATGGTTGATTTAAAGAAACAACATACATCTATTAGATTTTGTTTTTTGTTAGGGGCAAAACAGTTGTTAATATTTAAGACAGGTCATAAATCCCTCTCCCGCTGTCATCATTTTACATTTTATAAATCAAGCACTACAAGTTTATGTAAAAATTAAGTGGTCATCATGAAAGCTGATCTCTTTCTGTTAGTTATATTACCAAATAAGGTGTTTTAGCATATTTAATGAATATGTAAACGAAAATACTTTATCGAACTTTAAATTCACTCCAATGCCTAGAATTATTCATTACAAGCACTATTTGCTATAATAGTTCAAAACAATCAGCTGGTCTAAACTGTAAAATGTTGGTTGTGCATTTCTCAATGTTTATTAAAATTAAATTTTGAAATAAACAAACCTAAAAACATGATGTCCATAATGTTCATAACATCTAAGTGCTCTGCATACCATCCCCATTAATATATTACAAAAAAGCCAAACCATTAACCAACCAGACTATTTAATTAATCATTAAGATATACTGCTTTGCAATAATTATTCAAAAATTAACATAAGAAAAACATTTTCTGATATTGTAGCTGAAAAAAGTCCAAAAAAAAATTAATGAACTTAACGGTTATTAGTGAAGTTGAAAATATTTAAAAGCAAAATTGAAAGTGTAACAACAAATACTTAGGTACTGGATTGGAAAATACAGGGTGGATGAAAAGAAACTACCCACACTTACTTAAACCCGATACAGAATAAAAAATTAATACCAACTAGAGAAATTATTTATTTCCTTAACATTCATTTCAGTAATGTAGCTCCAATCTTCAGGGGATACATCAAACTGTACCCACCTCCCGGATAAAGTTTGCTTTTATTTGATATCCCTCTGAAGACTCTTGCTACTTTACTATAATAAATACCCGGGTAAAATAATTTGACAAATTGGTGTTAATTTTTTATTTCATATCAAATTAGTTTTGTGCAAAATAAAACTTTCCTTATTGAAAGTTCATATCATACATGCTCTTTGCATATTTGTTATTTATAATATTAGACTATTAAAATTTAATTTGTTACTATCTGCACTGTTGCTGGTGTTTTGAATCAAGTTTTCTATTGGTAACATGGTGTATATGATTTCTAACCTTAAAATTAGTGGTAAATTCTGTTTTATATCTGTCTCATGAACCAATGAAAAATATTTGGAATTAATTACATTACAGAGTACTTACACTGAAGCATGAATGTGGTAAAGGTGTATATGTATTTGTTACATTGTTTTGGCTCTGTCAGCTTTAGGCTTAATTTCAGGACCACTGTGAAGCACAAGGGATAATTTGTTTCCGCAAAGTGTTCCCAAAATTAGTGTCCGAAAGTATAGAAATTTAAATTCTGATGGATTGAACAAGCAAGAATGTTTATCATAATTACGATTTAAGGGGAAAAATACTGAAAAGCTATGAAAAATCTTGAAGATCCCTGGGCAGATCAAACAAATTGTGTCACCGCTTAAATTAAATCAAACTTTTTCCTGTTGTAATTTGAAAAATTAATCACAACAGTTCTAAACAGATTATTTCCGTATATGTTTACTCGTATGACTAAGCTAAAGCAGCAGCATGTAATACAATACAGGAAAGTCAAAGAAATAGTATGATTCAGAAAAAACATTACACATTATATTAAACGTAAATAAACATGCACGGTACAAATAATTAGCATTTAATATGTACGTTTACCATACTGTACAAAAATTTTCTATTGTTCAAATTTATTATTTTTTTTAATGGCAGTATTTCAGATAGTGTTTGGGAATAATTTGAAACAAAGGAGATTGTAAAAGAAAAATATTTTTGCCATAAAACTTACGTTGAAAACTTCGTTTAATTACATGTCCAGATACCATGATGTTATTTAAAAAACTAACTTACTTCCAAACAATGAATAAAAATTTTAAAACACCACAAATCTTAGAGCATGTGCTTCATTTAGCCTCAAACTGAAATGAGACAACGTAAAGAAGGCTAATAACTTTAAATCCACCAAGTGTACATCTGAAATTAAACAAAATAACTTTGCTGGCCAAATAGTACTAGATACATTAGAAAACTGCTTTCATAAATTGCTTCACAAGCTAGTGTTAATTTTTACATTTCCATGTAAAGGATTATTAAATTAAGTTTTAAAAAAGCTCAAATGAAACTTTTTCTGAAATATCAAATATTTTATTGTTCAATAGAACTAATATTTTTTTTTTAATTTTGAAATTGATTCTATAAATAAAAAATGCTCTGTTAACAAGAAACAGCGATAAATGAAAAACAGGCCACAGTACCAGTGATTAGAATATGCTTTGTTAGCATCAAAGTATTTTAGGTGACCGTGAAAATATAAGTTTAAAATTTTAATGCTGATTATGATGGAGAAATCAGATTTTCAAAAAACAGTAATGAAGACTTAAACAATTATGACTTTTACTGTGTTCAAGTTTCATTTTCATACTTTGTAAAATAAAAATATGTTTGTTTTTTGAAATGTTCGTTTATATAATGTCAATCTAATATTTATGTATATTATACCATACTGTTAGTCTTTGGATCATATCAGCGAACAGATGTGTACTGTTATTTTAGTTTTTACTCCTTTTTAAAAAAAGTATAAGGTAAAAAACTTTAATATAGGAAATTAACTTCCATCATGTCAGTCAGACAGCTGAGCACACGATTATTTTTGTTTTAACAGAGCCCTTAATATATACAAATCTTTATAATTTACTCTAGATGACTTTAAAAATTGTAAAGTTGCACATATTTGCCTAATGACAGAATTCTAAAGAAAATGTTTATCAAATCAATTATTTGACATTTGTTTTATTATTTTAAACATAATTAGGCCTACTATGAACATTAATTTTATAATAGCTTTTAACTTTTCATCGCTGCCTTCAAGCGTACAAGAATAGATATCAATTTGAGCTTTCTTTAACACAGTGTATACTTGTTAATATTTTCAACTTGATTTTAAGAATAAAAAGTAAATATTATAAATACATTGATTATTATGTTCTAAAACAAACAAAACCATTCTCCAAGTCAGTGTTCCTGCTAAGCAGAAGAATGATCTACCAGCAGAAAACATTATCTCTTCCCTCATCCTGCAACAGATGTTTAGGCCGTACTTATTCAGGTACGACTATCATTCACAGGAAAATAAGGGTCCTTATTTAAAGTATCCTTAGGTATACACTAAGTTTATAAAAGCATCTGTTCACCTACCTGTCCACCAATAACACAATTATAGTGCTTCAAAATTGTAAGACTCAACAATTTTGTTGTGTTTACAATAAAGCCTGCGAAAATACAATTGCTTTAAACACATTATTATTTTTAAAGTGATGGACAGAAAAATGACAGGCACAAAGACAAATTTTCATAAATTATACCCTAATTAGTAATAGGTTAAAGAAGGAAAAATGCTGATCATGTTCTTCAAATATTTTTTTAAATCAATGAGCAACAAAAAAATTTAACAAATTATATTTCTTCTGCAAATGTTGATACCATTTAATAAAATTCTGGCAAAATTTCTTATATATTTCAAGTAACACAAAATTAAGTAACAGATTTTAAGCATATTTTGTTGATACATATTCATATTTTTTTGGATATTCATAACTTAATTGTATAAAAGAATTTAAATGAATAGCCACCAAGATTGTTTACCATAAATAAAGTGCTATGGTGTGTTTTACCATTCATTTTTTAAAATAAGAATTTACTCACTAACAATGATTTTTGTTAAATCATCCGAAACAGGGTCTAGCTCTTAACAAAACTGCAGTTTAATAATTAATTGTTGGACTTTCTGCTTATGCACAGAAGAGTCTTATTGACAATTGGACAAGCTTGCACAAAAACATTACCTACATATTGTAAAAAGGTTATTTCGTGTAATATCATTTAAATTCTACACTTACTTATTAATCTTCTTAGGGAATTTTCATTGGAAAATGAATTACTGGAACAGCCATTACAGTAAAATTCAAATCCAGGACCACGTGCAACGACCTCTGAACATATTTTGATGGATGTGCTTGCAACTTTGGTCTTGTTTAGTTAAAATTTGGCACAAAAATTAATATTTGTAATATCTCGGAAAACTCCAATTTCAAACTTTTGCAACTCTCATTTCTTTAAACTGATTTTATTGTTGTATCTAAGTTAAAATCTGATAAATTTTCATTTTAAATTTTCAAATTTCATTTAAAATATGAAAATGAGCCGGAGACAAAGTAAGTGTATTTAAATAGTGATAACTTAAAGTATCAATTTACGCAGATTTAAATGCTGATTATGATGTTGAAAACAGATAAAAAGTTATAATTTTTAAAAGATTTTTAATTGCCACTATTTTAAGTTCGAAAAACACTAGGTAATTTATTTGCTCACTTTAGTAAGACAGTTGGACTTCATGATTATTATAACGGTCTACTAATTTATTTTATTCACAATGACACCATAGGCACTGCATATAACTCAGGATTACTAATTACCACTTATAAACCCAATCATTTTGAAATGCGTAACTTTGGTTTTAAAGTTAAAATCCTTCTACTGTCTGATATGGAAGTTATTTTATTTCCCAACACACAAACCACGGATACCAAACAGTAAAACTGTGGTAACTTTTTATACAGGAATATAATACACTGTATGCAAAATTTTAAAAAAATAATACTATTGTATGTACTGAACTATATTATATAGTCTCAATTATTTGAAAAAAGGTAATTCAGATGGCTGGCTACAATTTTGAAAAAAATATTCCAAAAATTAAATATTGCAAACTTTACACACAATTTATATTATTTAAATCTGTCTTAAATTTAGCCTTAAACAGATAAACTAATTCACTGTCTGCAAAAAGAAATCTATTTTGAGGGTGAAAAAGATATATTATTTGAGTCTCTATATACTGAATTATGAGTAAATTTTTAATTAACTGCTAAAAATTCAGTAGAAATTTAAAGCCCTTAATTTGATAGTTACATTAGTAATACATTTTTTTAAAACTTAATTTCACATAAAAAATTAATGTTTGTATGTATATGTATATATACACGCGCACACACACACATTTTTATGGCGTCTCGATTTGAAGCAGAACGGGCCGGAACAGCATTCCAGTAATTCTCTTTTTAGGAAAAAAAATTACGATAGTTAAAAACATTTGTTTAATCACATATTACTCTGTTGTTAGTGAGTGGGCCTAACTTACTAATTGTTACACTTCACGTAAAAGAATCATTTGCAGGTCGTAACGGTCGATTATGATATGAGGCTAGAGTAGTTATGGCTTGAAATTGGTTGGCTGATAGGTCAAACTATATATATAATGGATTCTTCTTAGAATGGTTAGGACAAAAGCATCTTGTCATTTCTCGTGTACTAGAAAATCCTTATTGTTAGTTTTTGATGATGAATTTATGTGTGATTTTAATGACAGATGTCAGGCCCTCCCAAAGGCACATGTCACGTTTCAACAATACGTATTTCAACAAAGAATTAGTTTTCTGTAGTGGCCTTTCACTAAAAACTTGACATTAATGCTATTTTCTTTTAAAAGGTTAGGCATTTTCTGACGGACATTAGATTTTCTACGGCCATAGCCTGAATGAGGGATTGGCGTTCATATCGGTGGCAGTAATGGAGGAGATGTCACTTGACTCGGCAATGTAGGTTTGATCTTCACACACACACTTGCTGGTTGTCTATAGAAAAATCAGTCATTTTTTTATTTTATATATATATATATATATATATATATATATATATATATATATATATATGCTAACCTCTCAGTCAGGCTAGACTGTGCTTTTGTCATACTAGACTGTGCATCTGATGCCTAGTGTTTAAAAGAACAAAGCATTAATATGAAGTTCTTAGTAAAACTCGGGAAGGCCACCACAGAAGCTCATTCTTTGTTGAAACGTGACATTTGTCTTTGGGAGGGACCTGCCATCTGTCATTAAAATCACACATCAAATCATGATCAAAAACTAACAATAAGGATTTTCTATTACACACGGAAGAACAAACTGTTTTTTCCTAACCATCCATAAAAAAAAGAATCCTTTGCATAATCTCTTTACCTTGACTTTTTCCTCTAATGTAAAATTAATAAAAGAAACTTTTAATAAATTGTCATTTTCAATCATTTTATAAAAAATATAATGTTACTGCTGAAATAAAACTAGACACTGAATTTCAGGTTACCACAGTCATCTGAAATAGGCTAAATGATTCATTTATGAAATTATAATAAAGCAACTTTACAACTTGGTTAAAAACAAAATTAGATAATATACATACAATCGTAGGCCAGCTCCAAAACACATCAATTTAACTGTATTGAAATATTTGCTTTCCCAACCCTCCCTTGCTACTCTACACTATACAGTATACATACAGCTTTCATTATGACTCAGTCAGGCTATGAATGGCCCGTTTCAGTTTACACAGGGGACCGCTGCAGCGCTGCGTTGAGCTGATATTGCAATACTTCTATACACTGATATTTTATATAACAGCATAAAAGCGTTGTCAGCTAAAAATACTAGACACAACAGGATATGCTAATAATGTTATAGTATTAATATTAAATAACAACTAATATTAAATATTAATTGTTAATTAATCGTTAACTGTTAATTAATATTTAATTGTTGATTAATATTTAATAGTTAAAATTGAGTTATTATTAAATCATAACAAAAAAATAAAATTAATATTACATTAAGGTACCCAAATGGTCCTTCAATACTTAAGTGTAAGCCTACTTGAAAGTACAATACACAAACATATCCAGAATGTAGTGTTGATGAATCAGTCTTGCTTATCTGTAGGATTTGTTTATGAAAGAACAGAGTTATCAGTTATTTGTCATCAGTTTTTTATACATCTACAATTAGTCAATAGTTTATTGCATGCAGGTGTGGACCTACAGCGATTAATTTATAACGCATTGCCAAGTTCAATAAGGACGAAGCAGCAGAAGTAATTTATTTACGGAGAAATCTTACTTTATTATTTAGGTAATAAAATTATTAAACCTACAGCAGACCCTCGATTATCGGACCTATATTTGGGAGAACCCTTTTTCGTTACAGAGAATTTGTGATAATCGAAAATTTTTCGAAAATACTTTGTATAATGCAGAAAAAATGAATGAAAAAGAAGCTTTGTTTAACACACAAGCACAACAGTGTAAGTAAATAATGAAATGGGCCTAATCTTCAAAGTGTAAACTATGACACATTTTTTATATTTAAATATCTAGTTTACATAAATGTTGGTACACACATGTCTACATCCAGGTAAAAAAAGGTCACGAATATTGAGGGATTACTGTATTTATCAAAGTATAAATATAATGCCAGAACACTGTGCGTAAAAAGAGTACTGTACCATAGTATGTATTACTTGTAATATGACACTTACGTCTTCTATAAACCTTCTGTGTCTCTTATAAAGTAAAATAATACAAAATAAACTAAATATTATATTAACGTACTCAAATGTCAATTCCATACTTAAATTTAGGCCTATTTGAGAGAAGAATAAACAAACATAGTACAGTGTTGATGGTTCAGACTTGTTGCCTGTCTGTAGGTTTGTTCATGAAAGAACAGAGTTATCTATTATTTCTCATTAGTTTTTGATACATCTACAATTAGTCAAGAGTATTTATTACATGTAGATGTGAACCTACAGTGATTAATTTATAAGGCACTGTCAAGTTAAATAAGAACAAAGCGGTGGACGTAATTTACTTATGGAAAAATCTGACTTTATTATTTAGGTAATAAAATTATTAAATCTTATTACAATTTAGTGTACAATTGTAAAATTTTGAAAGAAAACATATATGTGAGAATATGTAACACTGAAATCTTGTCAGCCTACATTTCCTGGAACTTGTTGACACGTAAGGAATGTTACGTTTATGCCTACTTCCCCACATTACATAGGAATAATACACCTACTTCAAAAGTCATACACTCAAAAGAAATTATTTTAATACATTTTCAAGAAAAATGTTAATCCAACCACTAAATATAAGCAAGCCTGAATAAATTTTCTATGACCCAAGAAGGGTTAAAATTTTAACTAAATTGGAAAGTAGTTTATGCTTTAGGGCAAATAACATACACAAAGATAAGACAGTAAAAACCTTTAACCATTAAGTAATAACCCTTTTTTCATAAGGAATTATGAAAACTTGAAGAATTTTTGAAATTGTCACATTTTCTCTCTAGTAGAACAAGGAGAAAATAACCCAAAATAAATTTTGCTTAAATTTTGGAACCAATGAAGAGTTGGTACAGTAAATACAGTATACCAAAATAAGAAAGTTATAGTTTGAAATTAAATGAAAGTATTTAACAGAAGTTGGTAGAGTATATTTTAACATTTTTTTTCTTTATTTATTTCTGAGATATAACTTTTCAACTTAAATTTGGTGAATTGACAAGAGTTATGAATCTTCATATACATGATTACAATTTGGCTAACACATGACAATCTAATTTTGAAAAAATTCTTTCGGTTTTTACACAATAGTGATTTTCCATTTTTTTTTGCCATAAGCTTCTGAACCAAATTTTTTGGATAGGTGCAGACCCATAGTGTATATTTGGATAGTTAAAAGCCATATAAAATTAAACAAAAATCATTCATGCAGATTTTTAAAACATATGCTTATTTTTACATGGTAAGACATTGCTGTTTTCTGTTAAAAGACCTCAGGCAGCTAAAATAATTTAAAATTATAAAAAAAAGTTACTAAAAATAAAAGTTTTTTTTAATCCATGGAAATTTGGTTTTAAGTTAAATCTTCAGAGCAAAGTATTATTGTCATCTTATCAGTAAAAAGTGAAATGATGACTTTAAAAGACCTACTTGTGTGTTTTGAATCCATCTTACGAAACTAATGTAATTAGTCAGAAATTAAAAAAATATGCAAAAGTTGGAAGGTATAGTTATTATTAATGACTGTCTATTCATATTATTATTATTTTAAACAGATATTTATCATTGTCTATATATAAACAAAACTCCAATAAAGTATATTAATTCTTATTCTAAAGTGCTTAACAAAAGTGCTCACATCTCCACTTTGATTCACTACATGCTAGCTACTGTGTGTTCTTTTTTCATCTAACTCGTAACATTTTTGCTGACCAAGTGCGAGTAGTTTTATGTTTTGACCGCATAAAGCATTAGTGTTACTCTTTCTAAATTTTAGATTTCTAAAATAGGCTTAAACAACAAGACCTACGTTCCAATTTTAAGCACTTATTGATCTATACTTCGAAATAACGTGAATTGTTCATTACATACACAATAAATCACTAAAGTTCAAATGAAATAAAAATAATAATAATAAAATGTATTAATTCATTCAAACAATTCATGTAAACATGAAAACAACAATAAATCTGGCTTTCAAGTCATACTTTTGTTTTTTTTAATATTAATTGCTGCACAGAGGGTTTAAGGCAATTCGAAGTTGGTGCTTAACACGTTCACCTAGTCTCAGTCTTAATCTATTTATTGAACACTGTATTTTTACAATGTTATACAGTTATGATACAACATTCTGTGCTATACAGTAGAAGAGACAGATTTGGCCACTGTTGTTTCATTAATATCATGCACTTGCGCTTCAACACTGGCAATTTATTTGTATACATGCCGGTAATCCATAAATTTATTTTATCATATAAAATGTGTTATTTTTTTAATGAAACATTCAACGAGAGCATTAAAATATAATACAGCTGACTTCCGATATCTGCAAGGTATCAGGAAAAAAAATTTATAAATATTTTTTGAAAAAAATCATGACTTCAAACACTGTATTTATTTTAAGAAACACTGAAGTCATATACATTTCATGTATGCTTCCTACTTACTTTACAGTAAGGACACGCATATCCTTTCACAGGTCAGAGTACATGGAGAAAGTAATGCATTTCCGACCATGGCATGCCACCTCTCAAAACGCTTGTAAATACTACATGAATAATTGCTTTCAATATTATATCACCACTTTTCACATCAATAGACCATTGTTTTCCTCCTCTAAGAGTATAAAATGGCAGCCATAGTACTTGCTGTCTATTGTATTGTAAATAGTTTTGTTAAAAAAAAAACCAGTGTGACTGATTATTTTACAATAGGTTATAATTGTTATGTAAAAATCTCAAAACATTTTTGCTACATAATTAACAATTGCTGTAGTTGTATTCACTTGATCATACTGTAGTTTATTCTAAACGTAATTTTGTTTTCATTTAATTCGTCAAACCTTTATTATTTACTTCACATTGTAGACTTTCCACAGATTGTGTTATTCATAGTGTCCGTTACACCCAACTCCACAAATAACCGAAAGTCTGCAGTGCTTAGTTTAACTGAGTTTTAATTTAACTTAATTTAACCGAGTTGTCTGTAATTTAATACTTTGTAGTTTATGTTTTGTCAAACTCGTAAAAACATGCAAACAAATCTATTGGCTAGACGAAAAAAAGTGTATTAAACTCAAGCACCTATATACTAGTAGCAAACGTCACATTAATAAATTAAGGTTTACACCAAAAATGAGAAATTGTTCTGATAACTTGTCTTAATGGAACTGGTTATGGTTTTAATTCTAAATCTCGAAGTCTCCATTACAGGTTTGGACTAAGTCTTTCAGATGCCTTCAGGTAGTTAGGAGTGATATTTGGCAAGTCAAAAACAATGTGTTATAAAAATTAACCAAAAATTTCTCATTCCTAAATACACTTAATCATCATTCAAAATAGTCACACAGTTATTGTTGCATTTATTCCACTTTGTTAATTTTAGTTTACTATGTCTGTTAAACATTTTATTATTTAATACATAGTATATTATTAGTGATGCTTGTTATTTGTATAAATTCTTTTTATTGTTTAATTTTGTTTATGAAGCCTGAATTTTGTCAATAATTGATCTCAAGTTTAAAAATTGCAATACTGTAATTCAATTAATTTCTGCAATACAGTAGAATCTTGCTATCTAGAAGATGGGTCCACAAAATATAACTTAAAAGTTTTTTTTTAATAAATTCTGTAGACCATATTTTCTATTCTGTATTCCAAAAATTAATAGTTGAAAAGTTAAAGATGTTTGTAGAACTTACAGTACAGATGTGGAAGTGAAACCAAGAAGCATATAAAATTATACAGATGCAAGAGGCAGGCTTCTTGTTAGGTGAAAATTTATAAAACAGTTACAAGCACAATGTGACAACAGCTATTACGAACTGTGCATACAAAGTGTACATAGTATGATAGTGGAGGGGAAAACGAAAATTATACTGATCAATAATTAATGAAATGCTGATCAACAGAATGGTCTAAAAATGTAAATACAACTTGAAAAACTTATTAAGGAAACTGGAAGAATAAAATGTACACTGATCACTACATATGGATGTGTGGGAGAGATTGCACCATAACTTATAGTTTATTGGAAAATGAACTACTCGTGTGGCCATCATGCTAAGACCTTAGGGCATTAAAAATGAGCATTAATCCTGATTTATATATATATATATATTTGACAATCTAGCATTCATAATTTTTAACAAAATCAATTCAAATTTGTCACAGAAATTTAAATTAATTTTGGTAATAACATGACAAGTTTCTTACCCAGCAAAATCTCCGCTTAACAGTTTCAAAATGAGGGTCGGACAGAAATCATTTAAAAATTTACATCATTTTTTTTAATTTATAATTTTAACTTTTAAATCTTACACTTTTTTGAAAAATCTGATTTCACTATCATAATCAGTATTAAAATCTTCATACATTCATTTATAAATTTTCAATGTCTATACCGAAAACATGAAAATAAATCTTACAGTGACCAGGGTTCATTTTCGTACTTTCAATATAATTTTAATTTTCAAAATGCTAATTTATACAAATTTTAATGATGATTAGGATGGTAAAATCAATTTTCCAAAAAACATTATAAAAAATTGTAAACTTGTAACACTTTTGGTAATTTGCTTCTATTATTTTCACAAGATAGCTGTGTTCTACAATTACTTTTGTTATCAGAAAACAATACTGTATTTTTTGTTTCCCGATTTTGTTTTCACAGTAAATCTCATATTTTAACGAGCTACTTTTTACTGATTGTGATGGTAAAGGAAAATGGAAGTGTGATTTGACTTTCACGTACTGTGCAGTACCATTAAAAAAGAAAAAACTTTATGTAGCTGTTTGATTTTTGTTTCTTTATAACCATTATTAATTAGGCCTGTTTATGCTACCTACTTTGTTATTGGCAGCTTGAACCATATATTTGTAATGTCTGTGGTCTTTTTCCCACTCAATACCATGAGATAATCGAGTTCTACTAAATTTTTTCTACTGCTGCAAAGTTTCAAATCACAACAACTATTGACAACATTATTTTCTCAGAAATAAGCTTCATTATTAATTTTTCTCATTGTTACGACAGACAGCAACCAAAAATAAAAACTAGTTTATTTTGTTATAATACTTACAATCAAAGAAGACATTTCTCGTTCATACTCTTTTCATTTATTAAAATGACTAGGCCAAACAGAACTTATTCTATGCAAATTAAAAAAAGTAAGTAAACTTTTAAACGAATACATGCACACATAATAACGTTTTCTTAGGGATGTAACGATCAAACACAGAGCAATTAAATGTCCTAAGCTAAATCACTCGTTATCATTATTTGTAAGATCAACTAATATTAGTATGCATATTAATAAAAAAATTTAGCAGTTTTTCTTACCAAAACTGATTTGTGAAAAACGTTAAAGCAACACCAAAGCACTGAAGGCACATAACAGTATTTCTTTATGCTAAAGCTATTTGTTTATAATAAACAAAATCGGTATAAAATTATAACATTATTCTGTTTTTGACAGTACAAACAGTTATACTGATACAAAAGTATAATTATTGAAATTATTTGTTACAACAAAATAAATTTAAATAATGTTACACATGAAAGCATTACAATTGCAATAAATAATATACATACACAAAAGCATGAAAAAACGATTGTTACATCCCTGGTGTTAATAAAAAAAAGAAGAAATTATAACAACCCACAACTAAGGAAAGAAAACAATTTGATTAGAAAGATTTAACAGAAAATATCAATGCAGCCATTTAAAGCAGCCAAAAAAAGTTATGATTTACATAAACATAATTCGATTTTGAAAACACAAGGATAGATTTGCAATATAATAAATTTTTACAGTAAAAAGTTGGTCCAATTTAATTAAATTGTACTTAAGACATGTATTCACTTGCTCTAAACAGCTGCTTAGATTTAAGCCGAGCACTTATCTTAAAATCAGCTTTACCAAAATTCGATGTTTGGACTTACACTGTCGGCTTGATTTGGACACAACTTCTTATAAACAGATTCAATCAAGCTTCTCCTGAAAATCAAAAGCAATGTACTGTTAGTTTGTGTAAAACAAATGGTGTACAAACATTGTGTTTTAGTATTATTTCTATTTGGTATCTCTTTGAAGATGGCAGCTATATTACCGAAATGTACATCAGGGTAAAGTAAATTGACTAGTTTGACACTTATTCTTTATATATAAAATTAGTTTCATTTTGTGACACAGGGATTTTCTTTTTATATTTGTACTTTAGATTTCATCACTAAAAAAGTTGACAGTCACAGGACTAACCAACAGAAGTGACTACTTCTTTTGGCATGCCTGACTGTGTACTTTTTCACTACAACGATTTAATTATTTTTATAAAAATTTAGATGCATGCAGGAAGGGTATTAATAGTCTAAGTATAACAATAAATATAATAATTATGATTCTGGGATTCAAAAATTGATATAGGTCATATTCATTAAATAAATTAACTACATATATTTAGAAAATAAACATTTTTAAAATTAACAAGAACAATAAACATAACCACAACCGAAATGATTTTCAAGCAACAGCTGCTTGCGAAGTCAGTTGTGTAGAAGTAGTCACTTCAAGTCTACATATATTGTACATAATTGAACAATTATATGTGCCGCGAGGTATGTATTATGGAATTAAGCGTAACACAAAAGTTTAAATTCCATGTTTATGTTTTGTCAACTGCGACCATAAAAGTTTTCACTTCAAAAATCTCTTTATTGACATTTGTATTAAGATACAGGTAATTTATAGACTGTTAAAATTTTGACCTTTAAAATAACTTAATTTTATTTATATTAACTTAATATTTATTATATTATTAACTTAATCCCAACAAAGTTAATAATACTATTTCAAAACTATGCAAAATAAAATTGCTTTATTTCAATTTTACATAGTCAATAGCATGTAAGTGCATCACTGAATTCAATGTATGGGGGCACTGAATGTTAGATTTCAAAATAAATTTTCCGAATATCGAACCAGTGGCAGCGTGTAACATTTGCTGTTGGGCAGCGTAACCAACTGTCTTGAAAATCATATGTTGTCATGATCAAAAATTAAACAATAAAAAGAAACACGTAACTCTTATTTTTTCTTATCGTCAATTAGGAAAAAATCCTATAACATAACCTTTTTACCTGGAGCTTTTTTCTCTAAAATGGAAATTTTGAAATAAACTTTTAACAAACCGTCGACTTCCTTCATTTTGTAAACAATGTTAAAATAAAATTAGACACCGATTTTCAGATTAAAATAATTAATTTTAAATTAATAATTCATTTACAAAATTACAATAAGCCACAACTCTTAGTTTACAGTATATAGTTCAAACAAAACTAGATAACACACACCACAAACTGTCATAGGCCAGCCTAGATTGACCCAAAACTCGTTTCCTTGCTACTTTCTATACTACACAAGGTTAAGGCCACTCACAGAAAGCCCATTTCAGGTTACACAAGGAACCATTGCATTGAGCTATCTCGTATTACCACACTAGGATATCGAAATTTTGTATAACTGCATAAAAAGGTTATCAGCTAAAAATGTTAGACACATCTAATATTGCTTGCCGTTATGCTAGGTTAAACTAATTAGGCCCTGGCCCCACAGGCCCTTAATGACGCGCCACTACTGTTACTATCTGAATACTACCAAGGAACAATTAGTTTGGATAATCGATGCTCTACTGTATTAATAATTTATTTTCAATTTCATTAATTCAAAATCTGCTTCAGAGAACCGAGGTTTTGAATAACCAGAGTTCTGTAGACTTACTTTGCGCTGAGACCTCCACCAGGTGGTAAACCTACAAGTTCCTGCTCAGCCAATATGTGCAGCAGCTCTCCAAACAAAATTGCGTTCTCACGAGGCTGGCTAACTATTTCTAAAAAAACAAACATTTTTTTAAAATATTTATATTAACAGGCTATATATTACAACAGCCTACAAAAATATTATATGACATATTGAGTTACCAAAAACCATATTATTAACAATTCAAATTTTTTAACATCCAAATCTTCAAAGCTCCACTGTACATGTAATTTTAAGTAAAAAAAATGTTTCATTGAAAAATTTTCTACTGCTCTATTTAACAATATTTACAATTTTCAACCAATATGTCGGTCATATTCTATTGTAGTTATTCTATGTTATTATTCAATGTATACTGATATTTTTTATAGATTTTTATAAATCAAGACTACAACCCATCTCTCTGCACAAATTCATTATGGGTCCAGAACATGGAAATACCATTAGGAAGGATTTTCTCCTTTTTCCCATTTATTTTAATCCTTTTAGAGCCACAGTTTTTTAATTAAATGAGACTACAAATTTTTTTCCTTAGAAATAATTTTGATACAAACAATAAAAGGCTATGGTAAGAAAAAAGTAATACTTTTTCATACATGCAACTTCCAAAGATATCATCTGTCCCTGTCAGTTTATACTTAAAGTCTTGTTATTTATGGTAGGCCTTAGCCTACATTCAACCACAGGCAGGTGAACCCTATTTGAGAAAAATAATCGCCAAATGCAGGATATGAATATCTGATACATCAGGCCTGTACTAACCAGAAACAGCATCTTGTTCAAACATCTGACTGACTGAAATTAACTCTTTAGCATACCATATAAACGTAATCCCTTGTAAAAATGGTTCCCATAGCTTGATACATTTTTTTAATTTAAAAAAATAATGCCATTTTAATATACACAAAAAATTTTTTTAATCAGATTTTCAAAAATTTGCCTCAAAAAAATATTCATCAAATTTTGTACAAATATATTCAAACAAATATTCCGTAAGTACTCAAAACAAAAATTTTTGTCCACTAAAAACTCAAAAAAATCCATTTCTTTAAAGAGCTATTAGAAAAAAATGGAAAGTCAACCTACTTTATTAAAATTAAAATTTACTCAGATTTAATGAACCTGTACTGTACATCAACAATTGAATTAATGATATAAGTTGAATTGTTATGGCCCTTCCTTGAATTAATGATATAAGTTAATATGGCCCTTCCTGTTAATATTAACACATTTAATTGCCTACCTGTTATTCTCCTCTCTAACATTGCTTCCAATTCATTTTCACGTTGAATAGCTTCAGGATCAGGTAATGGCGCAGCAGGAAATGCCACTAGCACTATACTCATGTTATCCCTGCTCCCCTATTAACAAAAACGGTTAATTAATAATAACATCAACTAGAGAACACCATTGTCCATTTTGCAACTTAATTCCCACTCGTTCTTCGGCTTTGTTTGTTTTTTTAAGATTGGGTCCTTCACAACACCAACAGTTTTCATTTAAAAAGAATTTAAATCCATCAGATTGTATTCATAGGTAGACTGTCAAAAAAAAAAAAAAATTGAAAACTGTAAATATAAATATTATTCACCAATACATAGAAATATTTAGTTTGCTATTGCAAGTATACAATATAATTTGACATGTTAGCGACACATGCTTATTGTACTCATAGCAAAAAATGTATGCTATAGCCTAGCGACTAAAATTACATTAAAGTTAACATAACACAGAAACAGAAATTTGAAAGCCTAATGAAAAAAACTACCCAACCAAAATTAAATCAAAATATTTCTCTAAGCTTATTTCTCACAAATCCTTTTTAAATGGAAATTACTATAATTTTTACTGTCAAATTTGCAACTAGCCATTAAATTAGCATTGAGTAGAACACTGATAATCTAAACCATGGTAATACAAACGATTGATAATCCAAGCCCAATACAGGTAGAAATAATTTTTGCTACAGTAGTGGAAAATTTTGTGTTAAACTTCTTTGTTGAGTTGGGAGTACAGCCATTCTAAAATATCTTAATACGCTGTGTTAAAGCATTATACAAAAAATAGTAAAAATAATTTGAAAATATTCCTAAATTAAAATTTTATTTTTATTACCGACAGAAATGGTATTAGACAACAAAAAAACATAAATAACATTTACTCAAACTTTCAAAAATATTGTTTTATATTTTTTAATTAAGGTTACGTACAAAGTCCCACTTTATAGTCATAGATACTCAAATATAATAATATCTTTTAATTTTTTTTTGTCTTGTGTATTTGCACAGAAAAACATCTTTTTCTATAATTTCTATTTCTTTCCATCTGGACACCTGGTTGGTCACGTGTCACATAGAAAGTGTTGCGATGTTAATAACAACGGGTGTTGCTTAACACTGCTTTATACTGATAAGGGCAGTTGTATAGTTCCCATTGTCTTCTTTCTGTGATACATAAAGCACATAATGCATGGTTTGCCTAATTTTTCACAACCCAAAATTATTTAAGTAGCATTTTATTGTAAATATTGAAAGGCTCACATTCTACGATTATCTCCATCTGGACTCACACTATCTAATCGTCAAAACCACGCCTACTTCAGACTTACACTTTTCAGAAACGAACAATATCAAAATAACGTTTTATTGTATTATAATAGGTTTTTCTGTCATTTTGTGGTACATTATTTTGTAGGCCTATTATTATTTCTAATCCACATTTAAGTACAGTACAGCATTCTAAAACATTCTGATAACAATTAACCTGTTACTAGCAACATTTATGTGACATAATGATAATTTGAACAATTTAGTAATTCAAACCAGTTCTGACACCAATTACTTCAGATTATCGGGTAATTTAACACTGCACTATCAAGGTATTTTTTCAATACCTATTTTCGTTACAACTATTTAAGTAAAATACTGCCTTAACAGAACTGTAATTATAACCTACATATGTAACAATACTCCAACAGATTATATTATTATATGGGGGATTTATAAATACAGTAAGTAATATCATTAAATATAAGACTCTTTAAACATTAAATATAATGTAACTGATTTTAAATTAAATAAGAATATCATCTTTCAAAAAAAAATATATTTTTCAAATTATAATGATTTTAAGCTGCTGTATAAAAAAAATCCCATGTATGTTTAAACATTTTATATTGTGTTTGTATTATTTACGTAATATCATTAAAGGTCAACTATGATAGTTAAACACTTGTTTTATAGTTCATACATCCATAGCACTATTAGCCCATATCAGAAATTTATAAAAATCATAAAATTAAAGAACTAAAAGTTTATTTATATTATTTTATGTTCTTTAGGTAAATATACACTGAAGGTTATTTTTAATTTTTCAATAAAATGCTTAAATTAAAAACGCTTATTAAAAAAATAATATCCAAAATATAAAAATGCAAAGGAAGTAGAATAAAAATAGAAAATAAAAGTGACCCGCATAACCTCAAAACTGCTACCGCGCAAAAGTAAAATGTTTTTGATCTTAAAACAATAAAAAAACCTTTCATTTTTTTTTAAATACTTAATAACCTAACTAATACGATTGTTGGGTGGTAAACCTAACTAACATAGTTGTTGAGTGATAAAAATGTCTTTATTAAACAAACAAAATATTCAAACCTAACTGACAAGGTTGTTGGGTGAAAAAGCTATTTAATTAAACTATTTATCCTGTAGGTAACGTGTTTTTGTTTTCTAAAATGATAAAAAACCTTTATTTAAAAAAAATATATTCAATGACCTAACTGACACAGTTGCTGGGTGATGAATTTAACACAAAAAGAAGCAAATCGCAAATTTCACAAATAATGGGATGTAATTTTAACAATGTTTTCATTAAGAGAACGAACCAATAAAAAAAGCAACAAACCTTAACATTTAGTAATACCTGTCCGAATGTGTAATGCACATAAGTAGTAAGTACATGTAGATTAATGCGCATGAGGTTAATCTGCGTATGAAATTTAATACGTGTAATACAATATAAAACAGCAATAATGCCACAATATATTTCGTAAAAAAACAGCCTAAAATTAAACTTTAAAACAATTATTTTCTGCAGGTGACTATGTGTTCATTAGATAATAAGGAATAAAATAAAACAAAAAATATTCAAAAATCACTATTTGAAAAATATAACCTACACTGAAAAAATACTATTTTTTTATATAATAAAGCAATAAATAAAAAAACAGGCCTAATATGTAATTAACATCATTAAACAAATTAAAAATAATTTTTTAACGTATTAAATGAACTATTTTAATATATAATTAACCTATTTACCTTGTATAAGCATGTGTCTATAACTTGGTTTGTAATTGCTTCGAGATCATCTGTAATTGCAAGTCTAGATCGAATGTAGTCGCATACATCTTCATTAGACATGACATCCCAAACACCATCGCAGGCTAAAACTAGGAATTCGTCATGTTCTTCATCTCGGTCTTTTACGAAGACTTCAGGCTCAGGTGATACAAGCTGTTCACATGGACCTCTACCTTCTACATTTTTGTACTCAAAATCCCCTAATGCACGAGAAACTGCCAAAGAACCATTGACTCGTTGAATCATAACAGATCCTCCTGCCTTCTGAATTCTTTCTTTCTCAGCAGGCAATATCGGCTTATGGTCTCGTGTTGCGAATGCTGCATGACCAGAACGACAAAGCAGAGCTCTTGAATCTCCACAATTAGCTACAAAAATTTGTTTGGGTGAAACTAAAGCGCATACAGCTGTTGAACCAGATTTATCTTCACCACTCGCTAATTCTGGTAACTCCCTCATCCTATCATCTAAATTTAGAAAACCGGAACGGATACCTTTAGTAAAGTCAGACTGCCTGAACTCTTCTGATCCAACAATGTTTTCAAGGAGATGTTCCGCACAGTGTGCTGATACTCGCGCGCCCGCATGGCCATCAAATACTGCAAAGAAAGACCAATCTTGCAAATCTTCACTTAACCCTGTTATGGCACAATGAGCGTCTTCCATTTCAACACGCCAACCTTGCATACTAGCAACGCCGTAGCGCAGACCGTTTCCACAGCCATGTTCATTATGTTTATCAGTTTTTGGCTTATCCAGAAATGCTCCCATTATTAATTTTGATTCTATTTGACTTTTCTTTCCAACATTTTATAAACAAAACAATCTGAAAAAATAAAATCAAGGACAAATTAGAATGGGATTAGCAACTGGATAGTATTATCTACTTTTAAAAACATTACAACTGCAAGAAATAAATCCTGGTGCACAATTGGTGTAGACAATTTTTATATTTATTACATAGTATAATTTATTAAACCTAAGTTAAAATTTACATATTCAAAATTCATTTACAGTGTTAAAACACAATCTTTAGTTTCATATATTAGTTTCACTACCTCAAATAACTATAAATCATCTAAATGGCAGTTTAATCATAATGAACACTGCAAGTTATTTTTTAACTAATTTCAAGATAGTTTATTTATAATAATTTAGATAATTAAAGCTTATAGCTCAGAGATAACTATTTGTAGTAAATTTTGAAATATGAGCAGCTTCCCAAAAATCGTTGTAAAATCTGACAGTGCTTATCCAATAAACTCATGCTTACTCATGATTTATCATAAATATTAAAACTCATCATAAGTTAATTTCTCAATAACAAATTCAGTTTACTATTAAATTCTTTAAGACAAAGGTTAGTTTCATCAATAACTTTGCCTCAAACATGATTTCAAGATAACTTCAAGTTTTTTAAGCATTTATAATATTCAGGAATCTATTATTGCACTTCTTAAATAGTTCTATTTTTTTCAGATAAAGCGTATTTATTTAAGAATTCATAACTCCTAAATGTATTTAAAAAATTGTAAATCATACGCTCAACTCTTTAAATAAAAACTAGACATAATAGAAAAAAGTAAAGACCTTCTATACAAATAATCACATTTTCCGTAAATTTGCCATTTTTTGTTGAGTACAAACATCTGACTTTCCCAGCTTGAAACATTTTACATTTTTAGATGTGTTTCAGAATACTTCCTCTATCAAAATACATCTACAAATATTAAATGTTTGAAGCTAAAAAACTCAACAAAACAAAAACACTCAAAAAAATAAAGATGCTTAAATTAAGAATATGCAGTTGTTTTGGCATTTTTTCTTACTTTTTTCACAAAAATACTATATTACATGCCCAAAAATAATAATAAAAAATATAAAGTGCTGAAATTAAGAGAAGTTAAAAAAAATCTAAAAGTAATCCACATAACCTCGAAATTATTACACGCTAAAGTATCTAACACGTTTTTCTTCACAAAAACTATTAATTAAATGCGTGTTATTAATGAAAATTTTTTTTTTTTAATGACTTACGAACCTAAAGATTTTGTATAAAAGGAGTATTGTGGCAAGAACCTAACTAGCATAAGTTGATTTCATGTGTAAGATTGCTTGGGTGGTGGTTTCAAGTGCAAAAGTACCCCCATAAGTTTAAGACAGATATCTAAGATTAAGTGTGTCTTAAAAAAATGAACCACTTCAAACAGATTTACTGAAACAAAAAAAACGTAGCCTTTTGCTTGTGATATACATAAACATGCCGGTTGTAACGAAACATTAATGATTCCTTATCAATCTTACAAATATTGCTGCACTTCAAACACAAATATGATTCTTTAAAAATGCCATGATTTATAAGAAAATCGACAATACAATCGTAATCCCAACCTAAACTGACAAAAAGAGACAAAATGCAAAGTTTAAAAATAACAGCTATCGTGCTTGAACTGCAAGAACTAACAATGTCACTTGTGACTATGAGACTGTGATAACACGCAAAAACACTACCTATGCTAGGTGATGGCATAGTACATCTAACATGCTCTAAGCGATGTGAACAGTAATGACGACACAATATAGTGTCATTAAAAATTGCATAAAAAACATAACTTATTATAAGAAATTTAATTTTCTGTGGGTGAATATTTCTTAATTGAATAAACATTTGTACATAGTACATTTGTACATTGTACATAATAAAAGAAACAAATTATATAAAAATCATTACTTCAGTAAGACAAGTAGGCCTATAGCATAAATACATTTCCTCTTTATTCACAACACTTTCTTCAGGCCGTAACATTTTTATCATATAGATTAACATCAGCTATGTATAATATTATATATATTTTATGAATTTTGTGTATATAGGTTAGTTATACATAAAACAAGTTGACTGCATATTCTTAACATAACAATTTACATTTCCACTAGAAATGTTATTTCATTTAGTACAGAAATCTGAGTTTCTTAGCTTCAAATATTTTACATTTGTTGACATGTTTTGGAATACTCTCATTACCAAAACTTTTTGTTGAACTTCATGGAGTAAAGAAAAATTATGATAATGAAAGTATTCCGAAACTCATCTACAAATATAAAATGTTTGAAGCTAGGAAGGCAGATGTATGTACTCAACAAAAAAAAAAAAAAACTGTATATTTACCAATAATGCAAATTTAAAGTTTTATTTACTTGTAAAACTGGGTCTTCACATTTTTTTATTGTCTATTTTTTATTTGAAATGTTGAGCAGGTGATTTACAATTTCTTATATACACTTTGGAGTTACGAATTTCTAACCTAACCCAAAAACAGTGAAATGACAGTAATTTAAAAAAAAATTTTTCTTCTTAAAATCTACTACACATTTATGTCAGTTAAATTAATAAGAACAAAGGATAGTGTTAATGGTAAGAGTAAAACAATGGAAGAAACTGCAACTCAAACCGAAAACCATGAAGTGCGCAGTCCAGAGAGGCAGCAGACTTACCAGTGCTTTAGCCATACTGATCATCAAGCCTTAATTACTATTATTATTTAAGAACAATATAATGAATTTAGGTTTAGCAACCCGTCCAAAACATTAGAACGTATTTGGTTTTCTAACCTCATAGTCATGTAGCCTATAATTCATAGAGTAATGAAATATGTCAAACTCATTTACTTAAGCCTACACATTATGGTACAAAAAGGGATATTTAGCAGGAAAACCACATCAGAGAATGTTATTTTTAATTGAAAATATCCATTTTCTCAATAAAATCATGATAAAATTTCTTCGGAGATTAAAAGAATGATGACACAGCATTTTTTTTTGAAAATCGGTAATTTTGTTTGTTTTGCTTTTTTATATACAGTAATGCTGTTTTGTTTTGTTTGCATAAAATGAAAGTTTTACTTCAATTTTTATCATTAAGCTGTGCATATAAAATAGTTACAAATCTATATTCCAGTAGACCCAATGTATTTGTTTACAAATATATGGTAGTTCAAGTTTTTGTAGCAAGTTAGTAAGTTGCCTAACTTACTAAACACAACGATAAATAAATCTTGGTATTTGTGTCATTAATAAGTCTTAAGTTATTATTAAAAATCATTGTATAATATCTTCTTAGTTTTATTAACTATTATTATTAAATTCAGTAATATTAATTTATTGACACGTAGAACATTTATTAAGTTATGATTTTATTCAATTTTTAACAAAATTATTTTGCAACATCATTACTATTTCCATAAAATCCTATGAATTGTATGGAACATAGGATATTTACACACAAAAAAACATTCCACAAGAGATGTTGAAATGGTAATGTAGAAATATAACATTCTATTGCTTAAGTTTTTTTCAGTATTATGAAAAAAGCATAAGCTGCAATATATCCAATATAGAAACACTAACTATATCAGCAACATAGTATTGGTTAGGTTTTTATAATAACTAACTTTAGCATACAAAAAAATGAAAAATTCATTTGACATATTACACATTTACCTAAATCTTGACCAACTTTTGATTAAGTCTAAGTTACAATATTAAAAGATTATTATATAGTTATTATCAAAAACAATTATAAGAAACCTAGTTGGTTAGTTTTTTG
The DNA here is from genome assembly GCA_022606455.1 of Callitettix versicolor. NCBI lineage: Eukaryota > Metazoa > Arthropoda > Insecta > Hemiptera > Cercopidae > Callitettix > Callitettix versicolor. The sequence continues at coordinate 77,161,377 of CM040188.1, read as the reverse complement.
TTTCACAGGGAAGTCTTAAGTCTGGCCCTTGTTCATTACAGTAATTGTGTAGCACCACACCAATTCTAACAATTTCACAATGATATGTTTTTAGTTTTAGAATAAAAATATTCAATTAAATAGCCAATGGTAAAAGTTAAGCAGATTTTTATGATCAACCTGTACTGTATGTACTCTTTATACTTCAAGCAAAATAAAAAAGAGTAAACAAGGCAAAATATTTTAGTATGGCTTAAAGCAATAAAACATCTACGAGGAATTTATAGTTTTTGTTATATCTATATAAAAGAATAAAATAACATTACTGAAGGTATAAATACTTCTTAATAAGTAACATTTGACTAGGGCTTAGGTCCTATAAAAATTTTTAATTAAGCTTATTCAAGCATTCATGCATATTATAATTTATTTAGGAACAGTATTTCAATTTTTAAGAAATATCACAAATAAAACAATGCTGTAATTTACTTTAAATAAAGCCACTCCAAAAAAAAAACAATTATTAAACTTCACTTGTCATTTGTCTGTACCACTCTTGATAACTAGAAATTTCTAATTCTAGGCTAAACAAAATTTGACAATTGTTTCAATCTAAATTTTCAGTCAACAACACATAAACTACTTCCTTGTACTTGTGAGAAAATAGGATACCTTTGAAAATTTCATTCAATAAAAAAAATGTAATATATTAACAAATAATCATGAAAGTTGGTGACCTCCAGCAGCAACTGAAAAGAGAATTGGGGTTAAGCAAGTTTAAGCCTAAGGGCTTTTATTAAAAAGCCTAGTGACAACAATTGTTTGTAATTCTAAAATAAAACATTTTTTTTCAAAAACATACCTCAAGACTAAGTGCTTATGATGAATTCATGCAAACTGAGGTGACATTTTTGTATTAAAAACGTAAAACATTATGCCTATTTACATTTCCAAAACAATTAAACCAATAATAACAGACTTTAGATGAATGAATGAGAATGGCGGATTTATATGACACCATGCGCATGCTCAGACCTAATTATAGAATGGTTGCGATGATGTCATTCTGTGTAAATCAGCTGTTAAAGAGTGAATTAAAAAAAATGTATAAATTTTTCATCACGTGGATGAATTTGAAATAAGTACATACATTTATGAAAACATTTTTTATATTAGTTTCATTTCACTCAAACTTTATTTTCGAAGAATAATTTAAACGAAATTATTTGGAATGATTTTTTTGTTATCAAAAATTGGTTAAGAGTAATATTTGTTTAAAATTGAAACGTTACCAACAACAAAAATGCTATTTTAGTGCAAACATTGGAAACACTAGATATAATAGTAACAATGTGTATAATACTTTTTTTTTGTTGAAAAATACAAATAAAACTGTTACCTTTTTCCAGATATATATAACTATGAGAGATGTCCTTTAAATTTGGTACTACAAGAATTGAACTAAAGGAAAAGTAGCATTACTGTATAATTACTTTTCGATGAAAAGAAACTATTAAAAAAAGCTGTGTAAATAATTTTATTTGTTGAAATAATTTGGTTTGTGTAAACTTAATTTGTGAGCCATTCATTTTGCAAAGTACTAACTGTATGAAAACATTGGAAAATTTGAATAGCGTAGTTGTTATACAACATTTTAAAAAAATACATTTTGAGAAATTCATATTTATCTGTTGCTTTCATATTCATATTCACAAATCTGCTTTCACGCTATTTTCTATTAGTATACACTTATCTCTGATAAACACACAATGATTCAACGTTTTTTTATCACCCATAGATAAGCTACTAAAACTCGGACAAATAATATTTACATTTTTAAATTTAAATATTATTGAGAATAGGGATACAATATTTATTTTTACAATAATACTAATTTTTATTTTAAAGGAACTACATTTAAATTAATTTCAAAAACTAATTAGATTTAATCTAAATAAATTTTATAGTAACATTTTTCAATCTAAAGATAATTGTATGTTTAGTTATTGTTTTTAATTAAGTAAAATAATGTAAAATGTTATTTACAGTTAATTTTGATGATTGTAAATTAATGACAACTAATATGAAATAATAATAGTTTACCTCTATTAAAATAAAGCAATCGGGAAAGTTTCTTATGAATTTAGAAAATGAAAATAAAAAGTTCTGCCAGGACCATTTATATACAACTAACAACTATTTAAAAAAGTCCGAAGCTGTACAGTCATTGAATGATTGTAGACCGTAACAGTCGATCGTTTTTGCGCAGTTAGTGTTGGAATGTTGGTATTTTGTAACTGACTTTACTAGTAGAAGATAGAAGTGATACATCAAATATTATTATTTTGAATGTAGTGTTTATATTTCTTGAAAAAGTTTTTTGTTTTAAAATTAATTGTGGTTTACGTAGAATATGATATTTTTGAAATAAAAAGTTAATTGATAGTATAAAACATGCCTGCAAAACAAAGAAAAATAGCAATTATGGGCTATAGATCAGTTGGTAAGAATAATGTGTTTTGTAATAAGGGCTGCTTATCAGCTGCGTACATAGTGTGCCTGTAAAACATTAAAATATAAAAAAGTTGCTAAGGTTATTGTTTAATGGAGTTTTCCCCCAAACATATGCAAGAAAATGCGATTGGTGATGACCTTGTACTTTAGTCATTACATTCTGGTAATAGCTTCATCTTATTACTAAATACATAGCCTATTTATTGTTTATCAACTCATGTTGCTACTGAGATATTCACCTACGTAGCTACAAATGAATATAAGCCTAATACCAAATAAATATAGTTTCATAATATAAATCTTTCATTTCTTAAAAAGGCTCTACAACGTTTTGTTTTGCCAAATAATTAGGCAAATAAAACTTTTGACAATTTTTTAATAGGCTATTTCAACTAACTGACCTTGGATAAAAACTGACTGATAGCAAGATGTTATGCAAATTCTTGGGCTTATTATTCTTTTAAAAAATTGCCATGTTCAATGTTCTTTGTACATAATCCATTATTTAAAATGGTAAAAAAAAATTCATATGTAAAACTTTGGGCTCAGTATTACAGTTTATGCATTATAGGTTGGTTTTTTTCAGATAATAATTTTTGAATATTTTTGTTTTTATTTTATTCCTTGTACTCTATTTAACACATATTAATCTGGAATTTTTTTTAATAATGACGATTTTAGGCTGTTTTTCATCAAACTATATTGACACATTGCTGCTTATATTACATTAAACATTAAATTTCATACTCGGCTTTGCTAGTCATGTGCATTATTATTAACTACATGTACTTACTGCTCATGTATATTACATATTCTGACAACCATTACTAATTGCTAAGTTTTATTCCTTTTATTTTGTTGGTTATTGTTTGAAATGGCAATAGTTATTTGTGAAATTTGCAATTTGCCTCTTTTTGTGATAGGTCCACCACCCAATAACCGTGTCAGTTAGGTAATTAAGTATTTTTTTAGTAAAAATAAAAGTTTTTGTATTGTGTTAGCGATCAAAAACATGTTATCTACAAGATAACTATTTAAATAGCTTTTTCACCCAACACTGTGTCATTAAGTTATTGAGTATTATTTGTATTTAAATAAAAATGATTTTACCACCCAACAACTGTGTTAGGTTCACCACTCAACATCTTATCAGTTAGGTTATTGAGTATTCTTTTTTAAAAAAATAAATTTATTTTTATCACCCAAACTTCGTGTTAGGTTTACCGCCCAACAACCGTGTCAATTAGGTTTTGGTACTTTTGTTAAAAAAAGGTTTTTATCATTTTAGTGATTAAAAGCAGCATATTACCTACTTTCGCACAATAGTAATTTCAAGGTTATGTGGGTTATTTTATTTCTGATTTTTATCGTACTTCTCATGCTTTTCCTGCTTTTATATTTTGGATTATTGCTTTTTTCAATGTAATAGTATTTTATTGAAAAAATTACCGAAAAATTGAAAACAACCTACACTGCATATTTACTACAAGCAAACATTTAAAAAAAAAATTGTTTGCTGGATATTAGAATACTTCCTTGTGCAGATTCTATACATTTTATTCTTGGAATTTAATAATTTGTAGTGAATTTATACATTCTGTTTATTTAATTTTGATCCTGTTAATGTAATTTTATTTTTTACTTAATTTTCTGTTGTTATACAAATTTATAAGCAATCATTCAACTTCTGTATGCTGATGCCTTGGCATGTGTAAAAAAGTAAAATGGCCTACTTTGTATATTTAATTGTCATATCCCTTTTCTCTATTTATTTCTCGGTGTCTGATGTGTATGAAAATTGAGTTTTCATTATTTAAATATACCTTTATTAGCCTTTTTTGCCATTTGTAGTGAGTCAGCATTTAGGAATGTCGCTGCATATTTTGAACCATATATTTCAACCTTATTCTACTATAACTGATTTGTAGCTTACAAATTATGAACTGTTACACTTGTAATATCGAATGTGGGGACAGGTACTTGGCTTTTGGACACAGTCTGTTATACTGATATAGATGTTGTACAATATTGTAATTTTAACACATATTTATTTATTACAGTAAAACTATGTGAGGCTTTCATTCAATTGAAAACCTTAGGTCTATAATCGTAACCTTAAATCACGAAAAGAGACAAATCGCAAAGTTTACAAATAGCAGCATCATGCTTTAATTTAATAGTACCAAGTTATTATAAGAAGTAGCAGTGTACTGACAATATGTTAAAGCAGATGAATCCTACTTTAGTGATCTTTCCTGACGTATAAAATCTAACTCGCTCCATGCAAGCAAATGGCAAATACATCACAAAAATTGTTTAGTTCAGTTAAAAAAATTGTATAAAATCATAACTTATCATAAGAAATTAAATTTTCAGTGGATTAATATCATTTAATTTATATAATAAAGTAGGTAATAGAACAAAAAAGTACAAGTATAAGCGATGCACATCAATTGCACAAATACCAACACTTTGAATTTAGGCTAAACTGACAAATAAATTGAGTAAAAATAGTAAAACTGTACAAAACTTTATACTTTTAAAATTAGAAAAAAATATAAACTGAATGAGCTAAATTTGTCACACACACACACACACACACACACACACACACACACACACACACACACACACACACACACACACACACACACACACACACACACACACACACACACACACACACACACACACACACACACACACAATGTGTGTGTGTGTGTGTGTGTGTGTGTGTGTGTATATATATATATATATATATATATATATATATATATATATATATATATATATATATATATAAATATATATTTATTTATTGCTTCATAAAGGGGTATATTAGAATTATTTAAAAATAATAATTTCTGGTAACCATTTTTGTTCACCCTAATTAGGTGTAAATTATTAACATTATGAAAGTTTGTTTCATGATAACTAAATAACTATTGATTTTATTAAAAATTACAAAGTGATTACATTTCTTGTTTTGTTGTTAAATTTAGTTCTGATATCAGTGTATTGTTAAAATGCTAACAAATGGCTTTTCTGCTTAAATTGTTACGTATATATTTCTTGAATTTTTTAAATAGATGTACGCTGGACATTAAAAAACAATTTTTCTGTACAGTATATTTATTGTACTTGCTAATTAAAATTTAAAATTGCAGACAAGAAACTAGGAGAATAGGTGAAGGGCAGAATACTTTGCCAAGATTTTATTTTTAGTACGCCTATAAAGGCAGCATTAGCTTTTCATTGTCCATAAATAGGATACATTTTTATATCTGCTTGTACACTTTTTTTATTTGCAGGGAAGTCTTCATTGAGTATTCAATTTGTTGATGGACAGTTTGTTGACTCTTACGACCCAACTATTGAAAACAGTAAGTGATCAGGTATATGGATAATATACCTTATATAAAGGTACATATTAACCTTTAGATAATAAATATTTCTTTTTAATTTTTATTATTTATCTATAATATTCTGCTTAGACCAATTCGAACATACGGCATACAGTTACTTGGCTCCGTTCAATTCACATGGCAATTCAGTTACTTGGCTCTGTTTATAAAATATTGAAGAATTTAAATCAAAATTTTTACGATTAATCACCAGTGCACCTTCATATATTAAAACCTGCAAGTTAATTCTACATACAGACCAAGATTCCAATTATTGAACAGTTAGCCCATTTACACTATGCAAGATCTTAACAAAATTCAAACCACGACAGTGTTGGAGTAGAAACTTTCTGGATCAGTATCAATAAAGATTTGTGACTCGGCTGTAATTCATAATTATGTTATTTTTCATATTACATATTTGGTTGCTGTGCTGTGTATAGTTTAAATAAAAATTAACGATAAACAAACAAAAAAATTATAATAGTGCAATACACTTCAGAAACCTTTTCATTTTCAGTTATATTAAAATTATTTATTTGAAGTTGATAGGATCAGTCCCATTTAGGACAAACCAAAGTTGGTAGTCACCATAAATATAAAAACCTTCTAAATTACTTAGCAGTAGTACATCTGCTGTGTAATTTGTTAGTAGGGGGAAATTCTAATTTGATACAAACTTGATAAAAAAATATTGTGGTAATAGTTTGGAAAAGTTTATTACAAAAAAAAAACAGACTTAATTTATATTAATTATGATAATGAAATAAGTTTTTAAAAATATAAAAATTGTTGTAAATATTCTTTTATCATTTCATATGCATATCATGTATACTTCCGTACATACATATTCACATTCAAGTACTCAAAGAACTTGAAAATATGGCCTATATTCATACAAATTAAGTAGGTCAAAAGAAGCTTTCTTATACAAGAGGTATTTACCTCTAAATATACCTTAAATTGTTCTCTGTCGTGTTAAGAGGTGAAGCTTCGTATTGGATTATAGCGAATCTTTTCGTACTGCTACTGTCAACTTTATAACACTATTTTGAACTGAGTTTCAAACTCATAAACTTGGCCACATCTATTGATTCTCTCTCCTGTTGTGAATTGTAAAGTGTTATTAATTTTCTTCAGGCAGAAATTCGTCACATTATGAGCCAAGTATATAGTGAAAATTTCACAAATGGCAGTGTTGTGTGAGAGTGGTGCACACAAACTCTCCAGATAAAGAAAAAAAAATTGCAGACATGTTTAGCAACAAAAAATGCTACGTGGTTTTTTGGACCGTAAGGATATGTTGCTTTTGGATTTCATGGACCAGAGATCAGTGCAGATGTGATTGTTGGACACGATGTGGAGAACAATTCAAAACAAAAGAAGAGTTATTTTAAACAACACTTCTGGAATTGTTTTTTTTTATTTATGACAACTCACAACCACTTGCTGTTTTCGTAATCCAACTGCTTCTTGCTCAATTCTAATACTGCCGCTTGAGCCGAGTGATTTTTCAGATACTCATTGTGTGTGAATTTCTTCTGACAAACGTGTCTTTATATTTTGCCTCTAGCTTAAAGGGCAAGTTTTCTTAGTTTCTTAGTTATTATGAAACAAACAGATTCTACAACAGTTGACTGTGTTTAAATAATAACAGCATCTTTGATGTTTAATGAATGAAACCGATGAGAACGGTATTTTTTGTCGATAACTCAATTATTATGTAAGCTACAGAAAAAAATTAATCTTTTTGTGAAAATATTTTGTCTCTTGTAAATACTCCTGTAAAATTAATGTTAAAAAAATCCAATGTTAATGTAAAAAATGTTCAATCTTTAAATGTTCAATCAAATTTAAATAGCTGCCATTTTGAAACAGGTTTTTTTCCTAAAAACAAACACTGTATAAGAGAAATAAAAAAGGTACTGTATATCTTAATGAGTCTTCAATATGACCTTGTGTAACAGTTTTTCTACAACTTGCACACATTGAAGACTTATCAGTGATCTAAGTGAACATAGTGAATGTTCCTCAGCCTAATCGATTCTTCTTTGATCTACATTAGTATTTGATTTACTGGGTGAAATTTAGACAAATTAAGAGAAATTCTTAAAACTTTCTCAAGACTGAATTATAAAATCAAACTGACTATTGTATCAGTTAACTGACTATTGTTAGTTGATCTTCTTTTAGATAGCCGAACTAATTTTCAGAACAAAATTTCAAACATAGATGGAGAGTTGTCACTGTTTAATTAAATTAAGACTCAAAAATTTTATAATCATCTTGATCACTATATTTATATTTTTGCAGCATTTACAAAAACTACTAGAGTTCGTAGCCAAGAATATGATCTCAAATTGGTGGATACTGCAGGCCAGGATGAATATTCCATTTTCCCTGCACAATATTCTATGGATATTCATGGTTATGTGCTTGTGTACTCGATTACATCGTCAAAATCATTTGAAGTTGTTCAAGTTATTTACGATAAGCTTTTGGACATGACTGGGAAAATTCAGTGAGTTATTATGTTAATTTATTTTTTAGGAAAATTTTTTTTAAAAAAAGAATGTTTATTCATTTTATATTATGTTGTAGGTAAGCTACATTTCATGTTTTTTTCTTATTATTGGTAAACAGCTTATTATTGGTTTACTCGAGCTCGGTATGTTTACGGTTTCTAATTGAATATAGCAAATTTGGTATGTATATATTGGATTAAATTTTTATAATGGTACACATTCACTTTCTTATTTAGATTTGCAGTCCATAGAAAACATATTTTGTTTGAAACAAACTAGGTTGTTGTTACTAGGCCAGTAGGACAGTACAGCATCCTACCTAGATTGCACCTAAAGGATACATCACATCAGTATTATTCAGTTCACAGTAAGAAGGGCAATATCAGTGCTATAACTATCGTTCGCAGTAGATAGGAAAGCATTAGGTCCATATTTTGTGTGACCTGTGAATACCCATTGTTGTACAGGAGACTGCATATTTACCTCTTCAACACATATCAGTTTTTTAAAACGTTTTAGTGGGTGCTGCCATACTTTGTATCACAGACAACAATGCAGTGGTATTAGTTCATAACCACTGATCTTAATATTGGAACAAAACATTATGAACTTAATAAATTGTATGCACATTTTACCTTCAATACTTAAAAATTCTAGAAAAAATTAGAATAGAAATTAAGATTTATATTTTAAAAGATAAGACAAAGATTTTGCTATTACAGTAAAAGATATCTTTTTATTTTAACATTCCTATTTATAGTTTGGATTACACATGGGATTTGAAGTAGAAGCTACTACACAAAAGTTTGGGGAATTTTTCCATAAAAATAAAATTGCTTACCGTCTTATTGTGGAAGTCTGAAAATGTAATTCAAAGCATGTCCTGCGATTCTGCCTGGATCTCCACAATTGTATCAAAATGGTGGCCTTTCAATTTCAACTTTACTTTTGGGGAACAGAAAAACGTCACTGGGCAAAGTCAGGTGCATAGTGTGGGTGGGGAATCATTACTGTACTTTTGAAAGCTAAAAATTCCAAATGACAACAATGTGTGTATGCAGGTACATTATGGTGGTGAACCCAGCTCATGTTCTTCCACTATTCTAAATATTTGTGTCTAATGTTCTCACATATAAAACTTCAAAGAAACTTTCCATTGACAGTTTGATCAGGGAGGACAAATTCCTTGTGGGTAATGCCTTTGATGTCAAAAAGAAGTAGATTTCACGTTACTATGTACTTGACATGCTTTATTTGGCCACGGTGAAGATGACGACTTCCACTGCGATGACTGCTACTTAGTTTCAAGGTCATAAAAGTAAATCCATATCTCAACACTATTTACAATATTAGAGATGAATTTGGGGTCATCTTATACTGCAATTACACAATTCAGTGTAGACAGCTATGCAATAATCTTTTTGGTAGACAGCTAAACAATAATCTGTCAGTGTCAGCACAAATTTTGCAGCATTGTGTCTCGTGCCTAAAATGTCTCACCATATGTGGTGCATCGACTCATACAGTATTATTATGATTACACAAATGCATGAAACTTAAGAACGTGGCCTCTCATCATCACAGCTGTTAGCACAATAATTCACAATCAAAGAGTAGTCCATTCACTTTACTAGGAAGAAAAGTATGAATTCACTTTCCTTAACTTTTGGTTAGAACCTCGTATAATTTGGTATTAAGATTATCTTTTTTTTTTATTATTAAAACGTTTTATATATGAATATTACCATTAACTTTTATTTTTTAGTGTACCCATAGTTCTTGTGGGAAATAAAACCGATCTGCATATGGAACGGATGATTAGTTCAGAAGAAGGGAAAAGATTAGCAGAGTTGTGGAAAGCTGCATTTCTTGAAACATCTGCCAAACAAAATGAAGTAAGAGTGTTAAATAACCTAACATTAACTTACTTGATAAGGAAAGTGTTGAACATTGAGCAATTTACTTTTTAGTATATTGATTTATAGTGTAACTTAAATTAACTGACAGTCTGTTATTATAAGTTAATTAAATATTATTGAACTGTACTTTTTTAATACATAACTCTTAGAGAAATAATAAAAGTAATGAATAAATAAAAGAGGAAACAGTAATTAGTACAATATATATACAGGGTCCGCAAATGAAATGGGATGATTAAATAAAGTAATTGGTTGTTGAGAAAAACTTGTTTAATATTTTCTTAGAAAATAATTGAAAGTACAAGAATAGCCATTATGGGTACAATACGAAAAAATATTTTCTAAACACTGTCTACCAAATGTCCTCCATTGCAGTTAAGGCATTCCAGGAGCCTGGCTTGGAAGTTTTGCATGACCTCTCGCAGCATGTTTACAGGTATTGCCGCAATCTCGTCCATAATTCGTTGTTTGAGAATTGAATGGTTATGGGTGGATCTGCTGGATGTGTCACTTATTCCAATGTGAAGGGTGCATGCAATGTGTTTGGCTGATCGGCCAGGACTTCTAACTGTAGCCTGTTGAACAGCTGCGATGTTTTCAGGTGTTCGAACAATTTTCACACTTCTGCTTCTTTTTTTAGATGTTGATCCCGTTTGCTCGAGGTTGTTTATCAATGTTCGAATTGCATTATCTAACGGAACAGGCTGGTTACACGGTATGTTAAAATGACAGTCGAGTTTGCAAAAAACTTTTCACCATTTTAATAATACGCTTTTACCGCATAGCCACATTGTTCACCCATCCAACGATCCATTGCAACTAATGGTAGATTGTGCAGTTGGTGAAGCGCCAATAACCATCCCCCTACTAGCTGCCAACTTTGTCTTTAGGCCACCTACAATCATCCCGTTTCATTGGCAGACCTTGTATGTACAGTAGACAAATTGGTGTGGAAAAAAATCTTTACTTTTTTGCTGAGAATTGCAGCACTTAAATGGAGAACACCTTGTTTTATTGATAAGGCAGTCAAATTTTGGGCTACCTACTATAACCTACCGTTTATATTGCAGCTGACGCTAGTTGTACTAATATCTGGTATTGTTTACATTACATATTTATTGCATAATGAGCTGTTTAAGCATACGATTAGAACATTCGATTACATTTGATTAGAACAATATATTCTGTTCCTGTGTAGTTCCCTGTATAGCTGCAGTTATCAGATATCTAATTTTAATTAATTTCAGTAATTTATTCTTTTGTGTTAAAGTGTCGTTGCTCACCATTCTGGTTGTATTTACTTCACCATTAGTTTTATTATTTGTTAATTTTATTATTGTTACAGTAGTAAAAAAAATGTGCACTAAACTTTTTTGTTGTGACAAGAGTACAGCTGTTCTGAAACGTTTGAATATGCTGTGTGACAATAAAGTATTATATGACTAAAAGTAGTAAAAATAATTTCAAAATTTTCTGAAATTAATAATTTATGTTTATTATTTGTACAAATGATATTAGGCAAAAAAACCTATAAATAAAATTTACTTAAACAAATTAAAAAACATTTTTTTAATGAAATGAAAGTTACATGCAAAGTTCCACTTTACGTTCAAAACACTCTGGTGTAATACCTTTTCATTTTTTTTTTTAATTTCCTTTCTTTTCTATCTGTGTACCTGGGTTTGTCGTGACGTATGTAGAAAGTGCTGCACTGTTAGAAACAGTGGGTATTTCTTGACACTGCTTTGTACTGATAAGAGCAATTGTACAGGCCCATAATCTTCTCTCAATGATATGGGCTATAATGCAAAACAAAAATTTATGTAATCAGTCGTAACCTAAAATCAAAGTGATATTTTTATGCATATTAAAAGCAAGACATTCTGTGAATACCACTGTATGAAATTGTGCTGTTTAATCATAAAACCTACTTCAGACTTATCCTTCTAGAATTAAACACGTTGCTAATCATACATTTATGGCACTTCATATTGTAGACCCATTATTATTTCTAACATTAAATATTGTACAATTACCTGTTATTAGTTATATTTATGTCTATGTTTGATAATCTGAACCACCTCCAGTACTGATTAGTTCAGATTATCAATGTTCCATAGTATATCCAGATCAGTAATGGGCATATTTTTGTATCTTTTGTTCATATCCCATTGCATGGAGAGAGGGTTGTTTATTAAGGCTTTTCCATTATTTGTCTATTCAATTAACAGTCCCAATCCTGACCCTAACAAAATTTGACTTTGCTTGATGTATGATGTATGAAATAATACCATTAGCTCGATACACATTAAATACCATAGTTGTACTTTTATATTTCATCTAGATTTCTTTATTCGATTGAATATCAGCATCTTTAGTTACCCACATCTCAAGTATTGCATCGTTACAATATAATATAATAAAAGTATTAAACATTTATTATTATAAAATCATCGATTTAGATTAGTTATGCCTTTATAAACCTCTTTATTATTCACGATGTAGCGGTTATGAGTTAGTTCTTCTGAATATGTTAGTTATTTTCACTTGCTAATAACAGATTGATTTGTTTAAATGGCTGAAAACAAGAACAGATGGCAAACTTACTTTATTTCCACTCATATCTATTTAGTTTAATTAGATCATGCTATGCGTAGAAATAAAGTAAGTTTGATTTTTTTTATTATTGTAATCTGTTGTTATCAGAAATGAATGATAAATTCAGCCATGTGATCTACGAAGTGCAGTTATCTGTTTGCAATACTAGATCACTGTACCACATCTATTTGGTATTGTGTTTCTTACATAATCTAATATTTTTTATTTCATTATCGTGTTGTCCCAACTCTTTAAACATGTTGATCTGTTGTCAAGCAAAAATAAACAACACTTCCAGCAGGGAAAAAAACATAAAATAATTTCTGTTATTGAACTAAAAATAAAAATCATATATTATGATTTCTTCCTTTTTATTTTAATTACGATTGTTCGTAAACACAACAAATTAAGATAGCTAGTTTTTAACATCATAACCTAAAACTCACTATAGCCTATCAGCTGTTCAATGAAATCAGCTGATCATTACGAATTAATATAAATTTAAATCATAAATTAAATATGATCTCTAATGGTTATCATATGTGTCTTATACACGCAAGGCAGTTCAATCCTGGGCGGCGGAAACATAGGAAATTTTAATTATAATTAATTTAATATGAGACTTACGACATGCAAAGTATACTATTATATGAATATAAATGTGTATCTCCCATCACAAAACCCAACATCACAACTGCCCTAAAATATAATACACGTTAAAATGTCATACTTTGTGCCAGTTTAGATAAATGAGGATAAGGGATCTGTGTTAATGAAAAAGGCTGTAGTAACTGCAGTCTCATGTTTAACCTAAAGAGGCACAGGTTCAGAGACACTGACAGGTGATTTTAGCTCATACAGATACAGCCCAAGTGTCACTTTAAAGACGAGATAAATGTATCAATTATATTGACATTTTTTAATTAGTTAAACCTAAAATCTATATGCCAGTATCAGTTTATTTTAGCTCATCTAGATGTTTGTATATAAATTGGTCACTACTTAATAGCTATATAAGAAAAAAATATATGTACTGTAATATGAGCAATGTTAACATTTTAAATAATTTCATTTATTTTCAGTCTGTTGCTGATATATTCCATACGCTTCTCCTTGAAATTGAACGAGCCAATGGCAATGTGCAAGAAAAGTCAAACTGTGTCATATCTTGAACAACGCTTAATTTTTTTTTACAAAATGTGCATTTTCAATGCACTAAGAAGTGCATGTTTTTTTAAGTCTTCAAGAATTAAATTTACTTTATTAGTGTAATTTACTGCCAATAACACAATATTACAGTTCCTGTATATACTGTTTCTTAATATAAAATTTAAATTCAAAATACTTTTACAACTCGATACTTATTGCTTTATAATTTTAGTTTTATTTACATAATTTAAGTGTTTTAAAAACTTTTTTAACTTTAATTTTTATATTAAATTTATGTTATTACGTGCCAGTGAAACAATAATTTGTTTTTCACTTTTTATTTATTGCTTCTATTATAGATTGTAATATAGTAAAATTGCTGTTGAACTGTAAATAAATAAGTCAAACATACATAATGAGTTTTTCTGTTATAAACAGTTTGTATATTTGCATTGTGATGTTGGCAGACAGATTGTAATATACCATTTAAGTTGAAACAAAGTAGGTCTAGTTTAGTAATTGTAGTAAATTATTATGTTTATTATATTTAGTTTGCTTTACAGTGAAGTTTAGTAATTGTACAATAAAAAATGCTATTCTCTAATATCAAGCATTTTTAATTAATGTAGCCTAGGTAAATTATATTGTAAATGGTTCATTGTTATTGCAAATATTTTTTTAAAAGATTTATTTTCAATTGTACTATACTTACTTATAAACTAAGTAATAAAATATCAGTTTCATAATAAAACTACAGTGTCTTGTGTATTTGTTCTAATCCAAATTAAACTAAGTGCAGCGTCAGCAATGTATGAAACAGTTGACTTAATTATTGTTTCATGCATCCAATTTTGACAGCACAGTGCGTCTCGTAAGATTTTCTTGCCATAAGTAGAAGGATTTTGCAGTTTAAAATAATGTCGATCTATGTTCCAACCTAATCTGAAGCCTCAAAACATTCAGTCAACTTCACTTGGTTATCATTCAAAACATTCACTTGGCTATCATTGCTGTAGTTGCTTTTTTTGAATTTTTCCACAGCATTATCGCATTGAAGATTTAACCAACTGAAACTGGTGTACGTATTGTTGGTTTGATATAAACAAATTTTGAAGACTTCGGAAATAATTCATATGTAAACTACAACTAAATGCCAATTTTATCAAATACAGTTTGTCGATTTCTGTAGGAAGAACTGCTTATAATAGCTTCACCGCTAGAAATTGTAGAATTCACTTCAAATGGCATTGTAACTCCTTCAGTGTTTTTAAGCTGAATTTTTATACATGTATATCTGTTTATTAGATGTAGAATTAAATTAAAAAATTATTTGTTTTTCAATTTTTTAAGTTATCATTAACTTTCTTTTTTTGATGAGAAAAAAAGGAATATTTTGATATGAGTATCATAAGTAGTCAGAATTTAATTTAGTATTGATATATGAAAGATATAGCTTAGTATCTAAAGGCTACAAAGTTATTCAAATGCTTAAAAAACTACTTCATTTTTTGGTGGCTTGCAAGCCTTTTCTTAGATGTTGATTTCACACCTAATATATGTATACACACTGAACAATGTGAAATAACAGTCAGTGTTTCCACTTTTTAAATATCTCTTGTAGTTTCTGAGTATTTATGAATTTACAAATTAACATCTATAATGTCTAGTAACCCTATAGGCAGACACCATACCTACAAACTTATTGCATTTGGTAGATTCATTGCGCCCATTTTTATATTCTTTAGATGTTCAGTTACAACACCTTCTCCAGTTCTAGTTTCTTTATAGTATCGATAGGATTCTTTATAGTATCTAGGATTTGGAAGGGATTCAGGGTGTTTGAAGTGATTTCCCTGTTCTTTATTTAAGTGTTATTTTTTCTTTCTCTTGACCATTATGGAGGTTTTGCTCCATTTGGCCAACCTTTTTGTTGTGCAGTGTAATCCTATTCATTCTATTCTACATTTTTACGTATGAAAACATTCACAAGTAGCTAAGAAAATGAAGTTGACCCATAGAGAGGTCTGCATGTAAGGGTATGGCCTTTACATCTAAGGACCTATGAACACTGTAAGGTCGCCAAGGCCCCATTTGATACAATATTAGACTGGTATTATAATTCACTCCATCAGCACCACACTAACGTTAGCCAAGCTATGTAAAGAAGTAAATGTATGTGTGTCTTAAATAGATGAATAAGAGCAGTATAAGCTAGATATATAATGAGATTGTTAAACCCATCTACTGCCTTCACTAGATAGTTTTTGAGTAATATTCAAAACTAAAAATCATATTTTGAGTTTTGAAAAATGGTAACCAGTGAGTTCAATGTCTTCAAGCTAAAAAACATGCTTTGATATTTTATTGTATAATACCTTTATTAGGTATCAAAATGAATTTAAAATCAATATACAAACACAATTTTTTCAAAATCACATTAATTTCTACTTGTCAACAGTTCTTAAATGCTAGGTTTATAGAATGAAGGAAAGAAATTTTTAGAAACTATTGGCTTTCTCAAATTCTAATATTTAAAAAATACATAATCATAAAAAAGTAAGTTCCAAAAAGTGTTAAAGAGTACCCAAAATTAATGTTTTTTTACCATACACAGTATTGAAAACCTGGTTTCACTATAAATAAATATCAATGTTAGAATTTGCATTACAAATGCAAACTATGGTAAACTTAAAATATAAAAAAGTACTGGCTACTGTCAAATTCATTTTGTATGTTCTTGGAATTTATAAAATGATAATGTATTCACATGTAAACGACAGTTATTATGGGGAAATGAAATTTGTCATTTATGGGAAAATTTGTCCCATTTTTTATGGGAACCGTATAAAACGTCATTGTTAAACAGTTAACACTTGACACGAAACTAAATAATTAAGTTGGACTGGGTAAGTAATATAATGGCGCAAACATACAAGTTTTCACTTCAAAAATACATTTAAAAAAATATATATTTTTTCCCGTGCAAAACATACATCCATACCCCGCCATAAGAAGTAGTATATAAGTATATGCTATATATATAAGAGCGTGAAGCGTGACGGCAAACTGAATTTTTTTCCTGTGCAAAACATACATTCATACGCCGCTATAAGAAGTAGTCACTTCAAAAATATAAATAATTTTAATTTAGACTTTGGAATTGATGCTCATTTTAAGGTTCTGGGTCAACAAATTTGTCCCTCCAATAGCTTTTTTCCATTGTGATTTCCAAAAAAAATGTACGAACACTTTGTTATTATTATTATTAACTATACTGCATATTATAAATTTATATAAAAAATTCGGAACAAGACTTGTTATGGAACAGCCTTGATCAGAGATGTAACTACTTAGTAGCTTATTTATGATACTCTACATAATCACGTTAATAAGCCGTATATAGAGAAACAGTAGAATTATTGTATGTAACTTGTTGAATCTATGTGGTAAACAAAAAAAAATAAATAAAAAGAAATAATGGTCAATTGATACAAAATCCAGTAAATTGAAAATAGATTTAATGTAAATTTAGTTTGTTATTCAACAAAATGTCTGTGGTGTAAAATATTATAGCGTGCCCAGTGTTTGTGTAAAAGATTTGTAAATGTTAGTAACGATAGTAAATGTTAGTGTAAACATTATCGTTAGTAAATGTTAGTGTAAACATTGTCGTATTAATAAATGACATGTTTATTGAAGTTTAGGTTAGACTCCATTATTTAAGGAGTTTAAATTATTTAAAACTAGTTTATTACTAAATTTAAATAATCGGACCATACAAATGAGTACAGTAGCGTCCCAACTTTCAATAAACGTCATTTACTATGATTATTTTTTAGAAGTAATTATGACTAACATTAAAGGCAACCCTGTATCATTATGCTATATTTTACAATTAAATTAAAAAAAACTTTACCCTTGAAAAGCCACTGTCAGTGGCCTACCCAATTTCAAACAACTCACAATACTAATGGGCTACTCACTTTGTTTTGGCTCCAGTTTCCAGCAATGCCCAGAGATAAAACATATAATTTTTTACTAAGACCACTCAAAATGGCCAATCAAACAGGATTTTGTATAGGCCACTGGCATTGCCAAATTTTTTATGAACCTAAAATCTATTATTGTCATAATAAGTAGGGATACAAAATAAAATGTTTGAAAATATCTTTATGAAACCTAACTTAACTGGCTTAAGTCCATTTTAGTTACCAAAAAATTTTAGTCTACGAATTTAAAGATCAGTCTTTATCTAAAAGTATCAGAAATTTAGAAGAGCTGAATTTTAGCAGAGGCCTTAACTTCTGGCAGAATTAAAAAAAACTTCAAAAAATCAAGAAGTTGATGATATAAAAACAATCGGCAACTGTATCATGTCATTGATATTAAAGGACATGTGCATTAAAGGATGCTATGATCTTTACATCATTTACAATGCTGTTTGCATGGAGTAAACCAGCACATATGTTACTCAGAGTTACTGCTGTTCATAAAAACTAAAGTAAAAATACTAATTTTTTTAGTGAATGATATAAATATTATTATAAAATAAAATTTCTTTTTGTATAAATTTCCTCTTTTACATATTTACTTGTTTGGATGTTAAATATCAAATTTTCTTTGTTTTAGAATGGCTGCTAGTAATATTGACAAAGGTACTGGAGAGGAAGTATTGAATCCAGAATTACCTGTAAGTACATAGCCTATTATATGTATTTAAATTATATGACATATATTCCTAGTGGGCATACAGTAGACCTATAGAGATTAATAGATTAATCAAATTTCCTCAAAATATCTGTTGTTATGTTTAATGTCAAATAGACTAAATGATAAAATTTTGTGTAGGACAGGATTATTTGATACATATTTCCAAACAATTTTTTTAATAACTCAAATTTAGAGGTATAGTGGAAGCTCTCAAAATTGCCCATGCATTATTGGAAATGATCTACAGTACACCCTTGTTCATCAAATCTATTCTCAGGACCATTAGAAGGAAACCAAATGCAATACATAATTTGTGGCTTACTGTATCAGTTTCCTTAGCAAGAAGTGTGATAACAGCAGCCACTTTTGTATTGTTGGCATTGGGATCAGTCTATCAGTTCTCTTCCTGTTAATGAGAGAGATTTGTTATGAATATTATAATGCTTATAATTTTGTACTTTCAGATATTTAGCATTAGAGCAAGTGTTTTTTATACAGTACTAGGAATGCCTGGGGCATAAAAAGGGCGAAGCCCTCAATGTTGGGAATGTGGAAATACGAAAAATTCAGTGCAAAGTTTACAGTAAATATATAGTATTTATTTTTTCTTTCAAATATTACATTTTATTATTAATTATTGTATTCTATACTACTAAAATTGTGTTGCTATTTGTTCAAGCCGTGATAATTCTGCACGTCTTCCTGCCATTGCTTTGCTTTTATTAATTTTCTCGAGTCTGTTAAAATTAAATGATGGTTTTAATAATAATCCAGCTAGAGTTTTTACACGAGACAGTGCGACATAAGATAAACTAACTGAAAATTCTTTGTCTCCTAAATTGACTACAGTCGTATCCAATGTAATTCCTTGAGATCGATGAATGCTGACTGCATACCCAAGCATTAATGGAAATTGTTTCCTGGAACAGTAAACTCCTGATTTTTGAAAAGATGCTGTTACTGGTAAAATTGGAATTGATCGATTGTAAAGAGTCGGTCCTGTGTATTTTCTGAAATTTACTAATATACGTAAAGAAATATCATCATTGTAATTATTAATACGATTGTAAGGCTTAAAGACGATATCAGTTATTGTCCCAACTGAGCCAGTAGCCAAGTCTGGCTACCCAAAGATTGCGTCTCAAAATCACTTGAGCACCTTTGCACACATGCAATTTTGCAAACAATCCTTGAGCTTCGTCAGTTGATGCTGCAGAGGCTTCATTGCAATTATGAATAGCATTTATTAAAGCAATAGGCTGTTTTAAACTTTCTAATTTATTATAATTAAATTTATCAATATCAGAATTTCTGGACATAATGCATACAGCATCTTTGAATAAATCATTTCCAACGTGGTTAGTATGGAATCAGGTAGATAATAGCTTATAATCTTCTTGTGTGATTGTACCATTTGAAATTCTTTCTAGAGTTTCTCTAAAAAATCTCTGCTCTTCTCCTTGCTGTTGCACAATTTGTTTAAAAAAAAAACTTTTTTAAATTGCTTATATAAAAGACTTGCGTGAATAGTTGATTCATTTTTCCAACAGTGTAAAGACTTTGGTCATAAACCGGAGGAAGTTGTGACCAATTACCAACTAAATATACACAGAGTCCTCCAAATGGTAAATGTGAAGATTGTGGCTTAGCTTCTCTCAGTCTTTGATCGACTTTAAAAAATAACGTCAATCCGAGCATACTTGCTTCGTCTATAATCACAAATTTAATATTTTCGTATTCAGTTGTAAAACGAAATTTTAATATCTCCAGTGAGTGGAGTAAGAGAATTTTTATTATTTGCAGGAATTTTCAATGCATCGTGCAGAGTTTTTCCATTAATGTTATTAGCAGCCACGCGTGTTGGTGCCATCAAAAGAGCTGAATTAAATCCATGCTTTGAGTTAACACAAGTAACCATTTCATTAATAACACAGCTTTTACCTGTTCCAGCTTTTCCCTGGATAATTGCTAATTTTTCAGTGTAATCGCCGTTTGAAGATAATTGATAATCTAAAAATGAAAGTATTCTAAGTTGCTCCTCATTAAAAGTAATATCTGCACTTGGAATATGTTGACAATAGTCTCCCATTCATTATCAACTTTTTTCTATAAAAGAATGGTTATGTTTGATATCCAAATAATCATTGTAAGATGCATCCCAATTATGCAGAAGATCAATGTCACGATTTCCAAGAGTAACAGTTGCTGGTAACCCATTAGGCCCTACTTCTGCAATGGCCATCCAATCCATGTCATCAAAAATTTCGATATTTTCATTTTCAAGATCGTCATATTCATAATCAGTTTGCATATCGATTGGTGGCAGCTCAACTAAATTTTGTCGTTGGAATGCATCATACCTATCAAGACTCGTCAATATTTTTCAAATCTGTTTCATTACGCCAAAATTTGTGCAGCATTAGTTGTTTATAAAATAATTCTTTGTTGCTGCTGCTGGAGCTCATATCTATCTTTGGACAAACCTGCAATACTTTTTCTTTTCTATTTTTCTTTTCGCTTCGAATTTTTCGAATAACGAAACATTAACTGTATGATAAAATGTAATGAAAGAAGTATCATCACTATGTCCAGTTTGGTTCGCTGCAATATATTTTTAACCAACACTTGAAACTCAATGAATAATGGAAAAATGTCATTAAACTGCTCTGGTCAACATCAGAATATGATAAAATGAAAATACTTCACTAACATATATGAAGTAATAACAGACATCAGTGTTAGCTCTCCATGTTTGTGAAATGAACGGATTATAATTGTTTAACAATTCATCATTTCTAGGTGGTGTATACATCCAATGACCTTTATCATTTTTTTGTAGAGATGATTCTTCTTGAATGGCTTTGGGATAATTAAACCTGCAAACATCTTCTGTTCCAACTAGTTTAAGGCAGTAACCTCTTGTGCACCTGGTATGTCGTTGAACTCTGTTTAACAGTTCAGATAGATCGTCATGAAGAGCTGCATACGTGGATCGAATTCTTGAAGGGTGAACAGGTGCTGGAGGAATTGTTGGCAGAGAATTGATTGCACTTACTAAGTTATCATAGAAAATTTTAGCATTTAAAACTTCTTGTTCAGAGGCCGAGTCAAAAGTTACAGGGTTTGGTGCTCCAGATATCCACAGAAGGCCATGTAAATGGCATGAACCTCTGTGCTGAAATTCGAAACAAAACCAGTAGTCAGGAATTTCAAATTTTGAACATAAAATATTTTTGATAAAAAAAGTTGCACAGTACGTAAAATAGTTTTCAACGATCACTGGATTATCATTTATAAGTTGTTGACGTTTTTCTGCTATTTGATATTCACTTAATAATTCTTCCAATTCAAGAGCCGAGACAAATCTGGCCACCACAAATCAGCAGCACTTAAAGTTAAATACAGTAGGCATTTTACACTGCTTGAGCATAGCTTCAAGTTCTGATTTACGCTGATACCAGTATGACTTTGTGCCAGAAATTTTCCCACACCAAAAACTCAAACTGGTTATTAGTTGAGGATTTTCTACTATTTTAGTTTTAAGCTCTGCTATGGTTTCATTAAAATGCGACTTTTTTGCAAAAATAGTTCCTTTTTGAATAGCATCATGTCGCTGAACTGTATTTAAAGCAAAAAATCGGAACCTTGGGTCTTTAGCAAAACACTGATCTTTATATTCTATTAAATATTGACAATATTCTTTAACTGTAAGTTTTTTATTACGCCTGTTATCGTTCAATGCAGCCGATCCATAGGAAAATAGCGTTGGAAATGCTATACTTATATAACCTTCGCAGGTGAATTCATTGATAACATTAGTTCTTTAAGCCATGGAATGACGTTATTGACAGCATTTTGAATACGCTGACCTTCTTGCAATCTGATGTTGTTGGTTATGTGGCTTTCATAAACTCCTTGCAATTGATCATCTTCAGTGTCGTTTGTATTTTCAAGTTCAACTGCAGGAATTTGATTATATATACTGGCATCTAATGGCAGCTGTAATAAAAGCTCATTATCAATATCGATGTCAGTATAGAAAGGATTATTGTGTTTTAAAAAATTTAGAGCATATATGATTTTGGATCGTCTGACATGAAAATCACGATGACCGCTGGAACCTTCGCGCCTGATAACTATCAAAATTAACGAAGCAGGAGTACGCGGCAGTTTTCACACGATTTCATTAACATCTTGTCCGATATTCTATAGACCCAGAAGACCTCGTGATTTTACTCTATATACAGGCATAACAGGATACACTTTTGCAATTAAAATCTGTTCTACATATGTAAGATCTTTGAGTTCATTTGGAATGGTACCTGGATCCATGTAATTTATTGCAGTAAATTTATTCGGAATGGACTTACATTGTTTATATATCTCAGTAGAATTTGTTTGCATAACAACCCAAGAACAATTCTGACACTCATAAAATTTTAGTTTTTTCAATTCCTCTTCCAGCGTAACTTGAAGATTAATATCCACGTTATTATCCGAGGAACTATCGGAAGCCACAACAGGAACATTTGCAACAACTTCAGGAACATTTTCAACCACTTCGCCACTGTTTATTCTGCGCCTATTATTTATTTGATTACGTGTGTGTTGTCCGATAAAAGAACATCTTTTTCTTTTAGGCATTTGAATTATTGTAAAATATACAGTACTCAATTATATTATAATTGAGTATTATATATTATATTGAGTATTATATATTATAATACAGTACTCAATTATAATCGGACTCCTCACTTTGTAATTTCACTGAATACACTAAACAATAAAAATTCGAAATTAATCTGGCTCTTCACTTTGTAACTTCATGTACTCAACTGAAAATTGGAAAATTTTTGAACGTTACATTATAGAACTTGAATGTAAAGTAAATGGGTATTACGGCAACTACCGGCTGATATGTAAACAATCCAAGTAGCGACTGATTTGTAAACAATGTAAGTCCGTTCCGAACAAATATACTGCAGTAAATTACATGCTGTATTTACCGGCTGAAATCCAGCTAAGCACCCAGCTATTCTAATATTGCAGTTAAAAAGTCATTAAGAGAGAGTAGGTGGAGCAGCTAAAGCCTAGAGAATAGACACTGCAGCAAGCAATCGTGGCATTTCCGAAAAACTTCAGTAACTTTTGATTAAAAATTAATATTAAGATAAGGTTTGCGCCATGACATCCGCAGAACTATGCTGGAGATGCATATCAAATTTCATCAAAATCGGTTCAGTAGTTACGGAGGAGATGTGTTTTTTGTATTGTCAAAATTGCTGGGAAGAAGGGCTTCGCCTAATAAAATGAGTGAGGTAAAATGAAAACATTATGTATTGACTGTAGAGTAAATATGCAGTATAACTTGTTTATGATTTTTTCACCAAAACACTTTATTACATGACCAAAAGTAATAATACAAAATATAAGAATGCAGAAATTATGAGAATTTGAAATGAAACATGACGCAAAAGAAGCTAATGTTTTTGATCGCTAAAACAATAAATTAAATGCATGTTAATTAATAATGAAATCAATAGAAACTTTTGAACAAAAAATATATTAAGAATCTAACGAACACCGTTTTGCATTAAAGAAGAATTGTATTAAGAACCTAACAATAGACTTTTTTAAAAAAAAAAATACCTTAACCTAACTAACATGGTTTTGTATGAAAGTAGAATAGCAATTTTCAATTGATGCCACATTTCAAATACAAATACAATTCTTTACTTTTTTTTATACAGCCATCTATTGACTATAATTCCACAACTTTCTTCCTTGTTAACCCCTGTTTCCACCTATGCCAGTACTCCTTCATTCTCTGGCTCATTCTATGACGTTCCTCGCCTCCTTCCTCTTGGATTCTCTTCAGAGATGTCTTTCAAGTCAGCAGATATCATCCTCCCACACGTGTCCCTATTTTGTACCTCTTCAGCGCTCATTCCACATCTAGTCAGATCCTGATGGACTTCCTTGAGCCATGGAATTTACTTTTATTACATAAACTTTGTTTTATTTTTTTCAGAATACTAAAAAGTCAAATTCAGCTTCAAGCTTGGATTCAGAATCCAATGTTATTCAAAGTAAAAAAAACGGGCTCACACATTGTGTTAAACAGTCACAAAATGAAGATATTAAAATTAAAAAACGAGTAAATATCTATACAGAGGAACCAGATGAGACGTCAGCATTAAGAAGATGTTCTGAAACGTCTGATCCTGCTGGTGACAGGTCGTATGCAAGCAGCACAACTGAAAAGTGTCTCACATTGACTGGGACTATTAAGAGAGGCAAGAAAGCTGGACAGAATCTCGATGTCAGAATTAATATTTCTCGTGAGGAATTGGAAGTATTAGATGCTACAATGGCAGCCAAAAAACAGCAGTCATGTTTAACCTGTGGTTTGAGGAATGGCCCTCATATTATTTTGTGGGGCATTTTTTGTTTTCCATTTGTAACAGTTATGTCGGCTGTATACTCTTTTTATATCGGTACATTAATGTGGTATAATGTGTTTACATATGTCACAGAAGAAGCTAGCATACTGTGGCGAATTCTCTTTTCACCAATTCTTATCCTTTCTTACCCTTTCTTTATATTTCTTTGTACTTTAGGTTTAGGGTTGTATGGAGGATTTATTCAGATTTCTTGGTTTCTAGACAGTTGGAGCAAAGAAGTGAGCGATTGGGAGAAAGGTTTTTACGGGTGGTTTTGCTCACTTTTACATTTATCAGATTGTTCACCGTATGAAGTTGTTATTCTTACTGATGTACAACATACTTCTGTAGAAACAAAAATTCAAGGCAGTTTGACATCACAAGATTCTATTCCAATTTAATTATGTACTAGTCACATGTAATTAAGTAACACAGGGTACACTAAACTTTAAATCATGGTGGAAAACAAAGTAAAACATATTTAATTTTGAATATAAATTTTCGAATATATAACCATGTTAAGTCAGAGAGATAGATTCAAATAGTGAGTAATATAGTAAAGTTACATTTACACATATCAATTCATTCTATAAATAACAAAGTTAATCATTATACTTGAGGTTAGGTTATAAAAACATCTGTAATGCATAATATTTGTAAAGAAGTATGGTGCAACATAAATTGTCTGATTCTCATTAAGTAATTCATTATGTTTAGTGATTAGCGAGATAATATAATGGCGAGATAATATTAACACCATTGCTGTCTTATTATAATTTAAAAAAAAAAGAATATTTACTGTAGTAGGTTGATGTTCAAACTTCTTCATATTAATGCTTGAAAACTAGAGTCCATTCAAGATTGCAATACATTGATGCTGTTCAAATTTTTTACCAGCAATGGTTTAAATCAGTTCAAACAATTGAAATTCATTGTAAGATTTTTTTTTTTAACTAAGCTTTGGAAAGTGACTATAGTGATGTTACACAAATAATATATAAAACTAGAGGGACAACCTTGCACGCTTCATCACATGCTTGCAGAACATATCTATTCCCCATCTCCTTTTTATTAATTTAATTACTGGGTAAAAATAATTACTGTAGATATTTTTTAACACTTATATATGTGCCAAATTTCAATGTTTTAGCATGCCTGAAAGTAGATATAATTTTACCATATGTAGCTCTAATGATTATGTTAACGCATTGCATGTAGGTTGAATGTTTAATGAAAAATCAGTTCATATAATTCAGGACCTATCCAAAAAGAAACTTGTGTTTTAAGCTGATTTGGCAAGGGATGGTTTGATTTCTTGAGCTTTCACTCAGTTTGCATCCAGCTGTGGTAGTGTGAGGTTCATGATGTTTTCGGTTAATGCACTGAACATTTTTAAAATGTGTGCTGCAATAGAAAATTTTGCCAGATGTGAAGTGCAACCAGTGACCACGTTTTTCTTAGCAGAAGACAAAAAACCAGTTGAAATTCATCAGAAACTTTGTAAAGTATATGGAAACGGTGTAATGGCTACACTGATGTTTATGATGAAGAATGAAGGAGCCTACCAAGCATTGGGACTGATGAACTGGTGTCCAAAATAAATGAGAAATTTTGCGATAACCCCGCCGCTTTACAATTTTGGAGCTCTTGTTTGAGTTTTCTCAAGTTTTACAGTTTTGCATGAAATTGTAAAGAATAAGTTAAGCTACCATAAACTTTTTGCCAGATGGGCACAACAATTCTTGTCAAAAGAAAAAACCACCTGGCGGCATCTTTGATATTTCTAGAGGCCTACGACAAAGATTGTGACTCATTTTTTGATCATCTCGTAACTGGGGATGAGACTTGTTTAAAACATGTCACTTGTGAGGAAAAAACAATACACAATATTCCCCCAGGAAACCAAAGAAATTTTTACAGATGGTGTCAATAAGAAAAATTATGTCAACTGTTTTTTGGGACAGGAAAAGTATATTGTTTGTTGATTTCTGTTGTGTGTTTCAACTATAACTTCTGAAAGGTATTGTAAAATATTTTTTTAAAAATTAAGCAAAACAAGTGTGGGAATGATAAGTTCAAAAAAATTGTTTTTTCATGAGCATGTTACCCACATTAGGGAGATCTTTGATCATTTTGGTTAGGAAGTGTTCCACCATACTATATATACTCCAAATTTGACGCCTAGTGATTACCACTTGTTTCTGCATATGAAGACCTGCTTTGACTATGATGTGGAACTGAAGGAAAGCATGAATGAGTGGTTGAGGTCTCAGGCAGTAGAATTCTATGACAATTGTATCAACAGACTAGTCCACTGTTACAAGTGCAGTTTGACTGGGGATTAAGTTGAGAAGTAGCTTAGCTAATATTGAAAAGTAGTTTGGCTATCAAATGTATATAATCAAAAATGTTTTCTGTCAATTTGTGCAAGTCATTCCAAAACATGAGTTACTTTCAGGATAGCTCTTGTATAATATTATTATAATTCAAAATACTAATGTGATATACAAGGTAACATTGATTGATTTATATGGATATGAAGATATCACTATTTTAAGATTCTGTGTATGTGTGTCTATTTGTCATGTACACTTTATAAATGACATTTTGTAAGGTTCTTTTGTAAGTGTTTCTATATTAAATAATACAAATAAAGGCATGTAGAGTTAATTATAAAAATTGTAGTGTTTAGTATTAGCCTAGAGTATTCAGACTCAAGGGTATCAAATATAATTTTGTGTATGCTCATTGCTCATAGTTCTTATGTTTACAGGGTTCCCACAAAAAATCTAAAATTATTTCCACTGGCAAAAAAAATGTCAGACAAAAATGACTATTTATAATGCTGCTGATTTTTGGAAATTTACCTTCATAATGTTAGGTTGGGCAACAGGATGCAGTTAGTTTGAAATTTATTAAGTATGTTATATCGTAGTTTAAGTTAAGAAACATCGTAGTTTTTATTTTAATATTTTTTTCAAACATTTCTTTTCTTCTGACAATTTTAACTAACTTTTCCAGATTTTGAAGGTCAGTGGGAATTCTGCATTGAAGTCTACACAAAAGAAATAGTGTAGCTGTTTTATACAATACATGATAACTGATATTTTAATTTATGCTTAATTGTATGTATTACATAGACATTTTTATTGATATTGTAAGACTGTAATTTTTTAAATGTTTGTAAGATACCTACTATCTACTTGTTTACTATTCAGATATATATAAATTTTTACTAGCTAGGCATCATTCATGACCAACATCATGTTTAAATAATTAGTAGTCACAAGCTTCTATTTCAGAGGCCTATGAGTTCTTATATTATTTTTGCTTCCTAAGAGATCTGACATGTTTATTTAACGAAAAATTAAGAAAAGTTGAAAAACTCACTTTATTTCCACAAATACCATGTTAGTTTACTTTGGTTATGTGATTCTTGAAAAACTAACATGATATTGTGGTTTGTAAATCACAAATACTATTTAGAAGGTTATAAAGGTTGTTTTATCCATATAAAGGTACTCTTACTACAAATTAAAGCCATTGCAAAACTCTACAACAGGTCAAAAACTGCTGTTTCTATACAGTCACTTGATGACTATTCAGGTAGCATTTAACAATGCTCTATAAATACATTTGGCTAGTAAACATTTACATGTATAACCTGATAGTAAATAATTACCATTAATACATTTTATTTTGACCATGTTTTATGTGGTACTACTTTATTGCCTAATTATTTAGACATTCCTTTTTAGTGTGATATTTTATAATTATATACAATTTTATATAAATTTATATATGTACAATTAATTTTTAAATAAAGTATTTACACTTCAAACTTGTTTTATTTTCAAATTCGGTAATAAAATATTTTTGTAATAATAACACTGTGCACAAAAAAAATGTTTTACTCTCTCCCCTAAAGCTGGTATTAGGCAATATCACACTTTTGAGTAATTTATTCCAAAATAAAATTTTGGTTAACTATCCACATCAATATATTAAAAAGACAAAATATATTACATGTATTTTACATACCAAATCTGTTCATCATTAAATTAGTAAAAATTACTTGTCACATTTTGCAGCCAAAATATTTTCTGGAGTTACACTAGAATGGAAATTTGCATTAGTGTAATAATAGGGTAACACTGTTTCAGTAAGTGAAGTGGGAACTAACGTTAAGTATTAGGAAAAACATTATGTAATCTGCCAGTCTAGTTGCTCTAAAACTAATTTCTGTACTACAAAAAACTATTGCAATCATAATTAATGATTCAACACACACATAACAAACTTGATGTGATGTAAGAATTTAGTCTATTTAAATGGCATCAGATATTTCAAATGAAGCAATAGTTGACCTATATAAAATGTTTAATTTGAATTAGGGCCTATATAGGCAAGTGTATTATTAGTAATGAACTGAACAATTCCTAGACCTAAAAAATAAAAATATCTTGCTTTATAAGTAAGAAAACAGTATTCCACTGCAAAACATGAAATGTCAGTAATTAATGTCACTGCTAATTTGTTACTTAGTTCTGCCAAAATGCTTAATTTAATGTCTAAAATAATCCCAAGTATAAAAAAGAGGAAATTACCAGATCAAAAAACTGAACGTAACCAATAGTTATTTCACACTATTAACTATTGTGTGAAAGTTTCTAAAGTTGTAAATGAGGAAATTGTTACAATTGGCAAATAGAATGAAACTGTACTTTTAAATCACGAAAATAAGTGGTGCCTAGCCTATTCTTACAGTAATGATTTGAGGGATATTGAAATATTACTTCATTAACAATTGAAAAATTATTTATTTAAATGTACATGTCAATAGTAATTTATGTATACTACTAAGAACTTATTCATTCATAATAATTCTATGTTTTTGACATAGAAAAATAACATCACAGGCCCAAATTTAAAATACCAAAAAAATTAAACAGGTCCAATGATGATTAAGAGTTGTAAGTCATTAATCTAAGCTAAATACTAGTTCAATATTTACACATTATTTACTTATTAGCCTACTTCAGGTCTAGTTTGACTGCTCTGTAGTGTTGTCTTTTGACTGATGTGAAGACATTTCTTCATCTAACCTTTCCTTTGCACGAACTACTTTGGATTGAAGATAAAATGAACCTCCTTTACTTTTGTCATTTATATTGAATAAATGTTCATAATTCGATTTCACTTTTTCTGAATTTAATTTATCAATGTTTAAAATCTGCATAGCTTCTTCTAATGTAATTCCAGACCTTGCATTTGCTGCTGCAGAATCTGCTCCTTTTTTTCCTCCACCTGCTCTTCTTGCTGCCTCTTGACTTGCTGCATACTCTTGGCGTAAAGCTTTTGCAAAAGCCCGACCAACAACTTGTGTTCCGAGTACAATAATTTGCACTATAATTTTAGCCATCAACTATGCAATAATAAACACACTGCATAACCTAAAACTTATTCAATGTCAATATTCTGATTGTTCAACTCAGTGCGGCAATATTGAAAATTTTAATACTCAAACATTTAAAATCGTAATTCTTAATTTCTTAACATTAAATATTTTCCCACCTTAATGTCTAAAAACTCAGAATTCACCAGTTTACTTTTTAGTAAAATAGTCCAGAAAAGAAAAATATATTAATGTATTTTCATACTTAGAACGATTGCTCTCTAAATGTCTAAATTGAGCCATATGATTTTGCGCTCTTAGATTGGTATACGACTGACTTTCAATTTCCTATTTCCAGTACTACCTTGTATTATGAAAGAAAACTATGAATGACTACATGATAGATTACATACAGTAGTCTATATTACATTGTTTTGTATACATATTACGGCTAATATACACAGAACTTATATTTACGTTATTGATTTTTACTTTAAATGAAACTTGTTTGCTCTCTGGCTTTGCCTAGATGTTTATTTCGTGATCACAGATGATCAGGTTCATTATCCATATCACAGGATTTAAATACAAGTGTTTGAAAAAAAGGACTAACATTTAGGTTTTATGTGTAAATTTAAAGATGAAATTATTGAAAAACTACATCAAGGAATACATATAATGAATGAGATTACATTTAAGTTTTTTTAATGTTAGTATACTTCAACATGGGATCCATTTGTTGCTTTACACACGTCGAGACTTGCACATTTTCATACGCTATTATAAATCATCCCATCGTCTGCATTAGCCCAAGTGTGCACAATAGTCGGACGTTAAACACCAAAAAAAAAAAGAGTCGAGACAATATTCGATTTATCGCCAGGTATTCACCAACATAACAGGTGTAACTGTTTCAACCGCCGCAATGATTCTTTCCCATAAATGGACGCTATCACAGATCTTTTCAGCATATACAGCTTTTTTTTAAGTACCCCAAAAAAAAAAAAATCAAGTAGGGTCCAGGCTTCGTAGTGACCAAAAGATTGGGCCAGCCCTGCCTAACCACCTTCCCAGAGAGCGAGTGTCAAAAGAAGCGCACACATGGTCATTGTAATGAGGTGAGGCGTTATGTGGAAAAACACAACCCCTTTTCCACCTCAATATCTTTCACTTGGAAAAAGACAAACTCTGTTAACATGTCACAGTATACGACCCGGTTTAATGTTCTTTCTATAAAAATGAAAAGACCAATCACTCGATCTTCCATCAAACCGCACCAAACATTACGTTTTGGAGAGTCACGTTGATGTTGAATAACGACATGTGGTGACTCTGCCACAAAAATTCTGCAGTTATGACGATTAACTGTTACATTCGCATGAAATGTTGCCTCATCAGAAAACAGAACATTTTTCAAAAAATTGTAATTTTCATCAGTTCTATGTAGAAAGTTAACAGCAAACTGCTATGTTTTGTTTTTATCAGTATGTTTAATTTCATGTAACAGTTTTGTAATTTGTAAGCGCACAAATTAACACTTTTACGTATCACATCGTAGAAAATTCCTTTTAGGCACTCCTAATTGTAGACCATGTCTAGCCAGTGACTTCCTTGGGCTCTGAAGACAATAAACTTTGATTTATTCAACAGTAGCTTCAGAAGTTTTCGGTTTACCTGGCGACTACGCTTTTAAAATATTGTTGGTTTGCTTGAAAGACTTTAGACAATAATGGATAGTTTTTGTTGTAGGTGGTTCACCAAAATACTCATCTCTAAAATTACGTTGTACTGTTATAACAGACTACGTTTACAGAAGCCAAATAACACATTGCACTTTTTGATGCGGAGTAGCTATTGCACTACACTAAACACCTGAACCAGTCGGGTGCAACTCTACAGGGAAAAATGAAACTATGTTACAGATCGTATTTATGGAAAACACCCACACTCACCAGTGGCGCTACAGTCGAAACAGTCAAGGTAAATAGAATAAAAGGTATGAACCACGCGCATGTCCTCCCCACCCCTTGCCGGCTATGGCGCGTCATCGGGTCAAACTCAGACTTTGTGTTTAGTAGAAAACAGTTTATAATGTTAGTTTTAGTAATTGTATTATAGTAATTACAATAATAATTCTTTTTGTATAACATTATTAACGCTATTAATTATTTTACTTACTGAATTCGCTCATTGTCAAAACAGAAACTTTTTATTTTATACAATATTACTTAATATTAAGTTAATTATAGGTCCATAGCTTGAAAAATTCAAGAGTTATTTTTTATTTGAAAGTTAAAAGCACATTACACTATGAATTACGTATCTGAGGATGTTCCTTGACAATTATTTGGTTGACTGTGAAAACATACATCTGGAATAAAAAATTAGCAATAAATTAAATTACAAAGGACCAACCTATGTACGGTTTTTTATGCCCCCTTTAGGTCCTTTTTTGTATATATTTTTATATATAATAGTAATTTGGTAGTAAATAAATAAATAGCACGTAGACGTATTATGCAAACAGGAAAATAAACATACGTATTTATTTTATACGTATGTTTATAAAATATGGTACGGACTTAACAGGATATAGTAAATTCACCAACTGAAGAATAATTATTATTTAATTTATCTGTCAGATTTTTTGTAATATCGTGGATATAATCTTAAAATAAATGAAAACTCTTCAGGTTTACTATGAACTAGTAACTTTATTGTACTAACTAGGAGAGCTACATGTTCTCGGTGTGGCGGTCACCGAAAGTTAAAAGCACTGACCGAAAAAGTGGCACTGGCACGCCGTGCGGCGGGGTGCGACAACTAGCCACAAGTGGTGCCAACCGTAGGGCAATACAAATACCTATATACTACATTTCTCCACCCTTAATTCGGCGGTATTATATCATATAAAAATTCTCATTAATTTTTATTTATTTAAGAAATGTAAAAATGAATATATAAAAAAAGGTACAATATTAAAGATTTAATTTGTTCGGTTTTGAATTGTTCCGTTTGGGTCTTTCGTTAACATTAAGAGTTATTGGAAAAGACTTTTTCACTACTGCACTAGCTGGTCGTGGTTTATCAATCATATCATCACCCGCACTTATCGATACATGTTCAGTCACTAACGAGCTATCACTTTGCACAACTAACTTTTCATCGCGGCGCGATTCGTTATCTGAGCCAGTTGTATCAATAACATTTGGAACACTTTCTTGTCGAACAGCTGACTCGGTTTCTTGGATAAACTTCGGTACGTGTAGATCATTGGGCACAGGTATTTCACTCTTCTTGGCAGGTCCCATCAGTTCTCTTGCAAATCCATCGAAGAAGGTGCCTACTTCAATGATCTGATCTAAATGTCGTTTCCAAACCAGTCGTGGATCATCCAAAACTTTGCAGAGGTAATTTCGTGGACCAAGGACTTCTACGATCTCGGCTTTTCTCCACCCTGGTTTATTTGGCACTCTATAGTCGCGAACATAAACTAATTGATTTGGTTTGAAAATTAGATCTCGATTGCCTTTATAATATTCTATTTGCTTTGCAGCTTTATCAGGTGACATGTTTTCTCTGAGCAGATCTAATCTCGTTCTTAGTTCTCTTCCCATCATGAGTTTTGCTGGAGTTTGGTTCGTCGTACAGTGTGGAGTTGTTCTATACATCATTAAATATCTTGAAATTAGAGTTTCTTTACTTATACCCTGGTTCACGGGATCTAGAAGCATTTTCTTCATGCCGCTCTTGAAGGATCTGACTGCGTTTTCTGCCGCGCCGTTCGTCGACGGATGCGCTGGTGCCGTTCTCGCATGTCGTATACCATTCTTCTTAAAAAAAAAAGTAAATTCTTCGGATGTAAACTGCGCTCCGTTGTCCGAAACTACGGTCTTTGGCAAGCCAAAACGCGAGCAGAAGTCTCGACATTTTTCAATCGTCGATGCCGCGTCACATCTTCCCATTGTATAGACTTCGGGCCATTTAGAGTAGGCATCTGTTAAAATTAGGTAGGTTTTTCCTTCGAATGGCCCCAAGAAGTCTATATGGACTCTTTCGAGTGGCTTACTACAATTTTCGTATTTGATCAGCTTGGCCTTTTCGGGGTTATCTGCAACCCGTCAGCAGATGTCGCAACTCTTTGCGAAATTTTCTATTTGGCTATCCATGCCCAGCCACCAGAAAAATTGTCGTGCAAGCGATTTCATCTTGCTGGAGCCCATATGAGTTGCATGGATTTCTTCCAACAGCTCCAGTTGGCATTTTTCAGGTATGATGACTCGGTAACCCCACAATATTAGGCCGCTTTCAATATTTAGTTCTTCTTTGCGGAGGTGGTAGGGCTTCAAGCTGTCTTCTACTTTGCCAGGCCACTCTGTCATCGTGTAAAGCATGACCATGTTCAAGATTGCATCGCTCTTGATGCTTTGCCTGAGCTTTTCGGCACTTACTGGTGTTCTCTCTTCTATATGGAACACGAAGTAATCGCGTGACTCGTCAGTTTCTTTCTCATTATGCTCCATCGGCAACCTTAACAGTCCATCCGCTCCTCCGTTGTTTTGACCTTTGACGTACTTCAAATTGTACTGTAGGCCGCTGAGGTACCAGGCCCATCTTTGCAACCTGCCCGCAGCCATTAGGGGAATCCCCTTCTCCTCCCCAAAGAGAGCCAGTAAAGGTCGATGATCAGACTCGATAGTAAATTTTCTGCCCAATAGGTACTGCTGGAATTTTTTGGCACCCCAATATATAGCGAGCGCTTCCAAGTGGATCGTAGCGTAGTTTTTCTCTGCTCTCGTTAGCGTTCGGGACGCAAACGATATCGGACGCTCGGAGCCGTCAGGATACACATGTAGCAGCACTGCTCCGATCCCCTCCTTGGAAGCGTCACAGGCAAGCTTGACTGGCAGCTGCGCATCGAAGTGAGCCAAACTTCTTTCGGACATTAACTCGCTCTTCACGTTTTTAAAACTTTCTTGGCATTTTTTTGTCCACTTAAATTCCGCACCTTTTTTTAGCAGCTCATACATCGGCGCTAATTTATTTGCCAAATTTGGTATAAAACGCGCATAATAATTAATCATGCCAATAAAGGCTTTCACTTGTGTCACGTCTTTGGGTTCGGGTAACTTGGCAATGGCCTCGACTTTCTGAGGATTTTTGTGGAGGCCTGTGCGGTCGATAACGTGCCCTAAGTACTCAATTCTCTCTTGGAAAAAAGCACATTTTTTTCTATTCAACTTTAGACCTTTTTCCCGTAACCGTTGTAACACTTTTTTTAAATTTTTTACATGTTCCGCAGTCCCGTTTCCCGTCACGACTATATCGTCAACAAAGTTTTTCACACCATCTAAACCTTGCAACACTTTTTCAATTTCATGTTGAAAAGTTTCAACTGCCGGCTTGGTGCCAAACGGTAAACGGTTCATTGCGTACATGCCGCGGTGTGTGCTCCACGCCAACAAATATCGCGTTTCTTCCGACACTTCCAGCTGATTATACGCCCATAGCAAATCAAGCTTTGTAAACGTATCACCCCCTTGGAGAGCTGCGAAGAGCTCTTCGATACGCGGAATCGGGTGCTTGAAATCTTCAAGATATTTATTTACGGTCATTTTATAATCTGCGCACACACGCACTTCACCATTTGATTTCAGCACCGGTACGAGTGGCGTACCCCACTCTGTATTATCGATCTTTGAAATTACACCATCGCGTTCGAGACGATCGATCTCTTTATCGATATCACTTTTAAAAGCGAATGGCATAGGGCGAGGACTCAAAAACACTGGCTTGACACTTTCTTTCAATTTTAAATGCACTTTACGCCCTTTGAGTTTGCCAAGTTTACCGTCGAACAGATCTGCGTACTCAGTCAAAATATTATCAACAAGTCTCTTATCAACCGCTATATGATTCACTTCAGTTACTCGAAAACCTAGCATGTACATTATATCGCGCCCCATCAGCGCTTTATTGTCCTGTCTCTTAACAATGACAATAGTACCTACACACTTCCTTTTTCGGTATTGGAGCTCGACAGTAATCTTCCCTATTGGCAAAATCGAGCTTCCGTCGTAGAAACTGAGCACTCTGTTTGATGTTTCTAATTTACAATGACTCAGCTCTCTTTTATATAGAGCTTCTGGGATAACCGACACAGTAGCACCACTGTCGATTTCCATCGTCACTTCTTTCCCGGCAATTTTCACTCGAGCCCACACGGGTGGTGGTGAGGTGGCGCCGCCGTCGGACATTGCATATAGCGCCTCGGACCACTCTTCCTCTCCTTCCAAGAAATTGGTGTCTCTACCTCTGCTTCTATTTTTCTGAGAATTGTTTGTCGTCTCAGCATTCTTGTTCTTTTGAAAACAGACTTTGCTGAGGTGCCCTATTTTATGGCACGTATCGCACTCATACTTTTTATATTTACAGTCAGCCGACGTGTGATTATCATTACCGCAGCGCCGGCAACTTTGACCCGTTGCAGACCTATTCTTGGAAGACTCCTGTTTCTTTTTATTAACTGCGCGAGTATTTTTGTTTTGGTTTTAGCGGTCGAAATTCTGTTTACTTCTCTTTCCTCCGAAAAAGCGTTGGCGATCGTTGCTTCTTTTTTTAAAGCCGTCTCGAGGACAGTCTCTAGAGCTGTTGCAGGGTCTTCCTCGATGACGCGATCTAAGATTTTTCCTGGCCGTAGGCCGGTCACAAATTTATCTTTTATTTGAGAATTTAGATTTGCACCAAATTCGCAATTCACAGCACTCTTTTTAACACGCGCATACCACGCACTAACCGTTTCACCAGTGGATTGCTTCAATTCGTAGAAATCTCGTCTCTCCTTGAATACCGAGATTCTGGGGAAAAATTGCTTCTTGAGTACTTCGCACAATTCTTTGTATGTTTTATCTCTAGGAAGGACAGGATCACACAAATCTCTTAGCACCTTATAGACCTCCTCGTCCATGCTTGTAATGAGGATCGATGTCTTCCTATCGTCGGCGATGAAATTCGCTATACAATATTGCTCCAGCCTCTCAGCGAAAATTTCCCAATTGTCTCCGATCTTAAATTCTTTCAGGTTTCCAACTGCTGCACAAATATTGACCTTCTGCATCACCGCTGTTGCTTCTTCGCTTTGACCGGTCGCCATGTTGCTATTATTTATCGATTCGCACTCTTTGCTATCAACTTGTACAGCACTAGTTGAGACTTGTTCTGGCAGGTCTTCACCAAGTAAAAGCAAACCACTCAACGCTGCTAGTTTTGCATCCGTCTCTTGTTGCAATTCCTGATACTCATCCTCGTCTGATGAGGTGTCGCTCATTACTCGAACATCTTAAGTGAACCGCCATGCGAGCTTGATATTTCACACAAAAAATAATTTACCTCGTCGCCAATATGTAATATCGTGGATATAATCTTAAAATAAATGAAAACTCTTCAGGTTTACTATGAACTAGTAATTTTATTGTACTAACTAGGAGAGCTACATGTTCTCGGTGTGGCGGTCACCGTAGCACTGGCACGCCGTGCGGCGGGGTGCGACAACTAGCCACAAGTGGTGCCAACCGTAGGGCAATACAAATACCTATATACTACATTTTTCATCACATATTTTTCGTTATTTAGCTCATTCTCATCGTGATATTTCAAAAAGTCCCTTTCCATTTTTACCACGATGTTCAACCATTCTTCAGTAGGATACATAAGGTTGCCTTTTGACAAAGTTGACAGCCAATCCCTTTGATTATTATGGCACTCGTTTGTTGGATGACCGTATACAAAAGTTGAGACAATTTTTTTTCTTGACTCTATATGCTCTTTAGCCAGCCATCATCTTCAGTAGATCACACTTCACACATCATTTTCACTTGCTTGCAAGTTATTTAAGGCTCCTCCTCTACGTTGGATTATTAGAAAAAACATTCTTAAACTTAGTAACATTGCTTTGTAAAACCACATTTTTATTTTTAACCGAGGCCAGTTCTCGTAATGCAAGTTGAATTTGTTCCTTCAAAAGTAAATTTTCATTTCTTAAACATTTCATTTCTTCTACAAAGGCAATATTTACAACGATATTTGTATTAAAATTACTGACTACGGAAAGTGGGTTTCATTTACAGAATTACACGTTACAATTGCACCAACGTCATTTCAGTTTACAGGTGATTTTTCTTGTAGATTTCGATCGGACTCGTCAATAAGTTTTTTAAATGTTTCTTGGTTATCAAATTTTTTAATCCTTGTCGCTCGTTCGGAATCAACACATTTATTCTCAACGGTG
Source organism: Callitettix versicolor (assembly GCA_022606455.1). NCBI lineage: Eukaryota > Metazoa > Arthropoda > Insecta > Hemiptera > Cercopidae > Callitettix > Callitettix versicolor. The sequence continues at coordinate 77,122,454 of CM040188.1, read as the reverse complement.
AAAATGTTAAAACGTGGAATGACACCAGACTTCACAGGTTTTGTATTTAATAATTAGGATTTAAAATCCCTTTCGAAATCATCGTCATTAAAATGAAGTGAACAGATTTTAACATTATCAAAATTAAAATGATCTGCTCGTTTACACGCATGAACACACGCTTTTCTCAGGCCTTCATCTTTTGGAATTCTATGAAATCTAATTAGCTTTACAATTTTTATCATTATTGTAGCAATTGGCAATAGCGCAACCGGGCATTGTCATGCATACACAATTATACGCTAAACAAAATACATTATGTTATTTTTTAGGATTCAAAACATACTTAAATCTTTATTTATATTTATTAAACCTCAAACGCAACACACAATTATCGTACAGTATTGTTGTTGACACCTTTTATTTAAAACACACTTACAGATTAAGTAAACACATCGAATCTCCAACTACATTTATAGAGCATCGAATTGTTTAGCGGGAAAATACATACAGTAGCAGTGAAAGGTTTGACCCAGTGACGTCACGCGCGCGGTGGTCTACTGCGCAGACCTACCGTGTATTCTATTTACCATGGAAACAGTCGGACGAGCTTATGAAATTGAAATTGAACAACAGAGTGGTTACAGTCACAAATTATAGAGCAGACAATCAAAATTTTGAAACTTTTTTTAACATATGTACAATTTCTTATTTTGTTTTAAGTCCAATGAGAAACTGAAATTAAGGTATTAATAGAAAATTTGTTGATTATATATATATATATATTAAAATTAATAAATATTGTTTAGCCTGTAACTAAAACACCAAAAACGAATATTTTTTAGGTGTCCTACCAAATCACAAAGAAACCCAACTTTGTAAATGTACTATATTATCTTGTTCTTAGGTTTTTATTTAGGTTAAATGCTTAAATAGCCAATAAATTCAGTATTTTAATATAGGGAAGTGTCACACATGGCCTATACACATTTGTAATTTAATGATATAATTCAAAACTATAATATTCGATTGGAAATTAACCTCATATATCCTAGCCCCTTAAGCCTAGGCCTAAGGCTATTTATTTATTTTATAAATTTATCTCCAATAGGTAGCCTATAACAAGTATGATTAGTACAAGTTTACTATAATATAAATCATATCATATGGTATTTTCAAGTTAAATAATGTTCTGAGTATATTGTACTAGTAAACTAAACTACAATGTTTAAAACACACAAAATAATTTAAAATTTTATTATTATTAAAAAATTTCGGTATTTTAGTTGACACTTATTTATTTAAAATTTGAAGTTACAATGTAATCACAATATTTCTGTATTTTTATTCTAAAGTTCCTAGTTCCTTGGTAAGCCTCATGTGTAAACATTTTTCTCTTTTTTAAATAAGTGCTACTTTGGACTTTTCCCACTAGTTGCATGAATAACTGTTTTTGTTACCAAAGATCTAGATTTAAAAAAAAAAACTTTTGTTACTGTTGTATTATTTTTTAAAAATAAATTCTAAATACACCTATATTCTAAATAATTTATACACATATAGGTAAATATACCTAGAATTTATCTTATTTTGAATTTTTGCATCATTTCTATGCCAAAATATTTATCCAATAGTAATATTACAAAATGCGAAAACTAGAGGAAGTTAAAAAAAAATTGAAAATAAAAGTAATCTGGTGTTCTCAAAATTAACTGCTCGAAAGTAGGTAATGTATTTTTCACTGTGAAAACTATTAATTAACTATATGTTATTGATAATTATAAATAAAATCAATCGCATGATATGTGTATGATTTACAACATTTATTGGTTATTTATTTTATAATATTACAAATTTTGGGTTTAATGTTCAGTTTATGCCTTGGCTAGCTTTGAATTTCATAAACACTTTACCTTTCTAAAAAAGTTTTTTTGTAGAATCTTACAATTAAGTTCTAAAACAATTTTAATTAACATTTAATTTTACTTAATAACTACTGTAGATGGATGATTTGCTGGTGAAAGATCTAAGGTGATTTAACAAAATAATATAATGAATTTAAATTTGTTCTATTGTACACCAGACTGTTCTTCAAAATAGCCTGCAAACGTTCAATTATTATTAAAAAAATTATAAGGGTATTTTAGATTAATTAAGCCTCAAGCCTGATCGATGGTTAAAGCCACTGAGGAAATTTTTAAGTTATTATTAAAAAGTATCACTCTCCAAGTTTTTAAAGCTTGCAGTTATATTAGCAGATATATTATTTTGTATAAACTGAATTTGATTAATATAGAACAAAATTGATGTTGAAGTGTAATTTCAAGTTGATGTCTTAATTTGCTTGATTGATGCTTAATTACTCCTTGACTGATGCTTATCTTTTTTTTTTAAATATTGAATTTCTCTCTTCAATAGCTTGTTCCACAATAATAAAAATTCACAATTGCTTTCTAATTGTTAAGTCTTTCTTCTCCTTTTTTTTCTTATTCATCTACAAATTATTGGTCCTTTTTTATTCTTCTCATAGGTTGATCATTTATTAAAGTACTTCTTTTATTTATGGTTTACATGAAAGTATCTTAAGATTAAATGATGTATATTACAATATTATTTATTTACATTTTTTCCTTCATGGTACAAAATTTTATACATGAGAAGATTCTATAGGGGGCATCTATAGGATGGTCCTTAAATATCATTATGAATATAATATTTAATTTAATATGAACTGCAATCAAAAATGGACTATGGGTGTTTTCTTTCTAGAAGGTAAGTTCAGGGCTTGGTGATTTAATAATATGCTAGCCTGTGTGTGTGTGTGTGTATATATATATGTTACACATCAGGGTTTTGCTCATCCTTATAATAGGTAATGAAATTTATAGTCGAATAAGTTAAAAATCAGAATAAGTTTATTTCAATTTAATATTTTTCTATATACAATATTATATGATTTATGATTTTTGGCCAAGACATAGATTTTTGCTACTCAACACTATATAACTGGTAACATATAATTGACCATAGGAGAAGCACGAAGTTCGCAAATGTATTCCTGCTACTCTTAACGTCTGACCCTGCGAATTATTGTCATTGTAAATGCCAATTTTAATGGAAACTACAATCTCTTAAATTGGAAAGGAAGGTTGTTCGTAATTATAAGGGTGAAAGGAATCAAAACTTCTTCTCATTTTGATATTCCTATGAGGACTTTGGCTTTTATGTTTCGTTCTGAGAGATACAAAGTCTAGTGCCATTACACAACCTAGGTGCATCAAGATTACGCATCAACAAAAATACAAGCCTTCAGTTCTAGTAAATAAAATGGGATTCGTGATAACTCCAGTGCATTCAAGAACTGTACCAGATAGGTGTAGTACTGTCGTCACTTGTTATTACAGTATCTATTGATATACACCGATTTTTCATCAGTTTTTGTGACACAAAACTAAATACTAAATAATTAAGTTGGACTGGGTATAACAGAATTTAAAATAATTTAAACATTTATTATTCACACCTACCAGTATATAATAAATGATTAGGATTATATACCTATTTCTTCCCGTCAGTGGTCTATCAACTCACCTCATAAAGGCTACCGCGGTTTCGAAACTTTATAGTTTCATCTTCAGGCCATCAAAATGTTAAATCCCTCTGTCGAGGTCGTCACAAAGTCAAACAAAACATACATCACAAACACTAAGCACAATTACACATTTAAAAAATTCATCATTAAAATTCGGCTTGGCCAAGCTACACACGTGACTCGTACATGTCGTTACATTCCGGACTGTCGACACGGTGGCTATGTTACAATAATGAAATATAATAAATGTATAAAACATCACTGTTGTACAGTTAACAGTGTATTTTTCTCAAATATCTCAGGATATTTTAAATTTTGCATACAACTAACCATTTCGACACTTTGATCTTCTTTTTATTAAAAACATCAATAATATTTTTGTAGGATCAGAAAAATGTTCACAACTTTTCACAAAAGAGTTTCTTTAATGAAGTACTAACATTATTCTATTTTTTTCACTACATATCTTTTGTTAGTAGAATCAGTCAATCAAGTGCACCTATTCAAAAGGCTAATAGTTTTTTCTTACTTTGAAGAAACTAATAAGAACCATATGTTTTCCAAGTCGTTCCTCCACTGTGTCAGCCCTTGGTATCTGAATTCCTGGAGTTACTTTTATTCACTGGAAGTGGACAGTGTTCAGTTTTTTGTTCATACCTTGGAAAATGTTATTAGAAAAAAATGATAAAACACCCTACTCTTCTCTCCTGGTCTAGTCCAGTGTCACGAACCTAGACTAATTGCATCATTAGTATACACTACTTTGTGAATTGTTATTGTTCACGTAGTAAATTGTGTTAACACAAATCCCAATATCATTTATTACATATCATATATCACATACCACATGTGATATGTAATATGTAACCATAATGTGCAACAAAAATATATTAATAATAACATGAAAATAAGTGGTGTCCATTAGTTATACAAATAACACATTTTCCAACATAAATTGAAAAAAGACAGTTAAACTTAAATAATTTAATCTTATTTGTATATTATAGAGGGTATATACTTAAAAAATTAGCTAGCTTACAGAAAATTGTAGTATATTTAACAAAACAGTTATCCTTTTGTTCGTACTGAGCCTTACTCTACTAGGTTAAGAAATTTTCTCCCTTGAACTGACTCCACTCCCCAGAGGTTCTGCCTCCCAGTGCAGTCTTTTTTAATACTGCCCTCCACCCCTACCAAATCTGTTACAGACACATTATCATAATTTTCAGAGATAAAAAAATGTTTTAATTGAAATATTACAGTTTTATTATATTTTTTACTAAGCTTATTAATTATTTACAAATATTGTAATTTTATGTGCTTATTATAGAAAATTCTAATTTATAGAAAGAAATACAGGTCAAGACAGGTTGTTATATACAGAATGTGACAGTATGTATGTATGTGTATATATATATATATATATATATATATATATATATATATATATATATATATATATATATATATATGTGTGTGTGTGTGTGTGTGTGTGTGTGTGTGTGTGTTTATAATTAAACAAAAACAAAATTGTGAATGTTATGGTGCTATAAATTAATGTTAATGGTACATATATATTAATGTATATTAATATATATTTTTTTAACACTCTCTTAAAACATGTACTAGAGGGATGTGTAGGGGGACATGTCAAGATGTGTTTTGTGTTTATTTTATGGCTTTATTTACTGATTTTAAAATAATTAATAATTCTTTTTCAGATTAAATTTTTTTTACTTTACTATAGAATTTGTAATCTTTATTTCATGGCCACTCCATTTCTAAAACACAATGTATATTGTACAAAACATGTAGAAAAAACAAACAAAAAATAAAAAATTGCACATTGGCACAATGGCATGTATATACAGTATTGTTAAAGAACACAGGAAAGAAATGTTAAACAGAGGAAAGGAACAAATGACAAATTGTTGGTGATGCGGTGGCATAGCTTCAACTGGTGGCAATAGATAAACAACTGGTGTGTCCCTGTCATGATGACAGATCAGCTGAGTATAAGACTCATGCTCAGGTAGCTGACCAATCTATCCAGAGGCTGAATTAGAAACTATATTCCTGAAGACTAAAACCATACACAAACAGTTTTCCCAATTGCTTATACTTTTATTCCTCTTGCTTCAGGTATAGCAGACCAATCAATGAATATATTTTTACAGTTTAATGTCTTTATTTTGTGCAACTTAAAACTAAAAAAAACATGTATTTTGACTTAATGTATGGAAAAAGTTAGTTCTATATCAAAAGATCAAGTAAATATGTTTATGGCAAATTATAAAACCAACATCTTACTAAAACTATATTCCATAGTAACTATAAATTATCCAAATATGTTAAAAGATTTTTGCAAACAATAGTGTCGGAAAAACTTTGTTTCATAATTTTGTTTCTAAGCAACTTTGGGCTAATTAGAGCCACCTTCTTCAAACAATCTGAAACAATATTAAAACAAGTCATGTGAAATGAAGTATTTTAGTTCAAATAACAAATTTAGTTATGTAATTACAGTAATAAAAAGAGAAAACTAACACAACTGAAGAAAACAAAACAATGTTAACAGTCTCATAAAAAATATGAAAACTGCTTTCTTACATGCATAACTGTTAACAACGCAGCACTATTAGCGTTATTAATGTAACTTCAGATATAAATATTACAAGGAGCATCTCAAAAGTTACATTATATTTTAAAATCCTAGCAGTTGGCACGAGAAGTCCAGTAGTCGTAGGAAACTTTCGTCTGGGTGTACTGGCAGCACTGAAAAAGTTTTATACATTTACCTTCACCACTTGGACAGTCCATGGAACAACCATGGAGAATGCCATTTGCTCTTACTGCTGATTGTGAAGTTTGTAACGTTATTAGTTCTTTTATGGCAAAAAATAGAAATGTGATTGAAATTCATCATAACTTGCACAGTGTGTACGGTGAAAATGTTATGTGTACTGTAATACTACACAGCCTGAATTATCTAAAACTCAAAATTTCAGTAATCTGACATCTTCTCATTTCACATTAAGTCGATCTTTGAAGGTAGTACTGTATTTACAATGTTAAATAAATTATATCCTTTATGTATGTTATTTTTGTGTGTTAATGTTTATACTTTATGCCAGTTGAACTAATGAGGATGAGGTATCGGCATTAATGTTAAGTGTTAAGTAATGTCAGTGGTAGTAGAGACGCAACAGACTAACCAATACTAAAGCCACATTGATTACTGAGCCTTTGTAAGATTATAATTACAATATAGTACACATTGCTGTATAATATAAACAAATATTAAGACTTTACACAATCTTTAAACAAATACAAATAATCTGTGCACATACAGTAAAGCCTTGATTTACGGACTATAGATTTAATGCACAAAAAAATTGTTTGAAATCTTGAATTGGTAATACAGATAACCCTCACGATACGATGGGTTCACGATACGATGTGTTCAAGATACGAAGTAGAATATCGCAAATATTCGTGCTCGCGAAACGATACGTTTTTCGCGATACAATCCCAATATCTCTTGCCGCTTGAAATTGTTTTGAAGTTGGCGCGCTACGGGCAAACCTCACGCGTCACTAAGCAAGCCTCAATACGTCACTATTCAAGCTGTTCTGCTATTGGTCGACATGACGTCATCTTCCTTTCTCTATAAATCCTGTTCTCCTATTGGTCGGCATCACGGCATCGTAGGATACCGAGTCCACACAAAGCGTCGATGTGATATCGTTCTCTCCTTCTCGTTTTATTTTTTATTTATTTATAAGGTTATTTTAATTTATAAATGTGGTATAAATGTTTATTGTGTGTATGTGGTACTTAATATACTATTTTGTGACTAATTATTATTACGTATAGACGATTTTGGTGTTTATATATGGGGCGTTGCACGAATTAATTAAATTAAATAAGATTACATTGTTCATTATATGATTTTTTTACGATATGATCCCGGTCCAGGAACAGATTAAGATTGTATCGCGAGGTACTACTGTATTATTTTGCATCAAAAAAAATTCTTTTTTTTTTAATAATTCTGACACACACACACACTACAATCAGTATATATTATGGGTTGATAGTTTTAGTTTGATAGTTTTTTGTATATAACTGAAAAAAAGTACAAAGCAGGTTAAACACTTACAGATTCTGCCCCAATGAACTAACCAAATCAAATTTACTGATAAATTCATTATAATTTCAATTTCAACAAGTAAAAGACCATAACATCCAATGAGCGCAATGTGATTACATCCATTTGAGTGATTTGGTAAGCATTTAAAACTCTAAATTTGAAGGGAAAGAATGTGTCATTTTGAGAAAACACTAAAAAGGAGTTGCTCACAGGCCACGAGCGAGTACACGTGCATGTTTGACTACCGCACAGAAAAGTTCTAAGTTTCTTAGTGAAAGTGAACAGTAGTAAAATATATAGTGAAATAAAAAGTATTCACTAAGCATGACCAAGATATTAGTGATCACATGGTAATTTCGTCGAATAATTGGATAATTGTGGTGAGATCCAACCATAAGTCAGAATGAACTTTGAAAATTTTAAAAATTGGAAATTCTAGTAAAACTATAAAAAAATTATTCTACTTAGACAAAATAATAACTACAAAATTTTAAATTAATTAAGCATTTCCATTAAATTAGGCAATTTTAGAAAAAAATAAATAAATAAAAATAAAATTTAAACAATTTTTTTATTAGTGACTATCAAAAAACATTGAATTACATTTCTTTAAGAATCAAATTTAATTTCTTTTTTTTTAATTAATTCTGAACCAGGTCTGCTCGAAAAGCCCTCTGAGAATTGAGAATAGGACTATAGAACATTACTGCATAATTGTGATTACCATAAGTTGTATATAAATGTGCTAATAAACTTTTAAACAGGGCAGTATTCTTGCAGTTTCTGCTGCTGCTGTGTGTTGTTAATAATAATAGAAATCATAATGCTATTATCATTATTTTATATTTCAGAGGTAAAATCAAAACCATAAGTCTAAGTATAATTTTATTTTTAACTGTCAAACATTATAAACATATGATCTTGCACATTCAAGTCCTATATTTAGAAAAAAAAGGAGTTTACATATGTTTACTCATGCATATGAGTAAGTGTAAAGTGGATGTAATTTTTATGTGCAAATAGAAATATCAACACTCTAGCTAATCAGGTAATTATAAACATAAGAAAATTAATTTCCTTTTACTGTCTGGGTTACAGATTGTCTTCAAACAAGAAGTTTGCTTCTTGTCTATGCTTATGGAGTCTGTTTCGTTGCTTCCATACTGTCTGTACTTTAAGTGTTAGAATTAGCAAACAATGTTACGTTAGGTTGTGGTGGGATTAGCGTATACAGTATTATAATGTAATATATTTTTTACTTCTGCCTTCATTTCCATTAAAGTTCAAACATAGTACTGTACAATGTATGTGTTTCTATTGACCCTCTGTCTGGTCCAACAGATGTCTGTTTAAGACTCTGCTGTACTTAATTTCTTATACTTACCTAACATTATTTCTTGAAAAGAAGGTTCAGGGTCATTGAGATGAACCAACATTTCACTATAAACTGATTCCAGGTGAAACTGATAATGTTCAACATATTCTTCTGGCATCGGCAGACAAAATATTGTACTTAACGATTTAACGGCAATATTTCTTACTTCTTTGTTATTATCATCAAGCCGTTTGATTACCACTGAAAATAAATTTTATTTTGTAATATCAACAGTAACAATAAAGTCATGTGAAATGAACATGCCAAATTTTGTACTTAACGATTTAACGGCAATATTTCTTACTTCTTTGTTATTATCATCAAGCCGTTTGATTACCACTGAAAATAAATTTTATTTTGTAATATCAACAGTAACAATAAAGTCATGTGAAATGAACATGCCAAATTTTGTACTTAACGATTTAACGGCAATATTTCTTATTTCTTTGTTATTATCATCAAGCCGTTTGATTACCACTGAAAATAAATTTTATTTTGTAATATCAACAGTAACAATAAAGTCATGTGAAATGAACATGCCAAATTTTGTACTTAACGATTTAACGGCAATATTTCTTACTTCTTTGTTATTATCATCAAGCCGTTTGATTACCACTGAAAATAAATTTTATTTTGTAATATCAACAGTAACAATAAAGTCATGTGAAATGAACATGCCAAATTTTCTCAACACTACAAAATATACTGATATATTTGTTAACCTGTTTAATGTATAGCAATTACAAAATTTAAAAAAACCTACCTAAACTCAAAACTGGGTACATTAATGTAAACCTAAAGACATTCAGCTGAATAAATTTACTCTAACTTAAAAAAAATACAGAATCTATTATTAAACTAAATTAAGCTTTGAAATACTCTATAAAATTTACTTCACACATGTACACTAATAATAATTTAACAAATAATATTTTTTATAAACATCTGGTTGAATTTGAGCAAGATCTGATGGACTGATTTTTGATAAATTAGGCAATTTTCCAATTTTTGTTTACTGCCCCAAACCACATTTTTTGGAATAGAGTCATGGGACTATATAGTCATATTTTCTCTACTTAATGGACTATATTTAAACAAATTTGATCATATTCATTATAGCCTATTTGAAGAAAATTCAATTTTTAAAACCTCTAACAAATTTAAAAACAAAATTGTTTAGAATTATTTTTAGATATATAGCAAAATTAGATATGATGAACTTCATCGATATATCAAACAACAACTCAGAACACTTGGAAACGAACAGATCTGACATTAAAATCTCAAGATCGAAATTTTCATTATCACAATTCATTCTATATATATACACTATATCATACAGTAAAACTAAGAAAAGAACTGTATTACAGGAAACTTTACCTGGAGGCACAACTCATGTGACTATGAACTATCAATATAGAATAAACTGCTAATTTTAAACCTGTTTAGAGGTAAAGAATGCATTCCAAAAAATTGGGTTCAAAATATCCAAGTTTCAGAACAATGTTTTGAGAGACAGTAGAACTGTCTTTAAATTTAGCAATGCAACTTATGTACCATTTTCTTTTTTTTAACATCTTTATTAGGCTAATGAAGGCTGAGGATGTTAATGTTACTAGCTCAGCTCAAACTTTCATCAGTGGCATATCCTGCTGCCCAAATATATTGAAGCTTCTTATAACAGAACATAAATTTTGTTAACAGATTTTACCTATTTGTATTTTTATACTGGGTTAATAAATAAAAACGGTTATATATTCATTCAAATGCCATTTATTGTCTTTCTTCACTTATGAGATGGTACCCCAAAAATATGAAGAATTTTCCCATAAAAATAAAATTGCTTCCCATAACTCCTAGTTTCCACCATCTCCTTCAAAATACAACCTTTAGGCATAGATACAGCAATCCCAATGGATTTTCCATGATTCCATGCGTCCCTGGAAGTCTGCAAGTGTAAGAACGTCCTACGATTCTGCCTGGATTTCCACAATTGTTACAAAATGATAGCCTTTCAAATTTAATTTGGGGAACAGAAAAAAGTTGCATGGAGCAAGGTCATGTGAATAGGATGGGTTCACTTTTCATTACCGTGTTTTTGAAAGCCAAAACATTCTGAACAACCGACAATGTGTGTGAAGGCATGTTGTTGTGCTGAACAACCCACCTCTTGTTCTCTCAATATTCTGAATATTTGTACCTGATACTTTCATCTAGCTGCTTCAAAACTTCATTGCCAGTTTCACCAGGGAAGACAAATTCCTTGTGGATAATGCCTTTGATGTAAAAAAAAAATACTATTAACATGGACTTTATGTTGCTGCTAACTTGATGTGCTTTATTTGGCCATGTAGAAGATGTTGACTTCCACTTTGACGACGGCTGCTTAGTTTCAGGTTCATAACTGTAAATCTATGTCTCATCACCAATTACAACATTGGAGATGTAGTTGGTGTGCTGCAATTTTCAATTCTGTGTAGGCAGCTATGCGATGATACAAATTTTGCAACAATGTGTTTTATGCCTAAAGTTGCCTGACAAAATGTTTACACAGACCCATAAGGCATTACTATGATCACAGCATGGATTGTTCTGCGATCTGTAACAATCCTCTCGCACTTTTGCATTGTTTTCCAGTGTTGTGCTTGTTCTGAATGCTCACTGTCACTACTATTGAAGGCAAATGTTCATCCATCCTTGAAGAGTTTGTTCCACAAAACAGTTTTACTCTGACTCATAGCATTGTCATCAAGTGCTTCTACAAGTATGCAATTGGTTTCTGCAGAAGTTTTTTTAAGCTTAAAGCAAAATTTTATACAGATTCTTTGCTTTTTAAAACCTGCTATTTACACAAGTTTAAGAAATCACTACAACACTAACACATGTTACACAAACGCATAAAACTCAAAAATACAGCCTCTCAACGTTAGGTGTTGGCACATTAATTCACAAAGAGTACTGTTCGCCCATTCTACTAGAAGCAGTTCATACCACAAACAGTTTGTCCAATTCAAATTCCCTGAACTTCTGGGTAGCATCTCTTATACGACAGATTTACTTATCTTTCTTCCCTTTATTTAGTTATTAAATTAGGTAATTTTTGGTATACAGTTTTCTTTCCTCCTACTCTCTATGAAAGTAGCATTAGAATGGGGACAAGGAACACTATACAGATAGCTAAGCTAATTGCTATACTAATCCAACATCAGTAATTCTGATAATCGGTGAAATATTTTATTATTCTTTGTATTTAAATGACCAAATAGTTGAATACAATGAATCCTACAAGCAACACAATCTCTAAAAGCCTAAAATAAAAAGTAATAACTTTCTGATTATTGTAGGGTGTGCGGCGCACACTTAACATATGTGGACTATACACCACTGATCTTCATAAATGTAAGTTGTAGCACACTTTCAGTCATTTCACTGACCGAGCTGAGGCACTCCCCAGACTTTTGGGTTGACCATGTTGAAGTAGAAAGCAGCAAGATATTATTAGCAACTTCAATCACATGACAACTCTGAAGAGCTCTTTGAACTAATTAGTTATGTGATTTTTAACATAAATAATTAACTTTACTTATTAAAAACTTTCCTGGAAATATGCAATTAATTAAAGCTTTAATACTGTCAGAGCAATTGTCTGGGCTCACATCACTTCATTGCTAATAACCATTTTAGAATAAATTTTCACAAGAAATTATAAAGTACACAAAGATCAGCTTTATAAACAAAGCTTGGCAAATATTATCAGAAAATATGATAGAATACCATCTATTCCTCTCCTAGCCTAGTTTCAGCTGTCCAAGATCATAGGCTAAGCCTAATCGTACCAACTGTAGATCTGTATAGACTTGTTTTGACAATAACAATAATTTTAAAACACCAAACAACTGTTTTACATGAGGAAAAATGTTTTTAAGACTTACCTATCCATATAGCATTTATCTGATCAGCACTCAGCTGGTTGCTTTGCCTGAGTCCTTCCACAATATGATTAAGAGAAACAATTGCAAATTTTCTAGTTTTTGACATAGTGTCTTCAACAAGTGATAACAAAAGTGGATTCAGACTATTGACTGTTTCTGACGATAATTCACCAGCTTGTAAAATTTGCAATGCAACAACCACGTTTGATATTGCTGCGTTGCGAAGCGCTTCTGCAGATCTGCCTGCCTTCCAAATAAGTTGTGGGCACAAAATATCTGAATAACACAACTCATTGAGTGTTAGCCATAAAAGAGTAACAAAATCAAACACATAAAATGTCTACAATTATTACAAACCTTTTATTCTACTTCAGAAATCAATATAGAAATTAAAAAAAAAAAATCAGAGGATACAGAAATCAGACACATATTACAGTGAAACTTCCCTTAACGGACACTTCTAAATAGCCTTTTCTCTTAATGGAGACTTTTGTGTTCCTTGACTGAGATGAAGCTATTCTATACTCAGAAGAACTTCTAATAGACATTCTCAAAAACCAACATGAACAGTACATCAATAGTTCATGATCTTGGAACTTCTTAATACCGGGCAGCAAAGCATAATAAGGTAGTTTTTTCTTCAAAACTGTTGATGTACAGAAGCAAACAAAACTATACTGTTCAGTGTTTTTCTGGTAGGCTACTTCCTTCAAACGAGTTTAGAAAGAACAAATGTAGCGGAAGGGGAGTGGAAATGATGCCATGATGAATATATGAGAGGCAAGGAAGTGACGTGTTAATGATTCTTGCACATTTTTTTTTTTTTGGCAGTATCAAAAAAAGAACAAACTGCACATGCATCATTTTACTTCAACCGTAAGTGCTTCACAGACTAAATAAGACTTATTTTCCGTGTAGTTTCAACATAATTCACCTACAGCTTACATCAGGGGGAACACATAAGCTTGTTTTGTTGTGCCACTATACATGATAGTTTTTTTGCACTTACTCTTCTATACATTGCACTGTGTTTAAACTGTCTATGATCAGAATGAAACTGGGTACTTTACTGATGTAATTACATCTGGTACATTATCAAGATGTAATCAGGTATATGGCAGACAGACACATGATCAATTATGAGGGGTTGTACTGCATTTTTTGTAGACTACTGTCTTAAAAAAAATTTGTATTATTATCACAAAATGTCCTTAACAGCTTGCCATTAGTAAACAGCTAGCCTACATACAAAAGGCCTTAACTGTGTTCTTTCCAGTAGTAGACATTTCTCAATTATAGATATTTTATATGGTCCAAGCAGTGTCTCTTGTTAGGAAGTTTCACTGTTCTTAAAATTATAATTCTTTGGAATCTAACTGAAATTTTTTGATTTATTTTCACAACTTACCTTTAATTATTTTATTCATAACCTGTGAAGAATCGGGAACATGAGCTAAGGTGTCTGCATTATTAACTAGGACATGAGACAGTACCATTAATATTTTTAGTGATACTACAGGATCTGGATTTGAATTAAAGAATGTTGTAAGACACTCTATAATTTTGTCAATATTTAAGCCAATCGCAGAACCTGCAACAATCAACAAAACATACGTAAATTTAGTCACAACAACGTTAACAACTAACAGCACAAAATCCAAGCTCTATAAATTCATTTTTATAAATAAATGCATATTAAGGAAAAATCATACTTAATCAATTATATGAGCATTAGATAGTAAACAGTGGATAGGTTGTTTTTCCTTGTTACCCATACATTTAAAATTTTTATAAATATTAAAATGATTTATGTTGCTTTTTGTTAACCACATATTATTATTAAATTATGATTATTAATTAATTAATGTATTTTAATAAATAATAAAATAAAATGATTTTAGTTTGTTTAATTTATTTCTGAACCATTAGCTTTCAGGTGTTTAACGTCTGACTATTGTGCACACTTGGGCTAATGCAGACGATAGGATTATTTATAGCGTATGAAAATGCCAAGAACTGGCCGGGATTCGAACCCGGGTCCTCGGGGTGAAAGCCCAGTACGCTATCAACTAGACCACTGAGGCAGCTTTCATACTTTAAAATCCATAACTTGAGTCATAAATCATTGGACCAAAATTTAAGCTAATTTTGGTTTGCTGATTTTAAAATAATAGGGCTTTTAATTTTTATTTAAATTCTTGGCTATAGGCCTGTTTAAACAAAAACCATCAAATAATAAAAATTCCCCGCTAAATTTTTAATTAAAAAAGTTGTTAAATCACTTTTGAATTCCCTCAAGAACCTATCACCTGTTTAAAGTTGTTTAGTGAACAATATCAATCTTTGCACTTGGTTTGTATCTATCTGACTTCAGTCATAGATGCATTTTATAAACAGGTATGTAAAATATTAAAATGTGCTCGGTTCAATAAATATATGTATAACTTATTTTACAAGAATTACTAAGGGATGGCTATACCTATGTCTTCACAGTGTAAGTAACTCTGTTAAATGATATAATTTTAGTTTTGGAGTGAATTCTATTTTTGAACTAAAACAAATGCATAGTTCATGATTAATAATATGATGATTTTACATCTGCACTAATGCCTATGCCTTGACATTGAAGGAACAACAATGGAAGGCACGCCAAGTGCGAAGATTGCTCCTGTTCAGTAAAATGTGCAAACAGATGACTGGTTCTTGGTGGAAATTGAAGGTCATTTAACAATTTTTTTAGTAATAGACTTGGCAGGTTACTTTTTACCACTTGTGGTGTTTGCTTAGTTTGGGGTAATTTTTATCGGAGTGACAGCATAGTGCGACAATGGTGCAGAAACTTTAAAGCAGGATGTACAGATGTTCATGATGCAGACAGTCAGAGAAGGAAGTCAGTGTCAACCAATGATCTCGTTCAGCGAGTGGATGAGGCAATTTGAGAAAATCGTCGGTTCACAATTTCTGAATTGAGCAATTCATTCAGTGGTCAGCTCTCTACACCAATGTGAGCGAAAACTTCAGTACCACAAACTGTGCGCGAGATGGGTTCCCAAGATGCTGTCCGACCATCATAAAACAGAGAATGGAAGCCTCCCTAACGTTTCTCCAGCGTTACCACAATGAAGGAGAAACTTTCTTGAACAAAATTGTCACAGGGGACGAGACATGGGTCCATTACAAAACTGAAGAAACAAAAGAACAATCCAAACAATGGATGCATTCTCACTCTCCCAGTAAACCAAAGAAGTTCAAGCGAACCTTCTCCAACAGAAAGTGCATGGCTACTGTGTTCTGGGACCGAAATGGAGTTCTCTTGGTGGAATTCATGGAACGTGGCACAACCATTACAGCAGCCTCATACAGTGTCACTCTTCAACGTCTACGAAGGGCAATTCAGAATAAGCGGAGAGAAATGTTGTCATCAGGCATTGTCCTTCTCCACTACAATGCTCGACCGCACACTGCAGCTTCAACAAAGACGCTCCTACAGTCTTTTCTATGGGAAATGTTTGGTCATCCACCATACAGCCCGGACTTGGCTCCATCCGATTTTCACCTGTTTGCTGACATGAAATGCTGGTTAGGAGGACAACATTTTGGCACAGACATTGAGTTGCAGACCAGTGTACAAACATGGCTGAAAACACAGGCGGCTACGTTCTACAACGAGAGTATTGGGAAGTTGGTACTACATTACGATAAATGTCTAAATCTGAGTGGCGACTATGTAGAAAAATAGCGCAATTATATAAGTACTTGTTATAATTTTTGATTTTTACTGTGGTTTTTATTTTGCGACCCATCGGACCTTGAAAAAAAATAGCCCTTGTATTATTATTATTTTTTAATTCTTACCACTTTATTATGCCTCTCAAGATAGCAATGCTGCCAACTCTATAGATATTTTTTTTTCAGTTATAGATACTTGAAAACTGCTAATTGTCATATCCTGTGTGTGTGTGTGTGTGTGTGTGTGTGTATATATATATATATACAGTGTGGCAACTTGGGTGACTTAGCAGGGCAGAATTCTGCCGCATTCCTTGATTTATTTGTTTGATTTTTAATTATATTTTAAGGTTTTTTTGAGCACAAGAAGCTTAAAAAACAAAAATTAAAAAATATTAATAAAATATGAGCAAAACTTTTCTACAAGTAAATTTTTTTCTCAGTTCTGTGCACAGTCACACATAGACAGCGAGGTAGATAAAAAACATTTTAAACTCAGGGGACGTGGATCAGTATAAGTGCAGGGAAAGATACCCAAATTTTAGAATTCTCCCTGCCAATAAAAAAAAACATCTCTATAAATTGTGCTGGTTTTCAATAATAAACATATGTATGGTTTTTTAAATGATTATACTGGCTAAAAAATCACAAACCTGAATGAGTAAGGACAGCTTCAAACACAAATCTTTCTGAAGAATGGACCGACCACATACCAGCAGTGCACAGGACCTTGTCTAGAATGTGTGGTGTGTGCTTTATGTACAAATTGTCCATAGTAAATTTTTCACATTCACTTAAACCTTCCAAAAGTCCTGCAACAATTTCACAAAAAATAAATTATATGTTATACAATTGGTAGGACGAAGTACAGTGGAAATTCAATATTTAGTCACTTGTTAATTTGTCCTTAATAATTTGTTACTTTTTGTGAAAACTGTACAACTTGCATAACTACTGCATCACAGGGCCTGTCTAAATAATACATGGATCATTGAACCACTTATATAGATACATCTTTTAATTTATACAAACATAATTCAGTTTTGGACAATTAAATTTCAAAACTAAACTTTGAGTGGATTTAAGGATTATTGTGAAAGTTACACTGAACTTTTAAAGCAACAGTAAACTATTGCATAGACATAATTTTGAAAGTGCGCAACACAGTGACATGAACAGTTAAGAAGATTTAATTAAGAAATGTATTTCAGCTAAACTGGAAAATGAATTTGAAGATAGAATAAAGGAGCATGCTAATATGGATATGTTAATGCCCAAGCAATATAGGAACTTGGTCACCTGACTAATACAGCTTACTAATACCAATATATGTTAAATCCCTTCTCAACATAGGTCTATACTTGCAAAACCAAGTTCACAACACTTCCATAACAAATACTCGCTTTTGACTAGTTACAGCCACATCTCAGGTCTGAACTATGCTAACCTATCAGATTTCTGCTGACACACTATTTCATACCTTCTGTATACACAAGAACTGGTATAATTCGAACTGGTGTACTCCTTGAAACAACAGATTTCTATCATATTTATATGTTGTTCTAGAGAATTCAAAGAAAGCCATGAACTGGATGTAGTAACAATCAAACTCTACTACACCCAGTGTGGGAACACACTTTGGAACTACTGTTCGAACAACTTCAAACAAACTTCTTACTCTGGCCACTATAGCAATCAGTTAAAGTGCCCCACTGACCTAGACTACTTAACCACCTGGACTCCCAATACTTCACACAACACACACAATGCAATGGGAAATTTCTGATGCAATAAATAATATTGTAAAAGTCAGAAACTTGTTGCATGGTTTAGGCGCGGTTTTTAAAGTTTCAACATAACTAGTTGAGTTTTCTGTCCCCACGCATTGAATAGAATGGAAGAAACTGAAAAAACAAGGGTGACCAGAAACAAAAAGTCCACTTGAGGGTGTTACCATTTTCCTGACTGTAAGATAGCAGTTAGGGCTTTTTGTTCTGAGCCTTTGAACAGGACAGACACGTTTTTAATATCTGTGACCACCTGAGCGGATTAGATTCAACTGGCGGGTGTTAGTGTTTGTATGGTGAAAGTCACAAAGTGTTAACGTGTACAATTAATAGTATACAAAAAATTAATTCGTCGAACATGTACAATTAACAATATACAAAAAATTAATTCATCGACGAGTAAAATAATAAAGTATTAAGAAATAATTCTCAAAAGTGTTATTCATTTGTTTACTTAAGAAGTTATAACAAGAGTGTACAACTAATACGAGGGTTGATCAAATATAAACGAGACTGATTTTTTAAAAAAATTATTGCTTACTTACAAATTATTCTTGATACAACTTATTTTTCTACATAGTCTCCCGCACGAGTAACACATTTTTCCCACCGGATTGGAAGTTTTTTAATTCCATCTTCGTAAAAAGTTCTCGGGCATTCATTGAGCCATTGGAGCATGAAGGTCTCCACTGCAGAATCGTCTTCGAAACACTGGCCTCCAAGCGCCTCTTTGAGTGGCCCAAATAGGTGATAGTCGCAGGGTGATAAGTCTGGACTGTATGGGGGATGTTCCATTGGTTCCCAGCCAATTTGATCGAGTTTAAGCCTCGTAGCGTTCGCCGAATGTGGTCGGGCATTATCGTGAAGAAGAATGACGTTTCTCGCCGGTTTAGATTTCCTTTTCCTCTGAAAAAGACTGTTTTGCGGCCTCTAAAACATCGCTTAATAATATTGTGCATTTATTGTGCGTCGTTGATGGAGGAAATCGACGTGAAAATAAACTTGATTGTCGAAAAATACAGTGGCCATTACCTTCCCGGCCGACGATCGTGATTTGGCCTTCAGGCGCGCCTCTCTCCCTCTTCCGCCACTCCATACTTGACTGTTTCGACTCGGGAGTGTAATGGTGAACCCATGTTTCGTCATAGGTGACAATCCAGTTTAATAATGCCTCACCATCTCGTTCAAATTGGGTCAATAGTCACTGGCAAATCTCCAAACGATTCCGTTTGTGAACGTCGGTCAAAATTCGTGGAACCCACCTTGCAGATACTTTGCTGAGTTCCAGGTTTGATGTAACGATTTTTTTAACGCTACCATAGCTCAACTGGAGTTCATCTGCAATAAATCGCAGCGATATACGTTTGTCTTCGTCTAGGAGCTTCTGAACAGCATCAATGTTTTCGTCCGTGACGGAAGTGGTCGGGCGTCGATCATGGCTGAGGTTTTCTACTGCTTCCCGTCCTTCGGCGAATTCCTTGTGCCAAGCAAAAACGCGAGCTCTTGACAGGGTCCTGTCCCCGTATTGAGCCATCAATCTACGAAAGATTTCAGTCGGATTGACCCCCTCCTTGGCCAAAAACTTAATAATAATTCTCTGCTCCACGGAGCGTGCACTTCACTCTCACTCATTGTATAGTTTTATACTGAAGGGTCCGAACGGAAATGTTGCCCGTCTACGCCCGTCCCAAACCTCCCAGGCTACCTGAAACCCCACCCTTTAGAGTTCAGTGTCCAACGGAAAAGTTTTTAGAAAGTCAGTCTCGTTTATATTTGATCAACCCTCGTATTAATCACCTAACACCTGTTTTCTAATTCACGAAGGAATGAGCTGACAGTCAGAAGCCAGAAGACTTGGAGAAGGGAAATTCAAGGTGCCCTACAACTTGGAAATCACAGTGACTTCACTGCATTCCAGATCACTGCTGGGATACTTGGGACTTGGAGCAGGATCAATTTGGAGGAGTTTGTCAACATACTGGACATCGCACTCAGCACTCATATATATATATATATGAGACTGTAAAAATTTATTTGGAAAGAAAAATTAATAAATTGATTAAATCAGAAGTCAGTAAGAAAAAAATATATTGAACAGAGTTACATTATTTCAAACATAAAAAAGGGTAAAATGAATTTGTCTTTTAAAGTAGCTACAAACAAATGGTTAACATCAAACAGAAGCAAAGGCAATATTAATAAAGTAATTAATATAAAAATAAATAAAGTAAAATATGAACATTAGAGAAAGTCGAATCTGCAAATAAACAAATATATATTCAATACAATTTTAATTTAGAGGTTGTTAATTATTTGTCAGAATCTTAAACAATTAGCTATAGCTATATGTGAGAAATAAAGATAATCACAAAATACTGTTAAATTGCTAACAAATCAATCAGAAATTTCTCGTTAAATTTCCTTCAAAGTGATAGAGAAATATTGTAATTAATAACATAAATATACAATTTACATAGTGCTATTTACATAAAATTGAAAGTTGTGTTACTCATTTTAAGATAGTAAAATTATCTTGAAACATATTGATTTTTGATTTAATGATAAAGAAACAAAAGAATATATTCATAGAGTGATTAATTTTAATAAGTTTTAATAAATAAATTTAGATTTGAAGAAAAGCATTGTAGTTCAGGAAAAAGAAATTAATTTCTGAAAACAGAGATAGTTTGAGTTAAAAAATAGTAATACAAATAAATAAGTTGAAAAAAGTAAATATATTCAGATTTTAATTGAGAAAAATAAAGAAAGAAATTGCATAAGTCAGAGTAGTAATTTAGAAACCATTATCACTAACCATAATCAAACCTGCAAACCAGACACCACTGAACTAATATTAATATATTAATATATATATATATATATATATATATATATATATATATATATATATATATATATATCGTTCTGCAACCAGTATATTACTTTAGTAATAAAATCACCAGGTTTTTGTTCGATTGTCCTAAACAATCAAACCAGAGAAATAGTCAAAGTTTTCGATAGCAGGTGTTCATTAAATTGAACAATTATACACAAAATATTCATTAGCTGGCAACTTGAATGTTTATCGGAAATAAGTAGACTATTCCTTCTTTCTTTTATTATATATCAACAACAGGAAGGTGTACTGAGTGCAATCCATATATATGGATATCGTAATCCTATTGCATTGTGAACAATAAAAAATAAATCAAGTAGAGGGTGGCGAGCCCAACACACACATGACACACACACACACACACACACACACACACACACACACACACACACACACACACACACACACACACACACACACACACACACACACACACACACACACACACACACACACACACACACACACACACACACACACACACACACACACACACACACACACACACACACACACACACACACACACACACACACACACACACACACACACACACACACACACACACACACACACACACACACTACAACAGATGATGTAATATTTGTCAGAGTCTAATGCTCAGGATATACTCATTACTTTAATTTTAGGGTCAGAGATGTAAATAAGGTCAATCAGTGCTGAGTATAAGCAGATAAAAAATCTGGCTCAGCTAAGAGGATAGTGTGCAGTCATTAAATTCAAGACAAAAAGAAAATATAAAGTGTTCTATCCAGACCTAAGGGTTAAACATGGTAAGGCTACAGATCACATAGCTGATCCATCCACATTAGGTATTGAGGGGAAGAATACAAGTAAAGGTGTTTTTTACGTAGCTATATATGGAAATTTTAAATTTATTAAATTATATTCTTATTTTAATATCAATAAAATTAATACAAATTAAAAGAAAACATTATAAACTTTTATTTTCATGTATAGAACTTCATTAATTTCATTAATAGGGTAACTGGAATAAAAATATAAATGTTTTGTAAACACATATTTTAAGACTCTACAACAACATTCCAACACAGGCTGAAGCGAGAAAAATGTTGCTATCGTGAAGATCATTTTATTGGGTTAATTTTGACAATCTTGGGAATCTAGTTTTAATTTCTTGAAAATCAAGTTGTTTTGCAACGTTGAACATTTTCACACAAATGATCAAAATATTTAACACAAATTATTAAGTGACAACTGTATATAACATAAAAGGAAATTATTTTTATAGATTAGCTTACAATAATTAATCAAAAGATTCATTATAATGACTCACCTTTAGCTCTACTGGCAATGTTTTCATTAACAGCCAGTCCTATGACAGAAATTAGAATAGCAAATATATCTTGAGAAATTAAAGAACAGTCATACTGGCAGGTTGAGATCAATGCAGCAACAGTGTTCAATAACTGCTCTTGGTAATCTAGCTGTTTGAACAATAAAAACATGTTATAGTTTTAGACTTGAATAATAAATATTATTTATTAATCATTATGTACTCTCTAATTTCATTCCCTCAGGACAGATCCCCATACTAAATAAATTAAAAATATGCTATAATTATAAATAATAAGTTTTCTTTAATTTCTCCTAAAAATACATTTTTTCTGAGTAACATTGTAAAACAATTAATTGGCCCTTTCAAAAACTGATAGAGTAGTGATTTTTTTTAAAACATCCATGTATGATATAAGATACGCACAACACAAGTTGCTTAGTTAATGTAAAATAACCATGCCACAGTTTTTCAAATAAAATATAATCACTCAAGTGCAAAAATAAATCAATTCAGCTGCATAGCTGTTATTAATTACATTAATTAGAACCACTATTACGAAACTATTTTTCTAACTTATTTCACTTTATTCAGTGAGGCTAATAGATAATAAGAATAACAAAATCAAGCAAACAATAAAAATATGCTAACCTGTTTACTGTTGCACACTAAACGGACAACACGGCTGATATTACTCAGTTCTTCTCTTAGTAGATCGGCTCTAGAAGTCTTTATGGCACAAGCCAGTACACCGAGCGCTCCAGGTTTACTCATTTCTTCCACGTTTGGTAAAGCATGTTGGCAATAAACACTCGGAGGTACAAAGTAGCCAATCATTTCTGCTGTTCTTTCAATCTAACACAAATCAGAATACAATTAACATACAGTAAATTATAGAATAAGATAAAACTAAAAAGAAATATACACATCTGCTACGATGCTGCAAATGAAGCTGCCATGGAGGTAACAGCTGACTTTAGACAACACCTGTTAGAGTTAAGTTTATTACTTAACTAAAATATAGCCCTACAATTATTTACTTAACACCATTAATTGTTGCATTATTTACAAGAATATCTAACAACTAGTAACACACGTTAAATAGCTTCATATTATTGTGATGACATTTCCTGGCCAGTCTTATGTAAAGCTATCTTACGTCTTATGTAAGGCTATCTTTGAGATGAGGGGCTCTGAGGTTGTTGGGGTTTTTAACAGAAGATGATGTAAGATTTGGGCAACTAGTTATAGCTCAAGAACAAGATTAATGAAAATGTTCCACTTTTTTTACATCCATACTTTTGTGCTAGCTAGTCTAATGAAGATAAGGGATCGGCATTAACAAAAAGGGTAAAGGTTAACAGTAACTGCAGTCTCGAACCTATAACATGAGTAACCTTGGCCATATCAGTCTTATATAAACATTTGAAAGGAGATTTGTAGAAATAAAAATACAGATCTATTAAACTGACTGCACTAAACTTAAGATAATTGAAAAAAAGCAACATTCTGGTATTGGCACAACTGTATGTAGTTTGGTGTAAATGAAGGCTTCAAATGTAATGCATGTACTTCTGGATGCAATATTAATATTAAAAATCATTTATGTATTAATTAACACACTTAAAAAAATCTAATTTAGCTTACATTATAATATTTTTACTACAATAAATATAAAAATAATAAATATTTTTACTGAATATTTCATTTAAGAAAATATATTAATTTATAAACAAAGTACTATTAAAAAATTTTTTAATCTCATTAAGGTTCATCATACATCTCGCTTATGTTTTTTTTAACAAACAGCAGGCTAACATGCAGTCTTTTGGTTTTTCTAAAACTATAATTATTACTTAAAAAAAAAACACTACTTGCTTACATTAGTTCGAACGCCTTTCTCTTCATCTGTAAAAGCTTTGTACAATGCTGGCAGAATTTTTTGTAAATACTGTGTGATATGTCCCTCAGAATGCTGCGCAGAGACACACATCAATTGAGCAGACCTGACTCGTACATCAGTCATCCAATCTTCTAACTCCCTTACAACAGCTGGTAAGTACTTTGATAATTCTCGTTGTACCAAAGTACGACAACCTAAACTGGGGCGTACCACTACAATAACAGATAATAATATTAAGAGATAATTCAATGTATTACGTTTTACTGTTTTAACTGTATAAATTAATTTTTACTTTGAAGGAAAACTATAAATTGTTACAAATTTTTAGTTGTGCTGTTCTAGAGCTATATTAATTATGTACTAGCTGAATAATCGTGCTTCGCTACAGTATTTTAATATGTACCATTAATGTCAATGAAAAATGTTGAGATTATGTTAAACTGAACAAACAATATTCTTTTATAATCAAATGATCTATGAATACCATAGATCGATTGATAACAAAGTAATTCCAGCAGACTACTCTAAGCTTCTGCCAGCCTGCCTATATACAGCTGCAATGAAATAATTAATACGATAATTAACCAGTTATTAATTCAATTCAACACTGAAATTGCAACAACATAAATCCTGACCCAGTATCTAAAGGGCATGTTGTGCAAAATTTCATGACAATCCACCCCCCGTAGTTTCAATTTCTATTTTGAACAAATATATGGTTCATACTTAATTTTAATTTTATAGATATATATTATGGTTAAACTTTTTTTAAAAAGTGCCTATCTGTTTAGTTTTCTAGATAGTATGCAGTACCACTGTTGATAGTCAAGTACTTTTCTAAAAATTAAACCTTATGCATCTTGTGTAACCTTATATCCATTCCAAATTGACACCTGACATTCTGAAGCTTTACTACCTCTCCATTCTTCCTCTAAACTATAATTCAAAGTCAAACCTCCTACTCTTATTTCATAATGTTATATTACATTTTGTTATGGATATGATGTGTGGCTGAAAAATAACACATTCTTTGTTTTCACTTTTTCACAATTTTAATATTTTCCCCTTCAATATAATCTCCTCTACATTCCTTACATCCACTCCAAGCAAATTTTCTATTGGTCAAACCAGTGTTTCAAATCATTTTCTGAAAACATGTTTAGAGTCTCCATCACTTTTTTCTTTCACAGCCTCAACTGTCTCAAATCTCATTCCTTTCAACGCTGATTTCACTGTTGGGAACAAAAAGAAATCTAACAGAACAGTCTGGTGAGTAGGATAGGTGTTCCAACATAAGGATCCCATGCTTAGCCAAAAATGTGTGTTGTCTTAATGAAGAATCTATGACTTGTTTTTTTTTTTTTTTCAAAACTCAGGTTGCTTTCTTCTTACTCGTTCACAGAAAGTTGTTAGGACCTCAAAATAATAATTCTTAATCACGGTTTGACCATGAACACAATTTATGTAAACACAACCATCATGACTTTGAATTTTAATTTGGACATACAAGCTTTCTTCAGTCTCAGTGAATGAGGGCTCTTCCAGTATAGTGATTGGCGCTTAGTTTCTGGATTGTAAGTAAAAAAAAACCATGATTCATTCCATATTATTACTCTTTCCAAGAGTTTAGGATCTTTTTTAATGGATTTCAAATTGTCATAAGAAAGTCCTTCTGTTCAGGTGTAACATTTTTGGTCACCATTTAAAAAAAAACTTTCATGTTAAAAAGTTTATGCAAAATCTGCCACACTGATTCTTTGTCAATTCTGACGATTTCACAGAGAGTGCAAATGTTCAACTGATGGTCTTTTCAGATTAAATTGCCAATTTCTTCAATGTCCTCTGCTGTTGTTAACATCAAAGGTCATTCTGGACATGAATCAATTATTAATTTCTTCTCGCCCTTCATTGAACGATTTAAACCACTCAAAACCTGTGTGATAAACATTCATCACCAAACACCTGCTTCAACAAAGAATGAGTTTCTGTGGTGAGTTTGACTAAAAACTTCACATTAACATATTGCTCTTTTAAAACGCTAGGCAGATGGGTTGGCAGTCAGCAGCAGGAATGGAGAGAGGGGATGTTACATAATTCAGCAATGTAGCATTTGATCTTGTTGCACTAACTGACTGTCTTAAAAAAATCAATCCTTTTAGTTTTTAGTCACATCTTATATACATCAACAGTCAAGTATGGTCTTTGTGAGTCATACGAGTAGATATATTGCGAAGCTCTCTGCATCAGGCACTAATTTGCAATGGACAAATAGTGGGCCCTACATATAATCTTAAGAGATAGGCCTACATTTTAACAAATTATAATTAAACTTAATGAAAAATAACCAACCATTTTCTGGATAGTGATCAATATTATCGGACAGAAAATCCATTTTGTCCTTTAAATCACTTTCATTTTCTAACAAATACTGTGCCCCTACTTTGTTCCACAATACTGTAGATTCTGCAGTAATTTCAGGTATTTCATCCACTAGACTAAAAACAAAAATTTATTAATTTTAAATTATTTAATACATTTTTATTATTCTATTTATTGGAACTTCAATTATATGACCTTAGACTTATTACACTCCTTGTATTGCCCTACTGATTTCAAGCAACTGTACTGAGACAGATAACCGACTAACCAATTTCTCATACTCAGTTTTGTTCACATGTACAAAAAAAACGCCAACATTCCAGTTTTTCTGACAACCTAAGCCATTTTTTTTCAAACTCCATAAATTTTAGGGCAGTCTTTATGAGCTAATTCGGTAAGATTTAATCAAAATTGTTATAACAGGTTGTCTACCAGCTCCCTTAAGCAAAAATCAGGGACTTCTTGGGGACATACATTACAAAAACATGGGTCCTTGAATTTCTTCGAAATTAGCGGCATCGTACATAATATTAGTTCTACAATTAATGCTAATTATTAGTTCTACTAGATGGTATATAATAACCTTAAAATTAAGTTTTTTGGAAGCCTACTTGAATTTCTGGCTAATAGAGGCACAATCTACTATTTTTTCCATATCAATGCTTATTGGCATTTCGTATTGCAATTTACAAAACCACTGAGAAGGGAAGGAAATTATTATTTTCTAGGAAAAAAGGGGATTTTAATTCTAAAATCTGGTATTATCTGTGACAACTGGGACCATTTGATAAAATCTGTGTCTTTTACGGGACATCTGGAATATCAGGGACTAGTTATATCAGGGGCACCCTGTATAACCGATTTTGAGAAAACCCACTTTTTAGCCAAAAATAAGTAGATCCCCTAAGCTTATAAAACATTTTTTTGAAAAATTAAAAATTGGTCTCAAGACATAGGTAAACCAAATCTACATTCTGAATTTCAAGAAAATAGCTAATTAATCTAGTCTCCAGCGATGGGTAGACACTCACTCACACAGTTGGACAGATATATTTCAAATTATTGGAGGGACAATAACA
Source organism: Callitettix versicolor (assembly GCA_022606455.1). Classification (NCBI taxonomy): domain Eukaryota; kingdom Metazoa; phylum Arthropoda; class Insecta; order Hemiptera; family Cercopidae; genus Callitettix; species Callitettix versicolor. Next base: position 77,094,332 of record CM040188.1, on the reverse strand, counting down.
AAATGAATGTACAATAAATACAGGGTCATAGAAAAAAATGCCGGGATTTCAACTAAGTGCCATTCAAAAAGTATTAAGATAATTTAATGATTTTACATTGACAATGTATAGGAAAAAAGTTTTTTATACCTTAGTAAGTTTCGATGTGACATCAATTTGTTGCTCTGCAGACATCTAATCTGTAGTCAGTTTAATGCCAAGTGCTTTGAATTATTTCTGGGATTACAGTTGTGATGGAGGCAGAGATGCGCTAATGCACCAGATCACAAAATTTCTGAGTATAAACTAGGTTCTTAATGTACCCCTAGAGAAAGAAATCCAAAGGGGTAAGGTCTGGACTTCTGGGGAACCAAGGAATAGGCGCACTTCTGCCAATCCAATCATTAGGAAATCTGGTGTTGTGTACAGCTAGATGATATCGTGAGGGAGAGATACATCTTGTATAAAAATTGCACATGCAGTTTATTGTTCAATGTGTTCTAATGAGGAAACACAAACTGCTCTAGCATGTCCAGATGGATTATTTCTGTAATTGTTCTTTCAGTGAAAAAGAATGGGCCTACAACTTGGTAATGAAATAACCCGCACCTCACACTCACTTTTGGAAAATCTCGTACATACTCATGAATTTCGTTAGGTTGTTATGATCCCTATATTCGACAGTTGTAAAGATTAATGTAAAATTGATGTGAAGCAGGAAAATTGATGTGATGTGAGGAAGCAGTCTTCCTCTGTAAATAAAACCTAATTTAAAAAATCTGAATTTTCATCAGTTTCATTTAGTATAAAAGAAGGTTACACAATCACTCTATGTCCTGTATTCAACAAAACTGTCTCAATGCAGTTAAAAAGCAGTGAAGAAATTATTTCTATAGGTTGAGAAGGCTTGCTTCAATGATTTCTTGAAATACCGGCATTCTTTTTCGATGACCCTGTATTATTTCTCACTAACAATGCATAACCATTTTAACCAATAATACTTAAAAGACCACTATCATTGGCAAACCCCTACTCCCAAGCAACTTATATTATTTTCTGCTCGCGTAGTCCTCTCAGGTTGCAATTCACTGTGAGTGGCTGCAGCTTTGCTACTATTAAGACAGCAGACTACCACTGACTTGGAATTGTTTTGTTTATGACAATGCAAAAATGGGTGGACGTTTAAACACAATTACTCCAAATGAACAAACACAATGAATCCTTAAAGTAAACATTTTTTATTGAAAATATAAATTATGTTTTTGGCCCATATTCTTTCATGTCTAACTAAAATATTATATTAAAAATACTTTACTTTATGATGATGATTAACAAAATTTCTAAAATAATCCCTGTCATCAGGGTTTTTATTTAACTTCAAAATAAACATTTTTAATTTAAAATATGATACATTAAGTTGTTTTATGAATCTACATTCTAGTAAAAAAACCTGCATGATATGCATTATAATGACAGGTTATTTTTAAGGTCCTCTAGAACATAACAGAAACAGTGCTGTAAAATATAACTATGTTAGCAAAGGTGGCAAAATATACCAATTGTTTTTTAGTTTGCCTCCAGGTTCCAGCAATGTACAGAGAAAACAAAATCATTTAAGTAGACAATTCTTTATTTGGCCTTGCAAGCTAAGAGGAACGCAACTGCTAAAAATAATCCAAACTGGTGCAGAAAAAGCTGCTGCCACTCACAATGGCCATACAACCCTAGAGGAACATTCTTAAAAGTTCTAGGAAAGTGCAATTGGTTAAAGAAGGAAATCACGTTGTGGGTAGTGTAGATCACTTTTAGCACTAGGGTTAAACCCTTACTTTCCTTTTTTTTTAAATTAATTTTTGTAAACTATTTTTTCAAGCATAACATTAACTATACAAAAATTTAGTGTGTAAGAACTATAGTTTAATCCCTACAGCACTATCCCTTTTTATAGTGCAAAATAATAACATAAAGTTACCATGTTAGCATAAGAGGTATTAATTTATGGAAGAAAGAATATCTGTCAGGAAGTTCTAGAAGCCACATTCCCACAACTCTAGAAACAGCAATTCTAACAGATGGATTTTGGTCAAATAACCTTTCAGCCAAGGGACCACAAGTCATGTCAATACATTTACTACTTCCATATCGAACTGCATTACCTGTAATGAAAAAATTCTATAATATGAACATATCAAATATCATATATGTAAGCTTCTAGTAAACCTATGTTCTAAATAGCTACGTATACCCAATAATAAGTAATGTGTTGTTTAAATTGATAAAACTGCACTTTTGGGCCTCATATCATTTTCAATTTTGCACTACAACACTTTATTATATGTCCAACAGTAATTATCTAAAATATAAAAGTGTGGAAACAACAGAAAATTAAACAAAAATGAAAATAAAAGTGACAAACATAAACTCAAAATGACTATTGTGTGAAAGTAGGTGTTTTTTATCACAAAAATAATTAACCCACGGAAAGGTAGCATTAAAAAAAATTATGGTATGGGTAGTGACACGTAAATTTGACACACAGTTCGGAATCATACGGTCCTTTGCAAGTTCTGCTGTAAAATGCTATATTTTGTTTTCTTTAATATTTCTAAAGAAAGAAATATTATATATATATATAATATTAATATATTATTTATTATCTGCGCATAGACCCTGTTGGATCACGCAAAGCACTCCGACTCATGTCTTGTTCCTTCTAATCCTCCACACCTCCCTCATCCTGTCCCCATGGATCCTCTTCCGCTCCTCCGTCCATTTTACCCCTGCTCTCTTTGGGATTTCATTCTCTGAGACCTTCCAACCGAGCATCTTTCTCCTGTATGCGTGTCTATCTTCAACATCTGTTGAGTCTATTCCTGCGTCATGTAGGTCTATTCTGACTTGTGCGATCCACGATGTTGTTGATTTGACACCTTGTATATACTTGTATATACCTTGTATATATATAAAGTGTGATGAGTCTATCACACTTTATTAATTTAATACTTTCCGTGAGGGGGTTTTACGTACTGGTCTCATTTAAGTTCATTTAGATTTAGAAAAAAAAATGTTCCCTAGATGTAGTTTTATTAAAATATCCGTATTATTTGATTAAATTTTATTGCAACATTAATAAAGTCAAAATCATATTAATTATATTTAGAATTTTTTAGCTTTGATTTAGACTGAGTTCACATTTAAAATCGATAACTGGAAATCCACATTGAAAAAAAATTTAATTAAGTTAGATCTAATTAAAGTGTAACTAATTTTCCAAAATTTGTTGTAATTAATCTTGAATAACATACGAGGGTTGATCAAATATAAACGAGACTGACTTTCTAAAAACTTTTCTGCTGGACATTGAACTCTAAAGGGTGGGGTTTCAGGTAGCCTGGGAGGTTTGGGACGGGCGTAGACGGGCAACATTTCCGTTCGGACCCTTCAGTATAAAACTATACAATGAGTGAGAGTGAAGTGCACGTTTCCGTGGAGCAGAGAATTATTATTAAGTTTTTGGCCAAGGAGGGGGTCAATCCGACTGAAATCTTTCGTAGATTGACGGCTCAATACGGGGACAGGACCCTGTCAAGAGCTCGCGTTTTTGCTTGGCACAAGAAATTCGCCGAAGGACGGGAAGCAGTAGAAAACCTCAGCCATGATCGTCGCCCGACCACTTCCGTCACGGACGAAAACATTGATGCTGTTCGGAAGCTCCTAGACGAAGACAGACGTATATCGCTGCGATTTATTGCAGATGAACTCCAGTTGAGCTATGGTAGCGTTCAAAAAATCGTTACATCAAACCTGGAACTCAGCAAAGTATCTGCAAGGTGGGTTCCACGAATTTTGACCGACGTTCACAAACGGAATCGTTTGGAGATTTGCCAGCGACTATTGACCCAATTTGAACGAGATGGTGAGGCATTATTAAACCGGATTGTCACCTATGACGAAACATGGGTTCACCATTACATTCCTGAGTCGAAACAGGCAAGTATGGAGTGGCGGAAGAGGGGAGAGAGGGCGCCTCTGAAGGCCAAATCACGATCGTCGGCAGGGAAGGTAATGGCCACTGTATTTTTCGACAATCAAGGCGCCTTTCACGTCGATTTCCTCCATCAACGACACACAATAAATGCACAATATTATTGCGATGTTTTAGAGGCCGCAAAACAGTCTTTTCGTAGGAAAAGGAAATCTAAACCGGCGAGAAACGTCATTCTTCTTCACGATAATGCCCGACCACATTCGGCGAACGCTACGAGGCTTAAACTCGATCAAATTGGCTGGGAACCAATGGAACATCCCCCATACAGTCCAGACTTATCACCCTGCGACTATCACCTGTTTGGGCCACTCAAAGAGGCGCTTGGAGGCCAGCGTTTCGAAGACGATTCTGCGGTGGAGACCTTCATGCTCCAATGGCTCAATGAACGCCGAGAACTTTTACGAAGATGGAATTAAAAACTTCCAATCCGGTGGGAAAAATGTGTTACTCCAAATGGAGACTATGTAGAAAAATAAGTTGTATCAAGAATAATTTGTAAGTAAGCAATAAATTTTTTAAAAAATCAGTCTCATTTATATTTGATCAACCCTCGTACATTAACACTTAATATGCATCTCTGTAACTCATATTTACTGATACTGGAATAAATTTGATGAAATTATAATTTTGCATCACTATACACTATTCGAACGTTAAACACAAAAAAAAAAAAAAAATACAAAAGTTAAGAAACTTTTGGTAGCGGCTGACAAGCACACGCCTGTCCTGCTTTGTGTTCGAGACTTAACTGGCAGCTTCATTTTCTTTTCCAAAAATTTCTGCGTCTTTGTAAAAGTTCTGTTTTACTAGGCCTCACATGTTGTATTACTGGAAGTCAAATCATGGCTTCACCGAATGGTTCAGGTTTTGTATTTTTTTAGACTTAACTTTATGATGTAATTTTAAACAATTATTTTGTCGAAACTGATTTATCTAATTATTTTATGATTTTTAAAGAGTTAATGTTCCTTTTATTCCTTATAATTTAATTTTTTGTTAGGTTGTGTTACCTATCTCTATCTCTCGTTTTGTGCCAAATTTTGTTAATGTGGTTATATGTTGCATGCGCATACTTAGCCTATCTTGTCTAGGTTATAATGTCAGTTCAATATGTCTTCCCTTGTTTATTAATTTCCAGCATATCTATATCTTAGCTCCATATTCTAATATTCGACTTATATGAGAATGTTTATTTTTTCGTAAAATGTTGGTTTAGTAAGATAATTTAGTTATCCCCATTGATTAAGTTATTATTTTAAGAAAATAAATATATTTAGGCTATGCTTGGTATGTGTCATCATCACCTAGGAATGTTTACGTTAATAGCCTAGGTTTATGCATTCTTTATATTTGAGTTCTCCCTAATTAATCCTACTATTTGAATTATGAACTATTACATATATAATGTATTCAGCATGAATTTACTTATCAAGCAAACATAATAATTATTTATAATATAGTTTCAATTATAAGATGTCACTTTAATCATTAAATAGCATTACAAACACATTTTTCCATTCTAAGTTTTGGTGCACTGTCACAGCACCTTTAATACATAGAAAAACCAGAACATAATTTATAGAAAATTCTTCTACATTCTTCTACCACTGGAAAGAACTATTATTAGTTTACATAACATAGCCTTATCCTAACCTGAATTATTCAACTTACCAATAGCACATATTCCTGAAACTCGAACTCTATAATGCTGATGACTTAAATTTTGTAAAATTGGCTTAACTAGGGATTCAGACTGAAGATGAAATTGTTCAGGTATGGCTGTTGCCAAGGCTGAAACTGTTGCACAACTTTCTTTTTTCACTTCTGGGTTATTGTCAATAATAGTTTTAACAAGAATATTAACAAGAATATCGAAGTGTATTGATAAATTTAAATGATATTTCATAATAAGTGTTTTAAGAAGTTTTACTACTAAAAGACGTACTTCTTCTGAATTTTCTTGAACATTTTCTCCACTAAATCGATCAGAAAGTGCTGAAAGAATTACTAGTAAATAATTATCCTTTAAAGGTAACCTTTCAATTATTTCAATAACAATTTGATATACCTCTTCTCTGCAGGCATCAGACTTGTCATTAAAACAAAATATTAAATTAGATTGTGCAAAATCATAAAAAGAGAGCAGTTCATTAATATCTTTGGTTTTAAGTTGTAATCTTATGGTTTCAAGAGCTTTCTTTCTTTCCCTTTTATTTTCACTTTGTAAAATATTAACCTGTTTACACAAAACTGTATTTGACTCCATTGAAATTACTTTTGAGAACGTATGAACAAAAATGATATTAACAAATTAACTAAATGTAAAACTAAAATGAAAATATCTATTTTGCCGAACAACCATCACTATTATTATTTTCTAATAAAAAAATCACTGTCCGTTCACTTTGTCACACGTTTATCGTATGTTTACTATCAGCGTTTTTAATAAATGTTACCATGACAACTTGACAACACTGGTATTTTCACATAGTTAACCAGACTATAGATTATATAATTTTGATATTGTAACAGATCATATTTTTATATTCCGCTCTTTACTATAAATATCTATCTGTTCACAAAACATAGATAAAAACGAATGCACAGACCAACTGGCTAAAAATGCAAAACATCTAAAAGTTGGTTCAGGGATTCTAGTAAAAATGCCGACTTTTTACTCTACCCTCCATAAACGTTTTTACAGATCTACTAGCATTACCCTAGAGGCTTTTGCCCACGAAACTTAAACAGTTTCAGTAATGTAATAATTTATAACCGTGAAAAATATATTGATAGAAGCATGGTCATCTAATTCACAAAACTCGTGACTATCACACAGTGAACATGAAAAATGTCATCCAGAATATGATATGTTCTATTGACTTCAAACATGTTGCACTCAAATTAGAACGTCCAGAAACTGATAACACAAACTGTAAAGACTAAAATGTGTCTTAGAAAATCGTTGTTAAGTTTTAAGGAAATCCAAATAAAAATATTTTCCTCTGATGCAATCATTTATACTTCTTTTTTACGTTTTTATTCTCTTAGGACATGACTTTGAGAAAATGCTGAAATACGTATTTCATTATTTGTGTCTAGAACATACGATAAAGAAATTCCAATGCAAAATTATATACCTATTTTTCACATTTTCTACCCCATCTTAATCCCTTCAGGGAATGAATTTTGGAAAATGGTGAAAAATGTATATCATTAATTGTGTTTTATAATGTTAAAATTTAAGATCTGACAATAAATAAATTTACTAATAAAAACTGTTGCACCCTATTTTTACCCTTTAGGGGTTGAATATTGGGAGTACTATTTAAGGTCCAGAATTAGTTCCATAAACCATAGACAATTTTTAGCGGTTTATGTGAATAAGGTTAATATTATACAATTTATTATGTTAATAAACATTGTTTTTCTAGCCAATAACTGATATTTATTATTTTACAGCACCTATTTTATTATTAAAGCAGTTAATAAAATCAATCTTGTAAGACTGATTTCTTGTGTCGTTTGCATGAAATTGAACCAACACTACACTACTAAAACATACAGTGGTCTCCTTCTTAACCGGCCTTAAGTTTGAAATGGCTCTGAACACTGCACCCTTGACGACTCATGGACTTGTCATGACATTTGCCTAGTCAATAGCATACAAAAAAGTTCATTTATACCACATATATAAATTAAAATAACCTTATAAATAAATAAAAAGAAAAATTAATTTCACTTACCGTAAAGTACTGTACAGTCAGCGAGGCGACGGAGCAGAGCTCAGTGGGGATGGTGAGGAGTGGTGGTAGATATCTACGTGAGGGTTGGTTGGTGGTAGTTGTAACAGCACCCACACACACAGCTGATGATACGTACGTATGTACGTACAGTACGGGTTAATAATTTTTATTACGACACTGATAAATTGCGCACAGCGTTTATAAAACTTAGACACAGTAATGAAAACTTAAAATTAAATTAAATTTCTTATGTAAAATTACAGACACAGTAATGAAAACTTAAAATCAATTTTTTTTAATAATTTTTTTTTGCTTTTCTTTTTTTTTTAACTAACTGAACATTTGAGGTGATACATCATCGTCTTCACTTTCCTTTCTAGTTTTCTTACTAGAAACACTCGCTTCTTCACTTTCTTAGGCACTTCTCTTCGAAAAATATCTATCTAAAGAAACCTGTTTCTGACGACTTCTCAAAATGTTCCTCAAAAATAAAAAATGACTCATACAAATGTCATTCACATTGTCCATTGCACGAGCTGTACGCATTTTTTCTGGGTGCTTTTTTTCAATAAAACTGTTTAAGTTTTCAAACCAACCGATGGCTTCCCGTAGATGTCAGTGCCACCTCCACCTCCTCCTCACCACTCGAATGATGTTCCTCTTGAAGATCGCTGATTTGCATCGCCTCCAATGCCTTCAAGTCGTCAGTGTTGAGCTCCTCCTTGTGCTCGTCGAGTAGGTTGTCAATAGTCAATATGCTATCGACAACAAGCCCCAAAGACTTTGGCAGAGAAGTAATCTCCTCCAAAGACGTATTTGCTGAAATAATTTCAGCAAAGACGTATTGAGGTTTGCCTGTAGCGCGCCAACTTCAAAACAATTTCAAGCGGCAAGAGATATTGGGATCGTATCGCGAAAAACGTATCGTTTCGCGAGCACGAATATTTGCGATATTCCACTTCGTATCTTGAACACATCGTATCGTGAACCCATCGTATCGCGAGGGTTATCTGTAAATACAAATAATGAGCATGTAACTTGAATGTTTTGTTTAGTCTACCTATTACTATTTGTACCTATCTATTTAGGCTTATGAAGGAACTAAGTTATTTGTATTCTTAGCCACAGGTTCAAAAAGTACTGGGAATGGCTCCAGCTAAATTTAAGTGTTCTACATCATTGATTTGTTGACACAATATGTACTGTTAAAAAATGGACTATTGGACAAGCCTATTCTGTTGAGCTTCAGTCCTCCTTATGTATCACTGTGAATACTATATGCATATGCTTTTTCCACCACAACCTTGAGGTTCACAGCAGATTAACCAATTACTTAGATAACTGAGCCTTCATATTACAATAAAGTAGGCTACATATTTACAGTAGTTTCTTTCATATTAATAAATATGAAGTAAACTTATTTCAGTTGCACATTATATTTATGTTATGTGAAAGTTGTATCTCACATATAGAGCACAAAATAAATAGTTATTTTTAAGCCAATTTATAGAAATAATATAAAAGTTCTAATTATAAATATATATATATATATTATATATATATATATATATATATGTGTGTGTGTATCCTTATTTAAAGAATATTTACTCACAAACAAGTCAATGGAACCAGATAATGAACAAGTAACTAATTGATAAAGGTTGCATAATAAGCCAACATAGCGGACATGCAGAGGTATTCAGATCGCCAGAAATAAAAAAGAAAAAGGAAAGACTAAAAGTTTCCTGGAGTAAGTTTAAATGTTAGTGTATTAATTAAAGTAACATCCTTTAATCAGCTAACTGTTATCCAGCCCAGGTCGCAAATTGACCAGTTAAGCAGGGTGTACTTACTGTACATGCTACATTAATTTTTAATTACCCTCAAAAAATTAAACTAAATATCAGATTTGGTACACATTTCAAGGTTTTGGGCCTGGGTTCTACCATGATGACCACTCTAATAATTCATTTTTTAATGGAAATTTGCTAACAAGAAATTTTCCGCTAAAATCAGGAAAGATGAAAGGTAGTCACAGGGGTGAACTAAGAAAAAATTTAAATTACCTTAACAATTTATAATTCGAATTCTCCATAAAACCTGCATTAATTTTGAAAAATCATATCTCAATTTCTTTAGTTGTTACTAATTTCTCAATAAGAACTGGAACAAGGAAGGGTCCTTTTTTCTTTAACACTTTGTGATTAGGTAATGTATTTATTAATTTCTCAGGTTTGTAGGCCACACTACATTATTTGTTATAATAAGTTGCTGTTGTTACCATAGTTGCTATTTTAACCTGCAGTTAAATTCAGTTACCTATGGATTAATAGTTTTTCTAAATGTAAATGTTCCCCTGTTGCTGACACAGGAAGTACATTATTTATTTCTTGTATATATGATGTGATGCACATGCACATGGTACTGTAACTGTTGTATTTGTAAAGTTCTGTTTTGCAGTTCATTTGGTATCAAATTTATTACTCAGTTGAAATTAGATGTAAGTGTAAATAAGATGCATGAGACTGGCAATTTTGTCCCAGGCTAAGTAGCATTATTCAAATCTATCTACTACTAGATTATGAAGGAATGAAGTTATTGGTATTCTTGGTCATTGGTTAAAAAAAAAAAAAAAAAAACAACACTGTATATATTTTGACATCATTCACATTTAATTTACAGTATTGTGAAGATATTAGAATGCACTGTAGTACTTTGAATTTGAAACAAGTTGGAAAGAGTATTATTGAGTATGGTTCACACTAAATTTAAGTGACCTACATCCACTGTTTGTCACTATACACTATCAATATAAATATTATTATATGGGCATGTTTCATATTTTTTATAACTTAAATTTTTTTACCCCTTACTTTAATTATATTAATTATTTTAACATTACTTTAATTATATTTTATAAAAAAAAAACTGTACTAAAGATGATTGCCAACTTAGCGTGGAAAGCTGACCAAGCCAATCTGAAAGGACAGGAAGGATAAACTCCAACTTGATGCGCAAAACATGGTGGCCTCTAGATCACAAGGAATTAACATAGAGGTTCCCAATTTTTTTTCGGTTTGCGGCTCCTTAAATAATTGGATTTTTTCCGTGGCACCCTTAATAAATCAATTTTTTTCTAAATTTTTGACTTTTTTGAAAAATTGGAAAACTTCTCTTTTTAAAAGCATTCACCCATTTAAAAGCAAAAAATTAAAAACAAATAAAATATCTAATTTCAACTGTTTCAGTAATATCAATATTAAGCCATGCTTGCACACTAACCGTTTCAAAAGATGCGGATTGGAAAGAAAACAATGCATACTTGATTGTTGGCGCAAAAATTCAAGAATTGGAAATTCCAAGAAAATTGCAGAATTTTTTAATTAAATATTTTGCGGCGCCCTTTTTGGAAATCACTGAGTTGATAAATTTTAAACATTATTATTAATAATGGTGAAAGGTAGTCACACACTAGGAAGGGTTATGTTAGTTCATTCTACTTGACAGATTGTTAAATAAAACGTCAACATTGTAAACATTATCCACATATATTCTGAAATACTTGGTACAGAAAGGACACTTTTAATAAGAATGAAACACAAGATTGCACAAAACAAAAAGCTAACCTACTTATCCATTAAACAAATACACCAATTAAATCTATTTGGTATTTGTGTAACAATTTGTCAAAAAACAATCAATGTATCTGAATAAGTCTATGTTCTAAATATGACATTACAACAAATATTATTATTTCTATTGCTTTTTCTTAGTGTAATCTTACATCAATTAACAGATATTAGGATAACAGAAATGCTAAACAAATCTCAAAGAATTTAAATTATTTTGAGCATACAACCAAGTATTTTTTTTTACTAACAAATGTTAATATCTCAATTTGAACAACAAGAAAAACATTGCACAAATGTTAAAACAGAAAAAAATTATATAGAAAATTAGAACTAGGTATGAGATACTAACACTTTTAAAAGTAAACGTGCTTTAAAATTCTTATACAATAACATGATAGAGCCAATGAGGAACCATTCAATGCTGCATAGTAGTATTATCTATTATCATTCATTTTATTTTAAAAGAAAGATATATTGGTCCAAGATATTACATTGAATTGTGGTGGTTTTGGAAATAACAAAATGGCTTATACTCTATAGATTTGATATGTTTAGTTGTGCTTTGTAATTGACATCGTCAAAAACATTTATTGCTGTTGAAGAAAGTGCAAGTAGTTTGTACCATGCCATTGGTTTTTTTGTCAAATATTTAGATTTTTAAAAGCACCTTAATACGCATAATAAAACAAATTTATTTACCAGGTTATACGCAAATGTTTCAAATGATTAGGATTATATACCTATTCTTCCCGTCAGTTGTCTATCAACTCACCTCATAAAGGCTACTGCGGTTTCGAAACTTTATAGTTTCATCTTCAGGCCATACAAAATGTTAAATCCCTCTGTCGAGGTCATCACAAAGTCAAACAAAACATTAAAACGTACATCACAAACACTAAGCACAATTACACATTTAAAATATTCATCATGAAATTCGGCTTGCCAAGCTACAGACGCGACTCGTACGTCGTTACATTCCGGACTGCAATTGTTTCAGCCTAACTGCAATTGTTTTATTGGCTTTATGAAGCCTTGTCAGACAAGGCTGCAATATGGTTAACTTCTGAAAATAAGAAGCAGTGTAGGACTGTAGAAATAAAAGTAATATTCATGATGACTGAAAATGTAAAAATCATTCAGATAAGTAACGACACCAAAATGAAAGAAATAATACTACTTTCTAATTAAAACTTCTTCTGGCTAAACTTTTAAAATGAATGTCTTATATGGATACATTTATATTACCTGAACTTCCAATCATGCTTTATAAAACCATTTATTAAAATTGGATATCCTTAAAAAAAATCTTTAAGTTGTGCAACAATGTGTTACAAACTTTTGAATACCAGACAGTCTTTAGTACAACAGACTTGTAATAATCTGAATTTTTTAAATCAGACATGTTCAGTAATCTGTGTGTATTTATATGATCTATATTTACTCTACAATAGGTATAAGACTGTGGAGTGGAATCTGACGTATTGGTAGGTATTTTACTAAAATTTGTGGCTTTCCACCAGTGCACTTGATTGTCTTTCTTCAGGTATGCATGGTATGTGTCACATAATGAGGGCGAGTGAAACGGTTCTTTTTCAGTTACAAGTAATGTTACAGTTCCAGCCCATAAATATGTATCAATAGCACAGTTCAAACAGGATTTCAATTACTTTTACACCTGTGATATGTACGGTAATAAGGTTCCATAATATATTTTAGTTATCATTATACTTTTGATCCGTTATAGCATGGTAACTGGCATAACATATTCTGGGTTCATCAAAAGTTGGATTAATGCAGACACCAAGTGAATCACATTAAGATCAAGATAAGAAATTTTAGAAAGTGAATAACAAATATTTTAAATTATGAACTATGATAGAAAAAAAATATAAATAATAAATCCTTGCAATCACCCCAACAATAGTTTCAGTCTGCTAGGTTAGATTAGGTAGAGAAATATATAAATAAATTGCAATCATTTGGAATGACTACAAATTTGACTTTTAATGCTACTTTATTACACCATAGACAATTTACGTTAATTTAAACAGAAAACAAACTTTAGCAATTTTACGTAATTGTATATGAAGATAAAAGTACCATATATTAAAAAATGATACACCAATTAGTTCTAAACAGCAATAACACTTTCTTCTACTAACAACAGCACAACCTGGATCGTTAACCTAAACTAGGTACCATATGGACATTCCAGATTTCTCATTAAATGTCTCAGGTGTACCAATTGCAATATGGTAATGTAATTGTTATATTTATTTAATTTAAATGTAATAAAACTTTTAAAAACATGTTTAGTAGTGATGAGTTTGACATGTTATGTACAAATATTTTTGTAACTATATGCAGGGTTTCAACCACAACAAAACTTGAAAGAATTTATCTTATGTGAAAGTTGTATCTCATTACATGTAGAGCACAAAATAAATATTTATTTTGAGCCAATTTATAGAAATAATATAAATGTACTTATTATAATAATATAAAAGTCCTTATTTAAAGAATATTTACTCACAAACAAGTCAATGTAGTGGACATGCAGAGGTATTCAGATCGCCAGATACAAAAAATAAAAAGGAAAGGCTATAACTTTCATGATGTTGATTATTACCACTGTTGCATGGGATCTCTAATAATAATTTAGAATTCTATTTTTTTTTTTTTTTTTTTAACGTCCGACTAGAATTCTATTATTCATACATTTCTGTTTAAACTACAATTTATTCATTTGTATTTCTAAAGCAAAATTTATCAAATAGGAAATTGAAATAAGGATTAAAAATTATCAACAATTTATATTCAATAAACATTGTACATAATTAGGATTTACTACTGTTTTAATCTGCACAAGATGGACTTGAAGTGAATCTGGGGAAAATGGAGTGCACGTGCATTGGACGACAGCACGACATAATTTTAGAAAATGGACGGAGGATACAGCATTCTCAAAATTATACATACTTAGGACTTAAAATGTCACAAGATGGTACATTAGATGAAGGAATTAAAGAATGAATAGTATTTGGAAGGAGAGCTGTATCTATGATTTGGGATCAAAACATTTCAAAAGAGAATAAAAAAAAGAATTTATGACAATTGTAAAAAGCATTATAACATATGGTAGTGAAGTATAGCCAATTAAGAGCAGAACAGAAAGAATGCTGTTGGCTACTGAGATGGACTTTTGGAGAAGAGCAACAGGAAGATAAAGAAAAGAGAGAGTGAGAAATGAAAGTATACGGAGGATAATGGACGTAAGGCATACAATTGTAGAAGATATAAGAACAAAACAACTGGTTTGGTACGGGCATGTACAAAGAATGCCGGATGAGCGAATTCCCAAAAACATCATGCAATGGCGAACACCTGGAAGAAGAAAACGAGGAAGGCCGAGACTGAGCTGGAGAGAGGGAGTCGAAAAGGGATCTACCAGAGGACCTGTGGTGGGACCGCGATCGGTGGAGGTTGGAGATCGGAAGACGGCGTAGAACGTTGTAGACCGAATTATAGATAGATAGATCTGCATAAGATTTAACTATATCACACAAATTTCGAACTCCCATATTGTTAAGTGCCATTCCCTTAAACTAACTTCAGAAAAATGATAACGTTATCCGATCTGTAATATTTTAATTTTGTATTTCTTTATATCTGGTATGGATAGGCTAACACAGGTTTACTTTAAAAAATAGTTTTTGATATTTATTGCCTAAGAACCCAATACATACCAAAGTAAGCGTTATGTGCTTTCTGTCCATCTCAAAGTCTAAATATTAAAGTAGGCATTGTGCCTTATTAAACCCTAACTTAATTTTATCAATAAAATTCTTTAAAAAAATGTAATACTGTTTTTTTAGAAAATAAAAAAAAATATGGTCAAGATTTAGTACCATTTTAAAATATTGTGAAATTGGCAAGTTGTAGAAAAATTATCTACAAATTTGTTTTACACGAATATAAACATAAATTAAACACTAAATATAGTAATAAAATAGTAATCTATATTACTCAATAAAATCTGCATTCAAAGCATTAGAAAAACAAAAATCATTCTTTTAGTAGTAACAATTTTAGCAAATATTAAAAAGCATAAATGACTAGTGAAAACATTTTGAATTTAGATTTAAATGTTATTTACTCTATTGTTAATTAAGGTGTAAATATACTAAATTTTATTAAAATATTTTCAGCATATGCAGTGTCTGTTGTTAGTAAAACATTTCAAAATTTATTATGTTTGTCTGTGTGTACTTTATGTTTTGTAATACCTTTGACATTTGTAGAGAAATCAAAGTCCTATACAATACACATCCTATTGGCAATATATTTTGTTACTTATAAACTTAGCAATATTAAATTCTACTACAGTTTGATTTAAGGATAAGCTCTTGAATAAATCTAAATAGTTAAAACCTACCATTTTAAACCCGTTAACTCAATGCACCTAATCGGTTACAATAAACGTATACACTACAAAAAAACTAGGGGGGGGGTTGGGGGTTGGAATGGAAATAAGCAGGAGTGATTTCAGTTTAAATTCATTTACTTCCAATGTCAAAAAAAAAAATTACAAACTTTGTAAATCCATCAAGAACTTTTTAAATATTTCTGAAATATTTAAATGAAAATTATTTTGTAGATATTCAAATGTTTAGGCCAAATATTAGAATATGCTGTAAATGGAATGTTTTCAATTTATGTAAAATAAATAATAGAAAGCCAGCAGTGTATGTCGAAAGCAGAGAATACTGTAAATTTTTGCAATTTGACAAAATATGTCTTGCAAAATCTTGATTGCCAAGGTATTAACAGTCACACTGAATCTATTTACAGTTAGAAAACTTACAGTTTTAATGCAAAGTAAGTTTGTAACAAATTACAACTAAAAATTTTAAGATAAATGATAATTACTGTACCTTTACTTCTGTATTATACATATGAATGCGTTTTAGAGTACTGGATTTTAATTGTATATAACATGTGCAATTAGATTCAGTTTAAATAGGGGAATCTGATATTAAAACACACAATTTGTTAAGTGCTTCTTATAACATGAGAAGTAAGAATTAAAAAACTCTGAGTGATTAGACTAAGGTTAGTTCAGTATATTTGAAAAGTAATACTACTTTAGTAATTTTTTTAAATGACAGGAAAAAGTTACTAAAAACAAAAAGCTTTTAGTTTACTTACAATTTCTAATATGCTGGGTACATTTAACTAATGTTTTATATATATTACAATTCAGTAATTAACCATCAATCATGCTTATTTCCAATGGCCTATTAAAGCTGGCTAACAATGATTGTTACTAGGTCGCTGGCAGGAGTAAATGAGCGTTGAAAAGTACATCACTCTAACGTTTAATCTGGTCCAATGGCACTAAGCTAATGTCGTCTATACGTAGTACAAGGGATACAGAGTACATAATATCACCCACAATAAATATTAAAATTCTACCACAGCCCAATTAATTAGTAATAAATATATTTAGATTGTTAACAAATAAGATTGTGCGAGTGCAAACCATGGTACAGACGGAAATTTTTTTGCAGTGTTGGGGATCTGAAGTTGTGAATCTAAATGCACAAAATATTGAAGTAAGAAGACAAAACTAATGTTTAAAACACTTCAGTGAATGTAGTACCAAACATTTTTATAGCCTCGGTTTAAGAGCTGTGTTTTCTTCAATACCAATTTGTAGATATTCAAGTGAATGTTAAGTTGTTAACAAATGTTGTTAAGTTGTTGGTTATAAAATAATTTATAAAAATATACAAAGCGAACAGTACTTGACAAATTACCCAGTATTAAATGCATATAAAATACCAAAATAATATTATTATAATCAGTCTTTAAAAATGTAAAAAAAATATAACTTCTGTTTAATTAAAAAAATTTATAAGTGAACAATGTAATCTTTAATTGTATGTACATACAGATCCAAATTTAGTTAAGTTTCTACAATGAAGGAATACTGGCCTCATAAAAAAAGCTTTTTAATAGGCCTAGTTATAAATTAGAATTGTATTAAAAAAAAATAGTACATAAAATAAACGCATATAAACCATAAATAAACCTTTTGTTAAAATTTTACCAAACAATTTTTCCTGCTTTAGGTAATTTAACTCTTGTACCTTCTAAATTTGGTCCTTTATATACATATAAACTACAAAACGTAAAATTCTAAAATAAAAACTGGCAAAGAAGATCCTTAAACATATTTTTTTTGGTGTTACTTTTTGGGTAATATCTAAATAATTTCACACTAAATATTTCTTATACATTATTTTAAAAACCACCGTTGTTAATAAATAATTTATCTCTTTCATACGTACACTCGCGCATAAAAAACACAAAATTATATGAATTCATCATACAATTTCAAAGACCTGGAACTGAATATCTAAATGCCAAAGAACAAAATAGGTAAGATTAATAATAATGTGTTAACTTTAAAGCTTAAAAAATAAAATGTATACTAGGATATAGTCTCTGGATAATGTAATATAGTAATAACAATTGAATAGTCTAACAACATGAATAATAAAACAATGTATGGCCAAAGTAGAGAAATAAATAACATTTGCCCAATAACAAGTACTGAATTTCAACAAGTATTGAACAAGTAAATACATTAACAAATAAAATAACTAACATAGTAAAAAGAACAACTTAAAAAAATACTTCTTTCAGAAATTCTAAATGACAATTCCTTATTGGCAAGGGCTTAACAAAATCACTTCAATGCTTTAGTTAATAATTTAAAGACACACTTCAACTGAGCTTGACATTAAATTTCACAAGATTTTGTACAAAACAATATTACAATATTAAATGAGTATAAGTAGTTAGTTTAGTCATGAGAAGAGTAAATGGATGGATGAGTGGAAGAAAAATAAATACTGCACAAATAGTAAAGCGATAGATTTAAAAATAATTAGTGATACAAATTTTGTACTGGAAATCTAATCATACATTATATGGAAAAAGTAAGTTTTAGGATGCTTTAAGAATATGATATTGACTCTCAAAAATTTAATACTGAACATAACAAATCAAATTTCCCTACTTATTTTCTTAAAACGTAGAACTAGTTAAAATAACACTTACCAAGAATTTAATCAGCGATCTAAAAAAGTTTTGCACACATATTTTTAGAACAACATTAAAATTTTAATACAAATTTTACACCTCTTAACGAAAATCCGAAGTAATATCAGACACATAAAAAACTGGCAAAAATTACACTAAAATCTGTTTACTAATAAAGGAAATATTACTAAAGACGTGAAAAATGTTTTAAACTTAGTTTTGCCATAAGTACAATACATATATTACATTAGACGATATTCTCTAACTAACTAGACATCACTAAAACTTTTATTACATATATTTGAGACAGTAAAAATGCATTTTGAGATTGCATCAAATACCGAACACATAGGCACAACACTTTGGCAGTTGATATACAAAATAATAAAAAGAAAGCCACAAAACCACTCTGGTTAATTTGTGTGGTAACTAAACCTAATCAAATAAATATTATGGTTTATTTAGAATACTCTGACACCGTTTAAATATAAAAAAAAACAAACAGATGTTACGTCTAGACATAACATTTCTCACTATTTGGTATCTTGAATAAGATCTACAAATGAAACACATAGTAATCCGTCGGAATGGAAGCATAGACATCATTTTACCGACTACATACACTAAGGATCAGGATTACATTGTTTCCTACAAGTATTATTAAATAACAATTAATTAAGCTTATTTTGTTAACAATAAGTGGACAATCAACAGTTACCTAATACATCATAGGCTAAAACAACGCTCCAGTTACACTTACAATATTTGTTGTATGCTTATTGCACTAAATAACATTTAACAATTTATTAGTTTTTTTTCACACTTGAAGTAACTATTATATTAGCAAACATCTGTATTATATTAGCAAACATTATATAAACAGAAACAATGACTACTGAATCAAAAATAAGATTATTTGTAAAAACAAATGGTTATTAAATAACAAAAACTGTGTTTCTAGTGAAAAAACAAACTTTCAAGACAACTAAAACCTTGTTTAATAGTCTGGTCTGGAATAAGTTTGATTATAACAACACATTTTCACCAATTTCCTTTGAATGTACTGAAAAGTCATGTTTTTTTGTAATAAATACAATAACATACAGTAAACTCAAAACTGCTAACAGAAAAAACAATATAGTACAATATTATGAGCAAGGACAAAATGGTGGATGAAACATACTGTTTAGTCACACTTATAAGCATAAGTGCTTTGCATAAAAAACTTACCTCGAAAACATTAATTATTGTGAAAAACACAAATTTTGTTCATCAAAAATGAGACTTTTCTAAACTTTAGATAAACAAGGTTTTAGTGCATTATCTTAAAATCAAATTTCATGCAGTATAAGTTACAGTAGACTCCCTCTAACTGCCTTTCAAGGAATTGGCTTGATTTTCTTCAACATCTCACATCTGCGTAAATGGAATAAAAGTTGCAAGTGCATCATATTTTTGTATGTTTAATTTGCCTCTAGATGTACTTTGGTAACGGTTATAGTAATAATTGTGTACCCATTTCGCTACAGAATTTTTCAAGGAATAAAAATTATAATGGCGATTTAAAAAAAATATATATATATAATATGAACTTATTTGGTGTTAGTAAGTGTATGGAGAAATTACGTCCATTGCCTTCACTTTATAAAGTAAGAATGTAACCAAATCCAATATCAAAACAACATCAGTGCTTATTGGATTTAATTCAAACCACTCTAAACACAGTAGTCAGTGGAAAAAACATTTTATAGAAAGATATGGCGGTGAAATTGTTCTTCATACATACACACACACACACACACACAGCAAATAAATAAAACTTACATAGCATGACTTTAAATTATAGTATGAGCATTATACTACAAGCACCATTATAATATGAGCAATAAATGAATAAATACGGAATTGCTCCAAGAGAGTTTTAAAATGGTAACGGGAATGGGTACAGAAATAGACATGGCAATGAAATCACTCTCTAAACACTCCTGGCACCAATAAGAAAAAAGTGAAATTTTCAGCAAAACCAGTTCTGCAGTTATCCTATAGAGGATACACATACATATATATATATATATATATATATATATATATATATATATATATATATGTGTGTGTGTGTGTGTGTGTGTGTGTGTGATAAAAGTAGAAAATAAAAGTGATATTACTATCACTTGATATGGTTTTTTGATTTGGTACATTGTAATTTATTACTTTTTTACAGTGTGTTGGTTTCTTTTTAACTGATACATAAATAATGTAGTTTTTTATAGGTTACTACAAGAATAGAAACAACTTTCTCTCACTTTAACTGATTTCTTATTTGGCTGATAGAGGTTAGAATAGAGTCTACTGTATTTGCTAAACAAGAACTTGTTAGGTTGTTTTTATAAATAAAAAATTAACAAAAAATTAATGAAAAATACAAATTATTTAAGTTTAGTACATTGTTATAATTTTTGTAACAATGACAGCCATGACAAAGTAAAACTCATTTGCTCTCTCAAGTTGAATACCAAGAAGAATAAATAACCACAAAACTTTTCGGAACCCTGACTAACCTATGCTAAGTAAATAAGTATGAAAAGCGTATATAAATTTTCGTTGGAATTATTGCTTTAGTTCTACACTTTTTTTGGACCACAGAACAAATATTTATAAAAAACATTTGAAAAACTGTTTAATACCTAAAAATAGTTAACATGGAAAGGACTGGTCAGTAATGTATTTATCAAAGGCAAACCAGTTTGGACAGAACTTCACAAGCTTACAATGGAAAATAACACTTTTACACTTTGAATAATACACACAACTGTTACGAGGTATTCAAACATGGTAATAAATAGCCTGTTGTATTTTTAGTGCTGTACAAAAATTCTTTTAGCGTGTTTCTAAGGTATATGAAGGTTGTTCAGAAAATAAAGAATGTTTTGAACTAATGAGCCGCTCTCAGTTCCCCCACCACTGCTGCTGTCATGTCATTGACCTTCTCATTCTTTTGTGCCAATCTTACACACTGTGCTACGTTTGTAGTGTAATATGCTTTGTGAATGCGAAAAATTCTCCATATCGAAATTTACAGATGATCAAAATGTTTTGATAATGTGAATGTGAGTCAATGGAATGGCATAATTCCCGATCCTCATCAAAACCAAAGAAATTCTGAGTGCCAAGAAGGTATATATAGTATTTTGGGATAGAAAGGGTGTCATACCCATTGACTAGATATCTATAGGGGAGACCATAAATGCAGCAGCCTACTGTCAGACCATTTACTGATTACACTGTGACTATGTAAAAAAATAGTTAAGGTATCAAATGTGTTGTAAAATAAGTTTTGTCCCATTATCTTCCTTTTAGGAAAGTGACAATGTTCTACTCATTGGTCCATCTAGAATTATTCAAATACACTTCTCGGCTGCAAAATGGAAAGGAAATTAATTAATTTTGTTCAATAATTTCTAGAAAAGACAAAGGGTCAAAAAATTAAATGTACAAGGTGCTATCCAAAAGTTCCAGGAATCTGAATGAAACATAGGAATAAGTTTTATTACGAAGTCATGCTACAAGGAGTATTGCAAATCATCCTTTGTTTAATAGCAAGCCACACACAGCGTTATTGTAGAGATATTTACAGCCGAGAACACAGACCATTTGTTGATCATAGTGTTTTGAACTTTGCAATGGCACTAACAAGAGCAAAGAGTTTGCATTAAATTTTGCTGTAAACTGAACAGAATTACTAGTGAAACCTATCGAATGATGCTTCAAGCATTTGGAGATGAAGCTTTAAGCAGATGAAGGCCTTTTGAATTGTTCAAATGTTTTAAAGAGGGGTGAGCTGTAGAAGACCAACAGCATTGGGTACGTCATCAACCAGCATCACTCCAGAAAACATTGTTAGAGTTCAGGAAACCATTTGTCAAGACAAAGGACCAACCAGCCATGACATGAGTAAGATAAGCGACATGCCAATGCATTTAGTCTGATAAATTCAACATGAGAAAAACTGCACCCAGGTTTGTGACCAGACTTTTAACACAAGACCAGTGTGACAAAAGAGTGCAAATATGTACTCAGCTCAAATGGATGACTGCAGTGGATCCAAACGTCTTGTCTAAAATAACTATAAGTTATGAAAACTGGGTTTATGGTTATGATCCAAAAGCCAAACAGTAATCATCACAGTGGAAGACACCAAACTCTCCAAGACCAGGTTTGCAGTACCATAAATTCAATGCTTATAATTTTATTTGATATTCATGAGACCACCATTCATTCATGATATACACCAGGAATTCATCCCATCTGGCCAGATCGTCAACAGTTTCTACTACTTGGTGTTTTGAGACAACTGACAGAGAACGTGCGGCATAAACGGCTGGAGCTGTGGGGAAACAAAGACTGGTTCATGCGCCACAACAATGTACCCATTCACACTGCGACCTCATTGAGGCTGTTACTGCCAAAAACCAGATGCCACTTCACCCATTCCCAGCACCATGCAATTTTTCCATCTTTCCAAAGACGGAAATCAATTTGAAGGGATACTGATTTGATACCCTTAACAAATATTTTTTTTTAATGTTCATAAATAATGAAAGTAAGACTGACGAGATTTTTTTGCAGCAAAAAGCAGTTAAGGTTATCATTGCCGTGGCGCAGTAATGAAATTTATTTTTATATATAACAAACAATTTCCCAATTAAAGCTGATACTATTGTTTAGTTTATACAATAACTGGTGGACAGAAATCACACCTGATGTAAACTAAAATTTATGGAGTTAAATTCAAAGTAGAGATGTCTTCATTACAACCAGAATTATAAACACTCATCAAATATCAATCATATTTTTCATGAAAATATAAAATGTTAACCATTTAAAAGTTACGTTGTCATTTTTAGAGAGCAATTCATTCATTGCATATTATGTCAAGGCACACAGATTTAACTTAAAATTAAATATAACTACTGTTATTAGATGTACGAGCGTTGGTTTAACCTTAATGTAACTTTACAAAGAGAGCTTCATTGTGCAAAAAGGAGTTGCATGAAAAACAAACTCCCAGTTAGAATACCAACCCCAATATCTTACTATAATATCACATGCATATATTTAAAATAGGATTGTCTATAACAGCTAGCGATGTAAAAACTCGATGTAAGAAGTGTGTGTTAAAGTCTATCACATGATACCATTAACAATATTACAACTACTATTGCAATGCATGTTTAGCCTAAAACATAGGCCTACAGTTATATCTAAAAGCCACAACACATAATAACATATTCTACATCAGTCATTTGGTTTGTTTGTAAAAAAAAACTTTTGGTATAACTTAAGTTCTTAGCAAGCTATTCTCAAAGCCTTTAAAAATTTTTAAACGCTAAATTTGGGCTTACGTTTTTCACGAAAAGTTTCACAGCTGTAAATATTTTTAATAGGAAACTGATATTTTTACAGACGACAGCGATGAATAAAACTCTTTATTTTCTAAAACTTAATAGTAAAAGAGAAACAAGGTTACCTGCCTACAAGCACATTTTCATAATTGATTGAAAATGGAGAAATATTTGTAAATAGTTGCAGATATTTTAAAGTACCTTGATTACCTAGGGGCGGATTAATTGGACGGCAGATTAAGAAGAATAAAAAACTGATATAATACAGCCATCATTCAACAAAATATAAGTTTTCAATGTAACAGGTAGGTAAAAGAAAGCAAAATTTAATGACAGCAAAATAAACTGCAAGACCACTGTACAGGTTGTTTTTCAGCGAAGATGTAATAATAATTTGTACTGTACAATGTGCTTGTAAGGTACAGGTGAACAATACAGGCAAATAACAATAATAATAATAATAATAATAATATAACCTTGATCATAAAGTGGAAAAATATGAATAATTTTTTTGCAAATTTTACCGGTTAATTAAACTGCATAAACTTAATAAGTAGTTCATTACTTATCAGTAATTCAGAAAATTATAATTACAGTGATTTAACTATGTACTTCAAAAAGTTGCGAAGGTAACCTAATTTCAAAATAAAAGTAAAATTCAGTATGACAAATAATCAATAGAGGGCAAGAATAATGCGATGTGAGCCAATATACAGTAGATCCTTGATTATATAAAGGAAAGACCTCTTTTTGGATATGGAGAATTTTTTAATAACTGAGGATTTAAAAAAATGCAAATCCAGAAAAAAATAGAAGTTCTGTCTAACACACGAACATATCAGAATCAGTAAACAATGAAACACAATTTAAAAGTATACATAAACTACAACAATTATTTTTTAAGTGTCAATTTATACTTGAAATCTACTTTTACATAAATGTTCGTAGACAAATAAATGTCTACCTTAGGTAAAAAAAAGTCACAAATATTAAATTGCAATTTTTATCAAAATATAAACGTAATATTACAGCAGCAATCTCTTGCCAAATGCAGAGGTTCGGTTCCACAGAAAGACCGCCGTTGGTGAAACCAGAGGTTGGCAGAGGATACATGATTTTAACTATATCTACTATATTATATAGTTGACCCACCTATTTAGCGAGTAACAAGTGGTTAACAAATTGCAGTATTGTAAATAATTTCACGAGAAATATGCTAATCTGTTCAGTACATGAACATACTGAATAACTTTGAGGTTGTAAATAACACAGTTCATAAATACGCCACAATATTGGACAGAAAATGGCGTAAAGTACTGTACCAATTACTTTTAGCATGGCACTTATCTGCAAACCTTTTGGGTTACTTATGAAGTAAAATAACAACTTATAAATAAAATAACATAAAATTAAAATTAATGTATTCAAGTGTCCATTCCATATTTGATTGAGAGTAGATTAAAGAAAATAGAGAGGGTGCAGTGTTGATGAGTTAGAATGATTCCTTATCTATTAAGACTTGTGTATGAAAGAACAGTTCTAAAGACATAAACCTTTTCTGGACTATTGAAAATATAGTAGACATAAACAAAACTACCCTCAACACTCATTTTTAAGTAAACAAAACCTCTCTCTCCCTCCCTTCCAAGAACTTCACAGGAGTAATGCAGCTGCTCTAGTGGTTTATCAAATTTAGTTTATAAAGTACAGCAGGTCAGAAAGGAAAAAGTTATAGCTGATACATGAAATCTGTGGTTATTGAGGAATTACTGTATATTTTTAAAAAATTTAACCTTTAAATAATTTCTATTTAAAAATTCAATTATTTCTTTATATAATATTATTTCAATAACCTTCATTTGTTTTTCTCACAAATGCATTGTTCGAACTTTGTGTGCTGAACACTGTGCTTTTTGAGTTACAAATTTTTTGACTTTCAAAGTGCCGCTGCTAATATGGATTTTATTTCCGATAATTCGGTGCCACTAACCAAAGGTCTACTGTAATTAGCTGTTGGATTTTCCTTCCATACAGTAAAAGAAGGCAATGAACAATAATAGTTTATATATATATATATATATATATATATATATATATAGAGAGAGAGAGAGAGAGAGAGAGAGAAGTATAAAAAACACAAACAGAATGTTTTTTAATGTCTTGCAATATTGTTCAATACTTATAATACACATTGTCATCTATTTTTTCAGTGATTATAAATTTACTTCGCTAAAA
Organism: Callitettix versicolor; assembly: GCA_022606455.1. NCBI lineage: Eukaryota > Metazoa > Arthropoda > Insecta > Hemiptera > Cercopidae > Callitettix > Callitettix versicolor. The sequence goes on along the minus strand of CM040188.1, from coordinate 77,068,180 downwards.
TAAAGAGTTTTATTGGCTGTCATACCAAGTTAAGTCTTAAGTTATGGAATAAATGTATTAGAACTTATTCAAATATATAACGGTTTTCAGCCTCAACCTACCTTTCACAAATAAACACACACAAAATCAATCTGCCGAAACTTTGAAAATAACTTATCCTGTAGAATATTTTTGAAAAAAAGTTGAGCATTTTATTAAATAATGGAGCAGGCATTTCACAACCATTAACCCCATAAAACAATACAGTACTTGAATTTTAATTTAGAATACTCTTGTATTATTCCTTTAAATTGTTCCATAGAAGATAAAAAGTGTAAAACAGCTAGGAAATTACTAATTAATGTTACAATATAAAAATAATTAAGGAGGTGATAACATTACAGCAAGCAATTAAAACATTAAAATAGATGTTAATTGCAAATAGCTTATAAGATATACATATATTTGTCTCATCAATTAGCTAAAAATAATTCTAAAGACAAATTTTTTAAGTAGAGCCCTACACGATTTTAATAAATTCAATACTGAGTAATATTGTATATGAAGGAAAAAATAATATATAAATCTATAATCAATATGTTCCTTACTGTTCAAAGTTTATGTCCTACTACTTAATAACATACTACAAAAAGTAAAATAATTACTTAATGAACTTTAAAAGAAGCACAGGCAAGGTAACCATTAAAGTCTCATTATAACAGACAATATATATTTTATTGTTATATTAAAATATGACTTCATTTATGCATTGCACACTAGTTGCTAACGGTGAACAATTTCTACTACAATTTGTACATCTATTTATGCTCTGTGGTCATATCTGCTAACATTTTCTAATTCTAAATTAGTAAAAAAAATCATATCTAGCCTAGTAAACGGTATTTTAAACTGAACTTTTGGCCAAATTGTTTACCTGACGAAATGTAATGAATAGGCTTAAATACATTAGGCAATTTTATTGTTTAAAATTGAACTGTTGGAAATAAATGACTATAATGTACATCAAATTAATACTTTGAAAGTAAAACTACAGGCAATACTTTTATGCCTGTCTGAAGTCATAGTTTAATATTTATTTTCAATCTGATATCATTATCATTATGCTTTAAATTTTGACAATAGTATTGCAGTCTGCAATGGAAAATTAATACAATCTTTCATAAAAAAACCTACTGTGATCAATGGATTCCGAGAATTCAGTGCAATGCATAAATGAAGCACTTAGTGATAAACCTACTTTTTGTTTTCATGTAAAAGTACAAGTACACAATTTTTTAAAATGTTTTTAAATAAATAAGCTCTGCAAGAATCATTACAAGAATGAAGTTAAATACATTTTCGACCATTCAGTGGGACTAGATTATATTATTAATGCCACTCTAATCACTGCACAACTAAATCAATAAATGCAATTTAGCAACGTAAGCTTTGTACCAAATTTGCTATTATTATTGCTATTTATTAAAAGATTGCTTAATACTGTGGGCTACTTACAGTGTGGGCTCTACTTTGGAACATAGAAGCTTTTAATACCAAACACACTTACATTAACTTTTTCACAACCCTGTTTTATAAGCAGTTAAATTCAGTAAGGAAATGAAAACCTTTTATCACCCATAAAATCTCAAACAATTAAAATCTACACCTCCGTAACTGTTCCAATGATGTCATTAATAGCTCATCATTAAATAAATTAATCACCTACACTCTAAACTATACACTCTAAACTAAATATACCCATTAGTACAGTACAAAACTTTCTAATACAAATATAGATAAATAAGTAAATATATTACTCCTCCTTTTAAAGAGTGTAAATAAATATATTATATTTATATAATAAATTAATACAATTTTTAATGTTTTTGGAAAGAATATTCCAAGTTAATAAAATAAATAAGGATACAGACTTAGTAAGAGTTAAAACATCCATTAAAATACATCTGCTACACAGTACAAAAATATCTGCGGTGACTAGCTGTAACAAAACAGATACAATTTTAAGTGATTTCTGGAAAAATGCTGAGCAATATGAAAAGAGTTACTTGGAGGTTGCGACTGTTACTGAATCCTGGCCGGAACTGTTGTACAGAGTAGTCGCTAATGAGCACCACATACTGGTTCTAGCCCTCTTTGTCACCTTCAACAGGTCTTTGGTGCTGTTGGCCAGTGCCATCAAATCTAAACATAAGTACATCAGATACAGATGTAGAAACATCAAAAAACATTGACACTACACTAAAATCCCTGAACTTTTCTCCCAGCTTTCAAACAACCTATGCCTGCGAAACCTAGTTTACTCCCACCAACCAATACTCGCTTCTGATTGGTTTGCAATGCTCACATATCTTGGGTCTATAATGTGCTAAATTAATATACTTCTGCCCAGGCATTACTGCTCGCATCTTCTGTTCACAACAGCTTCATTCTGACTGGTGCGTTCTTTCTCTAGTTTTAACAATGGATTTCTGAGAAATTATGGTTCCCTCCATTTCGAGTACAAAGACAAATTGAAAATCGTTTTCTGGCAGAACATCGAGGAAAACCACCCACTACACAACAACTACATGACAGCCTACCAACACCTAGAACCATTCAAGACACCACAAATTTGCTCGGAAGGAAATAAGGAGGAATCTGGCCAACTTGAAAGAAAACGCAAGCTTCTTACTCACCGTTGCGAACCAGATGCCTCGATAGCTCAGTGGCCAACCTTGTAAACATCTGGACTTCTACTATTTTTTCTGGCGACTACAACACAGCTAATTTGAAAAAGTTTACAGTAATGTATTACAAATATTATGTGTGACCTCCACTAGCTGCACAGATGATATCTAGATGGTAGCTGAATTCATCCTCTATTACTATTAAGAAGACATCTTTGCACAAGATAAATGTCTTCTTGAACTGAACCTACTGCAGCTGATATCCTGTTTTTAAGCCCATTTTTACCACAAGCTAAGTGAGGAATATAGACACCTTTGATGTATCCCCAGAGGAAAACATTTCATGGCATATTGTCAGGTTTTTTGAAGCCCTGTGTGCCTTATCCAATGTTGCTGTAAGGTATTATTGAGGAAACTGTATACGTCTTTGTGTTAGTGTGGTAGTGGTACTCTATCTTGTCGAAAGATGAAGTTGTGCAAGTCAGCAATAAATTGTGAAAAAGCCAATTCCAGAGCAAAATAAGATTTTTCCTCAAAAAAATAGGGTCCATAAAACTTTTTGTAAAAAATTCCTAAAAATTTGTAAAACTGCATAAAAACGTTCACTATGAAAAAAGTTTACTTTAGCTCGTTCCTAAGACTGTACGATGGCTTCCTAATGATGTTCAAGTCCATATATATACACATTATGACAGTAAACTTTAATGCTAACATTAAATGTTGCCTCATCACTAAAAACCAACCAAAGCAAAAGTGGTTTCTTCCATGACTTCTAAGAAATTGCAAAAGAGTCTTGCAAGGATGTGTTTCCTTTTGTCATCATCATGAAGAGATGGTACGAGTTTTAATCGGTATGGCCTCAAGACCAAATGCTGTCTTAACACAAGCCACATAGTTGTATGCAATACTACAAGTTCTTGACTAGCACAGTGTGTAGACTTTTGGGGACTCTGCTGGAACACAAACAAGGGTCTTGAATTTGTTGAACTGTCTCCTCAGATCTGCACTGTTGTCCAGGACATTCCCCTTCGCACAAATACCTGGTTTTAAAAACTGTTTATACTAACAACAAATATTCTTTGCTACTAATGGCTATAATCACTGCTTTGGACTTAAAAAAAAAAAGTGAACACAAAACACTTTCTGCTGACTGGGCACCATATTGTTACAAGCTGACAATGGTGACAACTGAAGTACACTCAAGGTGCTGACCATGTTTTTGTTACTGGATATCTAAATGTCATCCATGCAGCTAGGGAAGGAAACAGAACACTTGTGATAAATTACTGTAAACTTCATGCTTCTGTGAATATTTTTGTCGAATTTGTTTGTACAGCTTTTTCCAAAAAAAAAAATAGCTCTTTAATCGGTTCATTCTTTCTGAAAAATGCAGTATATTGCTGGTAAAGAAACCTGTATATAAAGATCTACACCTACATTCAATTACAGTAAAACCTCATAATATAATTATCAAACATGTTAATTAAAGTATATGAGAGACACTGGAATAGCCAGTTCTGTTGTGAGCCCGTGAACAAGAAAACCTCATAAGCCCAACAGATGTTAACTAAGATGATATTTTGATTCACATTAGTTATTTTAGTTTGTCTTTAAAGGAAACACTGTGGTTTCAATTATAACATACTTAAAATTCACTGCAATATTGGATGTAACCCTCGTGGATATAGGCCCTCGCCTATAGCTTCTACGAAGTTGCTTCTAGCCTCTGACTGCTACTGAGTAACGAAAAAAACAATTTCCATTTTCAACCATTTAAATTACACTGAAAATGTTTAGAGCCTTAGAAAAGAACTCATAACACTGTCTAATCTGTCATAACATTGTTAATTAAGATACTTTAGTTGTTTGTATTCCTTGTAGTGAAACCCATACACACTACAAGGATTAGTTTATGACCAATTCATCATAAACTACAGAAATAAACGTAACCTCAATGAAATTAATAATTGTAAATAACAACCTCCGTTGAAATAGTATTATCGATGTAACAGCTGTCTTGCAAAAACTGATGTTTATAGATGAAGATTACATCTCCATCTGCTCAAACCATAGTGTAATAATTTTTCCCATGCAAATTAAAGTTTTAAGTTCTTATGTTAATAGAGAAGATATGGCTAATATATTTACATAGAGAATTTTTCCTACATTTAACATATTAAAATTTTACCACACACATACTTTTTGTATTAAGATTTCTTTAATACATAATAAAACTTGTGGTTCATATATTTCAACAGATTTGAAATAACATTTCAATCAGCTAACATTTTCCATAGGAGTAATACAGAGCTGTTCATTTTTTTACCAATGTTGGCATAGAGTTTACAATGAAGACTGCCCTAAATTCTCCATTTCAGGGCAGGGGAAAATTGCAAAAATGTATTATAAATAAAAATATATATTTTTAAGATTAACAAAAGTATCCAACATTTGGATTTTCCATAATCATCTGTTTTTCTTAATCCTATCTGTACATTAAAATTTACAAAATGTAAATTTAATATACATTTAGTTTAATGTACAGTTAGTGTGAATCAAATTTTAAACTATAACTATAATACTGCAATTTACCTTTATCTTCACTTGTTCGTGTATGAGTGATAATATTATGATGCCTGTTGGCAGAGTTTATAATTTCTTCCCTACGACAAACTTGGACTGCTTTAATTACTTCCAGCCAATTCTGCATGTAAGTGTGTATCTGAGGATGGATTCGCTCACGCCTCAACGTTTCCATTTTTGCTATCAGCGTTATCACTCTGGCATGTTCACGAAGTTGATCAACTATTAAACGATCAACTCTTGACGGATTTGGAGGTAAACGTGGAACCGGTATGTTATTAGCAGAAGATACTTTTTTGCCCGGATTGTGTCGTGCCAAATCTGCTTCAGTCTTCTTCCGCTCTTTCTCTAACTGTTTGAAATCATCGTAACAATGTTCCAGATAAATATGGAGCTCACTTGATGATCCATTTCGTCTGAAAATAAATTCATAACTTCTGAACAGTTTACCAAAATATTTAAAACTAATCCTGAAAATAAATAACGCAAAGAAGTAGTATTAACTATCTTACACTTAACTTTTATAATTCAAAACACTAGGTAAATAATAAAGAATTTATTATTTAATTCTTTTGCTAGATACATACATAATATAGTGTACTCACTGTATCAAAATCATTTCCCTTGACAATTCTTTTCTGCAATAATTTACCTCACTTGACAAAATAATTTATTAAGTCCCGCTTCTTCCATCCAAATAGGCTAGTTTACTCCACAACACATATTTACTTGTATTTAAAATATTTTATTTCATATATTAGTACACTGAAAGTTCCCTCAAAACACACCTGATGGACAAACAACTCTAATGAATAAAAATCTTTTTAGGAACGGAAAATATTTCAATACATTTACAGATGACGCCTTTCCTCTTAACCAACCCCCACAGGACTAAGTCTCCTAGTCAAATAAAAAAAATCAGTTAAACCAAAAATATTTTTCTTTAAGACTGATCCACTTTTGGGCATAACTCAGTAACATTCTTGAATGAAAAATAACCATAAAGCACTGTCAACTTGTTTCTTAAATGTAAAAGATAATAATAGGATTTATTCTGATACAATCTGTGTGGAGTAATCTTGAATGGCATTCTTATTTTTTATGCCAGTCCTTAACTATCGTTATCCTGACACTGAATTCAGCACTTATTTATGAGATTTATTGATTTGCTGTTATCTAACCGTTCTATTGCTTTTAGTTTCTGTCCTATAGTCAATACATTGCTTTTTGTTTTAGTGAACTTATTTTATATTTTATACGAAACACTCACAGCAGTGCTAAATACCTAAAACATACGACTGTACAACACTAGTTTGCTATATAATACTCTCAGCAAACCTCATAAAATAATAAGAGAACAAAAATGATCGACTAATCCTTAATGTAGAGATGAGCATCAATAGTCAATGTACAGGTTTTCACAACAATGGTAAGTAGTTGGATGTTTTTATTCATTGATGGTTGACAGCCGATGATTTATTTACACACATATGACTTTTAGATTTTTTTCCACACAGTATACTTTTTGTACTGGTTTGAAATTCATTATAAGGAAGATTTTTTTCCAGTTGCTTAATATTAAGGCAATGGTTTTTTTTCAGTTTATGCGAAGAAAATAGTTATTTGGCTGGACTAAACCCTACATTTGTTGCAGTTCTCTCTTTACCTCACACGAATTATCAATGCTTAACTTGACGTTCACCTCCAAAAAAAGCTTTCACAAACAAAACAACCTCTCATTTTTCCACATCATCAAAACACTGATGTACTTTGCTCAATGTTTGATGTTTTAGTGACATCAATGGATTTTAACGATGTTGTCATCGATGTTTTTCTATTAATGCTCATCTCTACCTAAATGTCAACAAAATAGAAGTGATTGCTGTTTTTGCAGCGTGTCAAAAACATGTAAGTAAACTGATTCAGTAAGATATGTATTACATAATCATTGTTCCTTTCTTATCAAAATGAGAAGCGATTTGACAAATAAGGACATACTGTATGCCATTTCCAATAATGCATGGCAGTTAACCAAACTGTCAAGTAAAGATAGAGCAACTAAGAGTGTGTTCGCTATAATAGGAATATTTCCCTTTAAACATTTTGTCAGTAGGGCATAGGCAGTAAAAATTTATTGTTAATTTATGGTTTTTATACATCTGTTAGCCAGGCATACTTTTTTTTTTTTTTTTTTTTTTTTTTTTGCTAAACATTCATTCTCTATGGGAACTAAACTAAGGAGGACAAGGACTTCAAGTGCACAGTTTAGAGACATTAGATTTGATTGGTGCTTTAGCAACCAGAGCCAAAGTAGATAATGATGACAATATTGTAGATTAATAAATATTACCTTTTATAATTCTTAGATATATAGTGATAACCAGGATTATGGTCAACCTGGACAACTGGACAATGGGTCTAATTTGACCAACATAACAATTTAGGTTTTGGAAAACATATTTTAAGAGTGTTTTCATTTGTTAAATTATTTCTAAGCAGATGTGTAAATATAGAGATAACATTGTGCTGTGCTACAGAAATAAACATTGTGCTCAGTTAACACAAACAAGCCTTTGATTGATAGGTGTTTGGTTTTTGTAGGGTAAGAACTTCCATGATATTTCTTAGTTATCTGTTCTCAGAATGCCCACTCCTATTCCCTTTTTTGTCATCATATTAATTTTACTTAGTGTGTCATTTACTCTTTTATTGTGTTTGTCAGCCTGTTAAAAAATTTTAACCATTATAATATTATTGTATTACATACTTTTGTTGTGTGAATATTAATTAAACGGGTCCTAAAAGAAGTGTTTGTGGTAATGGAAATAAAAGACAAATTTTGACTATTGAACTAAAAAAAATAATACAGTATGAACTAAAAAAATATACAGTATTGATTTGTCCTGTATTTATATGTGATATAATTACATTTACATGAATTTAGTTAAAATAAAGAGTGACTTCTATTCTGTGAATTTTCTTTGTTCTTTATTTTTGACACATTAATAGTGAATACAAAGTATTTTTTTTCAATGTAACAAATTAAAATGTTTTCCATAAGTCTCTATTGTAAACGCTGACAAGCACAGCAGTCTGCTCAACAGTCTTAGTTCTAGAACGAATTAAGATCGTTAACCATGGTACCATTGTATTCAAACAGATTTTTTAAACCTTTTAAAATTTTAGTCTACACTTCATCCAATTCAAGAAATAACAGAAGATCAGTTTGTATGAACTAAAATTTTATATACAGTACAAATATTTACTTACAACAGTATATAAAATAACATCATCCAATACTTTGTTTCTAGTTCATATACTGATGAGAAATTAAAATTAGAATAATATACATAACAGATTTTTATCTGCATAAAACTTAACAGGAAGGAAGTAATAAACTTACCTTGCATTCCTGAGAGAAATAAGATGAGGAGAAATTGATTCATAAAATGGAAACATTTCTGGATTGCCTGGTCGGAAATGCATCAGTAAAGAAGGGTCAAGAAGGTGAGGTGGAATAGGAGGGAATCCATAGTACATCTTGTCCAGGTTGTTATTGGCGACTAATGTGTTATTGTTATTGTTGTTGCCGAAAGACAACTGCTCCAAATCCAGAGCAACATTGTGCACATCTCTGTTTGTCCTCGGTGCACTGTGCAGATACTGGTTTTGTTGCTGAAAAATTAGGCAAATCAGCATCATATGAGCGTTGAAGCTTTTACTTATATAACCATGGACCAAGCCTAGTGTAGGGCGGCTATTCAAGCAGAAAAGTTCATTTTTATTCAAATACTATAAAAAGAAGTGGATACTTTTTGGCCTAAGTGGGCCACAACTTCTGTTGTTGGCCTAACACCTACACAACTTCTGTAAGTAGTACTCGGAAGCAAATAAAGTTTTTGTTATGAATTTAATACTTCCATTCAAATACTTACGTTATTTATCCACTGCACAACTAAACAGCCTACATGTAGTCGTTTTAGATGATCATTCATAATGACTACTTGCTCGATAATCATTCTAACTACTGGTAGTACATGACTGAATTTAATTGGTCTAATGAACAAATAACTCACTATTCGACCAACTTTATAAGAATTAGCTTACTATTATTACAACTATTCATTCAACTTAATTTAGTGCTCATGAATTCTTTATACACAGTTAACTGAAAAGATATTCTTGAATAATAATGACTTCCTTCAATCCATTTAAAATTAGTAACTTACATTTTGGAATAATGTTTAATACTGAAAATATAATTTATTATTAATACCCTAGTTCAGGAAAAATACCAATATAATAATAAAAATAAATGAAGGTATTTTGATATTTTTGATAAAAAAAGGCCTTTTGATATTTTATTATCAACTAAAATTTATTATATTTTAAAAAATCTATTAAAAATTATCAAATTAATTAACTTCTGAAATATAAATACGAGGTAGTTGGGAAAGTAACATCTGATTGGTCACTGTATACAAAGTAATAGGGGTAACGCTACCATCTTTGCACAAATGTGTGCGGCAGATAAGTCAGCATCTAGCCGTGGTTAAGTGAAGGTGATCTGATTGCGAGTTTGTTTTTTGTAGCGTCTCAAAATGTGTGCTGCAACAGAAACCCCCCCCACCAATTGCGAAGTGAGAGCTGTTATACGATTTCTTACAGCAAAACAATATTCAGCAGCAGTTATTCATCGTGCCGTGTATTTGTCATCGCCTAAACAAAATAGGAACTGAATTCTGCTTACAACCTAGTTCCGCTTACTAACACAAAAAAACAACCATGCTAAATCCTCGTACTTCTCTTTCGGCTTGAAAAGAGCCTTACCTAATTCACTGCCATCAAATCACTTCCGATTGGTTCACAGTGCACAAGTATCTTGGGTCTACACCAGCTAGACTGATACACTTTTTCCCAGGCATTACTGCCAGTGCATCACATTGCATCTTCCGCGCACAAAAGCTTCATTAAGATTGGTGTGTTCTTTCTCTAGTTTTAACAATAGAATTCTGAGAAATTATAGTGCCTGCATAATTTCGATAATAAATAAAGGGCAAAATTCATTTAAAAGTGTGTGAATAGACATCCATGACGAAGAAGGATGTCCATGGCAGTCCATCAGAGCTCACTGATGAACTCGTTCAAAAAATTTAGGGTGAGTTTGTGAAAATTAACAGTTCAAAATCTCAGAGCTTTCTGATGAATTTCCAAAAATTTTCAGGTCTGTTTTGTATGAAGTAGTAACAGAGAGATTAGGCTACAGGAAGTAATGTGCTCCGAAATTCTCTCAGAGGACCATAAAATTCAACGAATGGCCTCTGCAATGAACTTTCTCACTTGTTATGATGACAAAGAACTATTGTTAAACAAGATCATAACCAGTGATTAAATCTGGATTAAGTATGTAAATCCTGAGACAATAAATGGTGTGGAGTAAATGGTGTGGAGCAATAAAAATTCGCCTAACAAACCAAAAAAAGCTTGGCAAGATTTTTCTAGTAGGAAACTTAAGGCAACTGATTTGGGATGCTAAAGGGGTGTTGTTGGTTGAATTAATGAAATGGGGGGGAGACAACGATTAACAAGGACGTATACTGTGAAACTTTGAAAAACTTAATAAAGGCTGTACAAAACAAATACCATAGACATGTTTTTGCACGATAATGCTCAACCTCACCCTGCTCAGGTAACCAATGACCTTCTGGGACAGTTCAATTTGGACTATTCAATCATCTGCTTTACAGCCCAGATTTGGCATCCAGCAATTATTATCTCTTCATGCATATGAAGAAGTGAGTTGGATCTTAGTGCTTTGGTGGTGAACTGAAAGATGTGGTCACCGCCTGGCTCAAGCCACAAGAGGGAGATTTTTATACTGATGGAATTTGCAAGCTACTGAAAAGATATGATAAGTGCTTAAATGTGTATGGCAACTACACTGAAAAATAAAGCAAAGATGTAGTTTTAAAAAGTATATAATAAATTCTTTTTATTTACTTAGGTGCTTTTTTTAAAACCAACTGGAGATCATTTTCCGAATGGCTCTCGTATAATTTATTGTTTTCCCCTATTTCAATGTGGAGTGTTCTACGTGAATTATCAGAATGTGAAAATGATAACTTAATATTGGTTCGTTACAATTCATATTCATTACAGACAGGTGGTAGTTAAAGGAAAACAGACAACAGGCACGAAAGCCAATTCTAAGAATCACATACAGCCTAGCGTCAGTATTAAACACTTCAGGAAACTACTCAAATACTTATCCACATACTTAGAAGTACTCGATAGTCCTAATTCTAGCAAAGGGCTAATAAGATGGTATGCACAAAGTTTAAAAACTACAATATGACAGCAAAAAAAAACAATGTTTTGAAATTTGCCAGTTTAAACTTTTTAATCTATCTTAAATTTTCTATAGATTGCATATTACATTTTGTTTAGTTAGGAAAATTTCCTCATACTACATGCTGTCATTTCTCTCCATAAGCAAAACCAACCTTTTAAAACAAAATTTTTATTCCAATATTGTCTATCATTTAAATGTTTTTAAAAGTTTATACTTAACAAAAAACACATTTACAATGATTCTGGATGGATTTTAGTTACTTAAGATTAACATTACTCAGGACTTACCTGCAAGTGGTGACCATTATTGGTCCTTGAGGAGATGTTTCTGGGAAACCCTATTGGAGAATATTTAGGAACAGAGTTTGTAAACATTTCAAGTCCTGTGGATTTCATGCCAGTAGTCGGTTGCAACATTTCATGCCCTTTATTGTAATTCATGCATGGTGTAGGTTCTTCAAGCTGGAAAATATACAAAAGTAAAACAAAAGCAGGAATACTCTTGCAGCTGCAAATTTGTACAAAATATTTTAAACACTATTAAGTCTTTATTAATTTTATCTTTGTAATAAATTAAATTTATTTGAAAAGGAAAATTAGAGACACAAGTTCATTTACAGGAAATATACTCATTGTAACCTTATCATACCACAGTAGAATGGTTGTAGCTTCCTGGTTTACAACACATTTTCTTTTGCAATTATATAAAAGAAATTATAATTACCTTAGTTGATGCAGAATCCAGAAGGAGAGATTTAAAGTTAACACAACGCTTATCTTGTACATAGTTATACATCTGCTGTTCATTTGGAAGTTCTGGCTCAAACATTCCTCCAGCTGAAAACAAAATTACTAGTAAACTTGGATATATCTGGCAGAGACATCATGGATATAACACATAAAATGCGTTGTGAATATTACACAAATATGCTTATTTAAAAGGCAACTGTGATTTTACATTTATAAAGAAATTATACTAATTCTTGACGGTTACCGGAATCAATGAACACTGAAAAACCAAACCTTATATTTAAAGCCATAATTTGGTGGGAAGGTGTAATAGCTTAGAGATATATTAACTTTTGTTTTTCCTTCGACAGTATCATGTTACAAGTTAAAGATCGACCTGTATAATAAGACAGAGGTTCCGTACTGTGTATTAACTGAGAGACTACAGTTCCGTAAAGTGTGTTGCACCGTGTGTATATGTTGCTGATGCCGCTGCTTGCAGGCGCTTCAGTATCTTTTATCTAACAAGTAGAATTCGCTTAATTAAAGAAAGATATATTATTAAAATATAAAGTTCATTTGGATAGGTTTTGTTCTTAAAGGCTTATGTGCAAAGCTGTAAATGTATACTAATTTACATATGTAGTAGTAATAGTAATAGAAATAATAATATAAAAATATTGTTTGAAGGCTGCTTTATTCAAACAATATCCGAATTGAATTAAAAAAACAGCCCTAAATTAATGAATTTATTATGAATTAATGAATTCATATAAACTTACGTTTTTTTTTTTGGTAAAACACCAATATTTTTATTTTTCTATACAGATAATTGTCAAAAATAAACATTTAGATATGTTGTTGACCATTGTATTGATGATATATTCAACTGTAAACTGTAAAGATACTGAAGCACCTGCAAGCAGCGGCGTCAGCAACATATACACATGGTGCAACACACTTGACGGCACTGTAGTCTCCATGTTAATACACAGTACGGAACCTCTATCTTATTACACAGGTTGATCTCTTACTTATAACACGGTACGGTTAAAGGAAAAACGATTCTCTAAGTTAATAAATCTCTAAGCTATTACACATCCCCAATTTGGTGTGCCTTATTTTCATTGTTCGAGGTAAAACACAAACTCCTATTCTTTTTTTAAAAAAAAAGCGTTAAATATTATTTTACTTTATATTCATGATATCTATGTACAGCAATTTCTCATTTCACCAAATTGAAGAATTTTTTGGGCAGAAACCACTATGGCAAAAAAAACCAAGCATATAAAAAATCATTAAAATGATCAATGATTGTAGTATCATCAACAAGAAGTAATACAAATAGTTACTTTACTTTGAAAAGCTGTTGTAAATTAAAAATAATGGTAAGAATGAAGCCTTGTTAAACATCATTTTAAGGAATTCAAAATTAGCAAATATACTATTAATATTCAACACAGATCATGCCAAAAGCAATAAAGTATAAATATTTTTTAATAAATACATACTTGCATCAATTTCCGGCTGGTTTGCAGAAAAGAAAGATCCATTTAAGTACGTGTTCTTTAGTTCACCATTTAACTGGAAATCCTTGAAAGTAATAAAACAATGACTGGTTAGGAATAATAATAAATATCAACAATATCGTTATTAAATACAGAGCATAATCAACTAAGTTAATGGGTATATTCACTATTCTTATTGTACCTTATTATGAGGGTCATTCTAAAAATAAGAACGCTATATATGATGAGCCATGCAGTATGCTGTGTTCACCTTTCCATTCTTCACACAACTCTAACGCTAACAGCAAATCGGTATGGTTGTTTATGTTTTGAGCTATATTTATGTTTGACAAAGTTATAAACACAATCCTGCCAAATGGAAGGTTTATAGTGTAACATTCTTTCTTGAAAATGTCCACCCTATCAAAATTTACAAAAAAGATACCCGAGGTTTACAGTAATGCGATGAATCAAGCTTTTTTTTTTGAATCAAGCTTTTAGTTTGAAAGTGGGGTATCAACTTTCAAATGCCAAAAAATATGACATTTTTTTATTGTTTAAAGACAGTTAAACAAATCCTGTGCAACAATAAGATTATGGCTTGTGTTTTGTGATCAAAAAGGCACCCTACTCATCGACTACATGCCTACAGAGGAAACCTTAAATGCAGCGGCGTACTGTTTCACTGTTTTATCAACTACGCTGCACCACTCAAAACAAACTGCATTATACTTCTTAAAAAAACTTACTTCATTTAAGTTTCTGAACATTCACTTTACAGCACAAACTTGACCTCAAGTGATTGCCATATTTTACACAATTTAGGTATTTTTTTAGAAAATTGCATAGAAAATCATTATGGACTGTGGACACTATAGAAGTAACAATGAACTGAAATAGACTGATTGAAAAACATGACAGCAAGTGAGTATGCAGAAGGCATAGAAAAATTCGTGAAACCACTATAAAAAATGTTTAGATGTTTACAGTAACTATGTAGAAAAATAGCTACGGTATCAAATTAGTTGTAAATTAAGTTTTGTTTCATTGTTTTAAGTAAAAAATTTGTTGAGAAACAAACATTCTTTACTTTCAGAATGACCTTCGTATCAAAAATAAAATAGATATTACTGAGTAACTATAATAACCAAAAATACTAACACAGTTAAAAAACTTAACTACTCTCTTGAAAATTATTTGCTGTACAAGGGTCAGTACTTGTGCACTGTATAGTAGGAAGTTGAAAGGAACCGAATGATTACAACAATAAGGGTAATTGAGGATGCCACTACGAGACCTGATAAAAAAAAAAGAAAAGTGGTAGAAAATGCTTCTTAACAAAGAAGCTTAAATAAAACAAGCTTAAATAATACTTATTAATATAACTTACATT
This sequence comes from Callitettix versicolor, assembly GCA_022606455.1. Classification (NCBI taxonomy): domain Eukaryota; kingdom Metazoa; phylum Arthropoda; class Insecta; order Hemiptera; family Cercopidae; genus Callitettix; species Callitettix versicolor. Next base: position 77,052,950 of record CM040188.1, on the reverse strand, counting down.
TGTCTCAATGCGAGGGCAAGAGTTTGAGTTTGGGAATCTTAATCCAAAATCTTCTTCCTAAATACATCCAATCATTTTATTAAAGTTCACTAATACAATCACAAAACAGCAGAAGTTTTTGAAACACAATCATATTAATATAGCAGAACCCCTCATAACTGACTCCTTGGGATAATCCACATCTCCTCAAATGTTTGGCAATAGAGTGTGTTACTCCTAGCACAAAAATCTAGTTGATAGCGTACTGGGCTTTCACCCCGAGGACCCGGGTTTGATTCCCAGTCAGGACTTGGCATTTTCATATGCTATAAATCATCCCATTGTCTGCATTAACCCAAGTGTGCACAATAGGCAGACGTTAAAAAAAAAAAAAAAAAAAAAAAAAAAAAACATCTTATCAGAAGCAGCCAGTTCGGCAGTTCCTTTCTGACTGTGACAAAGTAAATACAGTACATTAAGTAATAAAAAAAACATTACTAACTTTTTTTATCAAACCACCATCAGTTCGCTTCACTGCAGCAATTTAACAGGTTCTCTCTATAGCCTAGCACCTAATGAAATGTTTTTGTTTGGTGTAGTTTTAGTTTTCACTTACTGTTATTTATTAAAAAAAACATATAGGCCCTACTTAATTTCTTCTTACTTCTTTTCAATACTGTATATTTAAAAGAACATGGATTTTTATTTTTTGTTTACAACCATTTGGAACTGGTAAGTGACTTATGCTGTAACTAATTAAAAACATGTTTTCTATAGACCCTGAAGCACTTACTGAGATGCAGCCAGATACTGTAAAGAATTTTAAAAAAATGTCTCGGGTGAGTTTCCAGAGATCAAAGAAGCATTTTTTTCTTGATTTTTATGGGAAAGACATATGCATACACCAGTTTCTGGACATGTAATGTGTGAGAAAGACAACGTTTTTATAAAAAAATGACAAAGACAACTATAAGCCAGAGACGGGTTACAGTAGAAACTGTAACGAATCTGTATTTTATGGAAAACTACCTTGCAATATTAATATTGTGGCTCTGTTCATACAGAAGAAGTTTAAAAAAACAGTAAACAATTTAGGTTTAGGTGCGAATCAAGTTTACAATATGGACAAAAGCGATTTATTTTAGTGGATGCTTCAATAAAAAATTTTCATTCATATGTCATGTATGTAAATAGAAAAGTTAATGTTTTATCACAGTAATTTTAAGAGTTTTCAGTTTGTTTTGATGTTTTTTTTAAAGAAATAATTTAATTTTTAACTCGGTTATTAAAATAAGTTTTTCTATTTTTATGTAATTACTTTTTTTCAATTAACATACTAATTTAATACCATTTTTCCCTTTCCAATAATCTGCCATTTTTGGTAATCTGACAATATGCACGTGATTACCGTGAGTCTACTTTATTTTATCAAGTAGTTGTACACGTAATATTATTTCATTTTTTTTTTTTAAGAATATAGAATTATTAACTGTTACTACTACAACAGGGTATTTCTGCACCTCTGATTATTCGATTTTTTTTTGTATTTTGGTCAAGGCACGGTCCTACAGTTGACAGGTACAAGGGGTTCTAGTGTATTTCAAAACAAATTATTATGGTAGTCACTGGTTATTGTGATCACACTGGGGATCACTTCTTTTGAAAAGTGTTATCATACTGGGAATCTCTTCTTTTGAATGTGTGATCACATTAGAGATCACTTCTTTTGAATGTAAGATCACAGTCAAGAGCGCTTCTTTTGAAAGTGTGATCACATTGGGGATTGCTTCTTTTAAACCTGTGATCACATTGGGGATCACTTCCTTTTGAACGTAATAAGCAGTGATTGTATTAAGTGGGAGATTGCCAAACATAGGGCATGGGCCAGCAATCACTTCTGTGACTCCAATCCATAAAATACAGGGTCCGTCAGTGAAACGGGATGATTAAATAAAGTAATTGATTGATGAAAAAAAAAAGTTTTTAATATTTTTTTAATAAATAATTGGAAGTACAAGAATAGCCATTATGGGTAGAATACGAAAAAATATTATGTTCTGAACACTACGTCTACCAAATGTCCTCCATTGCAGTTGAGGCATTCCTGGAGTCTAGTTTGGAAGTTTTGCATGACCTCTCGCAACATGCTGACAGGTACTGCCACAATCTCGTCTACAATTCGTTGTTTGAGGGGTTGAATGGTTGTGGTTGCTTGAAACACTTTATTTTAGGTATCCCGATAAAACAAAAACAGGTATTCCCCATCTTGTTGTGTCACTTAATCCAATGCGAAAGGCATGTTGTTTGGCAGTTCGGCGAGAACTTCTAACCATAGCCTGTTGAACAGCTGCGATGTTTTCAGGTGTTCGAACAGTTTTTATACCCCTGCCTTCTTTTTAAGACGTTGATCCCATTTGTTCGAGATTGTTTATCCAAGTTCGAATTGCATTATCTGACGGAACAGCCAGGTTATGCGGTATGTTAAAATGTCAGAAAGCACATCAAATTTGCAAAAAAGTTTTGCCATTTTGATAATAGGCTTTCACTGTGTTGCAGTGTTGTTCACCCATCCAATGATCCATTGCAACTAAATGGTAGATTGTGGAGGTGGTGACGTGCCAGTAACCCCCACTACCTGCCAACTTTGTCTCAAGGCCATCTACAATCATCCCATTTCACTGACGGACCCTGTATAAATATGTCTATAGATATTTATTTATAAAATATGTTAGATCAGTCAAATTTTTTTTTTACACAACAGGTATTTTTTGTTTTCTTGTACGTAGAATTAGAAACAGTGCAATAGTGCACACACGCAAGCACATGTGCGTGCGCGTACACACACACACACACACACACACACACACAGGCGTGGGAGGGATGGAGATACCTAGGTATCTCTACCAGCACTTAGATATTGTATGGTGAGATCTGTTTAAAGTGTGTAACCCTTTATTTATGTATCTCTTTCATAAGCATCGTAGCCGCCTTGGTGGTCTAGTGGATAGTGTACTAGGCTTTCACCCCGAGGATCCGGGTTCGATTTCCAGCGAGGGCTTGGCATTTTCATACACTATAAATCATCCCACCGTCTGCATTAGCCCAAGTGTGCACAATAGTCAGACGTTTAAAAAAAAAATAAATAAATAAATAAATAAATAAATAAATAAAAATAAGCATCGTGACAGTTATTCAACAACCAGGAATAAAGAAAACAATCAACTATTTGTAAAATGTCGCCTGACTTTTTATGTTTTTCTTATAGCCTTACTGAAAACCTTAAAGTTTTATAACAACCTTTGATATCAGTAACTCTTTCACATTGTTATTTGAGTCAGTACATTACTGCTTGACTATTTTATGTCTGTTATATACACATAACAGAAAGTCGCAGGTATTATCAGAAAATGTACATAAAATTACAAACCAGAAATAAAGCAGCTGTATTGTATGGAGTTGACTTGTTTGCTAGCCAAAGGATTCATGAATGGTATCTTCATCTCATTAATCATTTAACATATTATTAATCTGTTATCAATAAACTGATTGTCATTTTGTATGTTGTGATTTGTTCATATTCCTCACCTTAACTCAACCAATACATATACTGATCATAAAAACCATCATAAAAGTAATGTTAATTAACAAATGGAGTCAGTTCTTTGTGATTTGATCGGTAAAAACAGCTGATCGGATTAACAAATGAATGCAATAACCAGTGACTACTTACTGTATTACCTTCAAGTGCTCCATATTCAGGCTATTTTTACTCCAATTTCAGTGTCATAGAGTGGTTTTTTCATATGTATATGCATACTGCACTTAATAATTACCAAAACCAATGTTTTTCTTTTAATTAGTGATCAATAGTAAAATGTCTTTTATATAAAATGATTGAAATACAGCAGTATTTTCATTCTTATTAATATGACAGAACATAAATTATTATAATAAAAAGAACTAAAGTGATAAATTTATATTTACCAGATTTCACTTTTTGATGGAAAAATATAATCATTAAATTAAGGTTAATATAACAGTAAATTAATAAGTAGAGTGGTATTATCTGTTTGATCTTCATCAAGCTTGTTAATTTTTGAAAAAAAAAACAAATGCTTAAAAAAATACAAATGGTCATATTAGTATTATTTGGTTTCCAAAAAAAGGGAATTTAAAACTCACCAGAGATGGAACTTTTCCCAAAATACCAGATGGAGTCCATTCTTGCTTTACTGGTACATTGTCAAATGGACTAAACATATTTACACTTCCATTTTGGGTCCTGAAAATTAACAAGTATACCATAATTACATTTTTTAGTAGTACCTAAAATAACATTCATTTTTAGAAATTTAGTCTGTTTGAAAATAACAAATTTTATTTCCATATCTGTTAAAATACATTATGGCAGCTGTGTGTCATAAGTATGTATATATATATATGTATGTATGTATATGTATATATATCCCTCTTATAAAGAGAAATTAATAATAAGCTTCATAAGATTTTCTAATAAAACAACATTTAAAAATAAAAGGATGTTTCAGTTTGAAATTATATTATAAATAGAATATTATATAACGATTTTCACCTGTTGTTTATGCTTGAAGTATCTTCATCTAAAATTTTGGCAACAATATCATGGACCATAGCATTACTAAATAAAAATGAAGAATCAGAGGCATCTCCATTTGTCTGGCCATTCTGAAATAACAAAAATTCATATTACATGGGCTATTTTCAAGTTACTAACAAATACCAATAAATAACGTCTAATAAAAAAATAATAATCATTTGAAATTGTTATTTTATTTATACAGGTGTCTCGCAAACGTTGAAACAAACTTTACCATGTTTTTCTGTAGGTCAAAATTAACAAATAAAGCATATCCTATCTTGCTTAGTTAAGAAGTATATTATACTATTTCTCAAAATTGAACTATGCAAAAACAATTGTAATACAATAATATTTAATTTTGAGTGATTGTTGGTTGAAGTTTCACTATATTTTTAACAGGACTGTCAGTTAAAGTGTTAAAAATAAATGTCTATTAGACGCTACTGTATTTACAGTATGAGCTGACTACAAAAAAATCTGAATCATCCCTTGTATTATTGTAGCAAAAATAAGATGTAATAAAGTTAACAGTGAATTAAAAATTTCAAGCTTACATTCATCTGTTGAGCCCTGCTTCTAAAATAATAATAGTTTGAAATTTTCAATATTCTATAGTGTAATGTTAATAATTGGTGATCAAAAATTCGGATTCAGATGAATGTAGAAAAAAATTAAAATTAAAAATGTATCACTGTTAATTTAGTAAGAATTACACCGCAGTTTGTTGGAAACTTAATAACAACATGTTTGTACAATCATTGATGTTATCCAGATACCCACTCTGTTCCAAAACCGAAGTTGTTTATTTTTGGTAAACTATCATAGCAGGCTTAGTATTAGACTTGTAATACTACAGAGTAGGGCAGACTATTTGTTTAATTAATAGGCAACGCTTACTTTTATGTTACTGTACTATACTTTTGTTTTATTACCTATTTAATAATTAATTTTAGTAATATTAATCCATGAAACATTAAATAAATTTGATTAAATTTCGATTTAATGTATTTTTTTAACAAACTGTTTAGTTATGCCATGTTACTGTTTACACTGGCTTAAACATGGACCACATACAATTTACTAGTATAAAAAAAGTACCACTTTGCAAGAAAAACGTCAGCACTAATTAGGTCAGTATTGGTTAGGTTTTTAAGGCTTATTTTTCCTTTTTTTCAGTATTATGGTATTTTCCACAAATTGATACTTTGGATTTGTCTTTGCAGTCATTTTGTTCATTGCTTTTACAAAGCAATGGCTGTATTATAACTGAATTTGGACACAAACTAGGTTAGTAACATAGTATTGCTTAAGTTTTTTTTAGAATTACATTGAAACAATTCAATAATTTCAAAAACAAACCAATTATATCAAATGACAAGGTAAGGAAATAACAAACATAATAATCATGGCCGCTAGGATGCATTGGCTGTGATGTCAGATATAGGCCTACAACCAATTCAGCATTCCATTTACAATATATTTTATTGACAATAATGTTGTACTATATAGGTATATATATATATATATATATATATATATATATATATATATATATATATATATATATATATATTATTATTATTATTATTATTATTATTATTATTATATTATAGGTGTTATATATGAGCAAACTTTGTATACACACAGTTAATTTAAATAATATATGTTAGATTAGAAAAAGAAGTTATATAGTTTTCCAAATTTAAAATTAAAAAAAAACAATATTTGGACAAGAAATTTCTTTTATAATGTATTAAGTAAATTAGCCAGATAAAACTTAACAAAAAATTTACCCAAAATATTGCCTAAAGTAGTGGATTAATGCATTGGGACATTTTTACATCTGATGTGATTGTTTATTTGAAAATAAATATAAACCAACAGTATAAAAATCGATTAAAGAAGCATAAATACAATATAAGAGTTATTGTTTATAGTATTTTCAGTTAGATTCAACATATATGCATAGTGAGTTGAACTGAATCTGCAATTGGACAAGATACAATTGTTTTCCCATACCTGTGAATTCTAAACATTTCTTAAATTTTAATTATCAATTAACTATTAATTATATTAACTATTAATTATTAATTTACAAGTATAAATAAACCTTACAAGACATAATTATTACTCAAATTAAGATTTAAAATATTAAATCAAACATTGTGACCCTTTTAAATTTTAGTAACCTCCATCTAGGATATAATTGTTTTAGTTTATGAACGATAATTTAGATGTGTTTAAAAAAAAGGCTTGGATAAGGACCAACACAATTATATCCACAAGCAAAGAGAACATTTAAATTTTAGAGAAATATTACATACCACTGTTTATGTGTTAATGCTAAGGGCTCTATTGAATAACCCGAATTAATGCTATTATAAATAAACAAAAGACTGATAACAACATTAATGATTTAATTAAACATTGTAGATATTTTAAATTAGTAATTTATTATAATTAAGTAGCTGAGGGATAGACAGTTCTTACTATAACATTAGTAATACCAGAGTTAACAGACTAATCGCTAAGTAATTTTCAAATAAAGAAGAATCACTTTATAATTGTGTAATAAAGATTTGATGATGACTTTTAAAATGAATAATTCAGATAGGGTGATCTTTCTTTTACCAGATTTTAATTGATTTGTATGATTATGTACTCAACATTTCTTGTATCAGTTTATAAATAAAAATGTTTTCTTTTTGTTTTATATCTTTACCATTTATTATTAAAAAACAAATATTTCTTATAAGTTTTCTTGCTTTTCAGAGTTACAGTCCGCACAGTGATAATTCACATTTTACTTATAGGCCTGTAAGTTGCATTAAGTAAAATGTTTTCGCAGGGTGGAATAAAAAATTAATAATATCCATTAATTACACATTTTTTTAAAGTAGTAATTAGTATGTTTTCTAGTTCAACATATGTACTACATACGTTAGTAAATATGATCTAGTTCTGGCCGCCTTGGTGGCCTAGTTGATAGCGTACTGGGCTTTCACCCTGAGGACCCGGGTTCGATTCCCGGCTAGGGCATGTCATTTGCATAAGCTATAAATCATCCCATCGTCTGCATTAGCCCAAGTGTGCACAATAGTTGTATGTTAAACACAAAAAAAAGATCTAGTTCAATTTTTTTTTTTTTTTTGGTGTTTAACGTCTGACTATTGTGCACACTTGGGCTAATGCAGATGATGGGATGATTTATAGCGTATGAAAATGCCAAACCCTAGTTCAAAATATCCTTTTATCAATGTATCCCTGTAAATTAATTAAATTCTCATTTAAACCTTAAAAACCATAAAATTTACAGTACCTGTAGAAATTCTGAATGCGACAACTGGTAAGACCATGGTGAGAAGTTCTCCACAGTGCATCCTTCTTGTGGGTAGTTAACATGCTCCATCTGAAATTAAAGACTATACTATAGCCTATATGTGAGTCTGACTGTTAATATAATTAACTTATAACTATGATCTAGTTATACATCCTGCCTGCTTTGCATTCTCACTCGGTGCTGGCCTTAAGCCTTTTGGTGAGGTCAGGCAGAATTTACTGTGGCCCCTATGTAAAGGATGCATTTTCAACATATGCTAATAAAAATAAACAAATATATTTTTTTAAGCAAATTTGAATTAGATTTTTTTAAAATAACATTTATTTATTTATAATTAGTATCATTATTACAAAGAGTAATCAATTTTTTTAAAATATAAAGAGCACCACATTTTTTGTTTATTTAAAATTAATGAGAATTTACTTTTCAAAACTTTTAGCAAGCAAAATCTTTTATTAATATGAACAAATCTCATTTTTACGCAATATCTTGTCATTTAAACAATGTAACCAAACATGTAAGTCTACCCTGAAGCATTGTGCTTCTCAAATATGTTTAATTAATTTTAATTTCAAAAAGCTATGTTCTCCACTGGCAACAGTTACTGGTATTTCAAGTAAAATGTGTAATGCAATCCATATGTTTGGATATAATCTTTGCAGAGAATTTTTTAAAATAAAATTTAATATATGAGGTGAAATTTTTTTCATAATCTACTATATCCTTACTTAGAAAAGCCTTTATACTTATTAGTTCATCACATAACAATGTACCATCAATGTCACACTGTGAATCTAAGATCAGTTTTGTTTACAAATTTTTGCATAATTCTAACAGATTACTTTTAGTTGACAGATTATTGATACAAAATAAAAAATTCTATGCATTTGTATATTTACTTAGCTGCTCGAAAACTAATGCTTTTTTCAGATAAGGGACTGTCAGGGTCACATGACCAATAAGTTTCATGACTTTTAAATAAATATTAATCAATATTTATTTGATTAATAAATAAATATTAATCAAATATTTATTTGATTAATATAAATATTAATCATGTTATGCATGTTATGCAAAAAAAAAAAAAAAATTGTATTTGTAATGGCTAATGGGATTCTCTATTAGTGATTAATAAGTTAGCTTCATAAAATATACAAAATACTGTCTCATTTGTGATGCTGCACATGCACATCCATGATGATGTTACCCTATGATAATTAAAAGTATCTTTTATATTAAAATTTTCTACAAATGGTAAGTTTTAGCACAAAATCGTTTTTCAATGTCAGAAGCTGTTTTTCAATATAAAAAATCTTTCTAAAGATACCTCATTTATGCCTGTACGAATAGTATGAGTTGAGAAAAAAAAATGTTGACGAGGAAAAAAATGGTATATGATAAAAAATAGCCTAAAACCGTAATCTTTAAAAAAAATGTTTTTCACAGGTGAATATGTGTTAATTATAAGGTATAAAACAAAAAATATTCAAAAATCACTATTTGAAAAAACAGCCTACACTGCATAAATACCATATGCAGTATAGGGTAGATTTAAATAGTACCCTACATCTACTTATCTTACAATGCCCATGCAAGGTTAAAAATATTGGGAAAATTTTACTTATTTTAAAAATGATATGTAAGTACTGTATATTAATTTGCATGTAACAAGCTTAACAAATTATTTAGACTTACTCTAGCCTATAAAAATATTGTTGCCATTTATTGTCAATAAGTAATATCAATACTGAATGGTTCCAAGTGTATCAGTATACTTAACTTTTCAACTTTGCAGACACTGAAGTATTACATATTAGTAAATACAGGAGTATCACAACATTGCTAAATACCAGGACTTAGTTGTCATTCCATCCCTTTTTACTTTTTCATGATGAGCAAATCAAGAGATAAATACAATTAAATACCAAAACTAATATTTTTTTTAATGTAAAGCGATAAAATCTTGATATTAAATATTAAAATTACTTCTTATTTCAATATGTGCCACCTCATTCCCAGCTGACAGAAAAATTGTAGGCCTACTACCTAAACTAGGTGGGAACGTAATAGGAATACAGGTAAGTATTCAGACTATTGATGTTACACAAACTAACTTCTAGCAAGTAAATATGGTCATATTAAATAAAAGAATATGTGATAACGTTACATACCTGTTGAAATGAAATTTGTTTCCCTCCATGAACATTTCCAACACCACAAACTTCAGACAACGCCATTACACTTTACCTGCATACCTTTTTGACCCGTTTCAATTCTGAACTACACTACTACGAGACAAGACGACAAGACAAAATGCCAATCGCCAAGTACAAAAAAAAAAAAAAAAAAAACAATCTGTTCATAGAACAACTTCCTGTTTAATTTCTGAAAATCTATTCTATTAGCTCATCATTCGAATTTAATTGAACAAAAATATTTTCAAATATTAGATATTAGGATAGACAACTAAAAAAATACATTATAAAATAATATAAAACTAATCTAATAATTTATAACGGATAAAATTTCTTGTATCTTAACACATTTTACATTGTATATAACAACACAATAATAAAATTTACATCCATTACTATATGTATTCTTTTATTAACTATAATGTATAATGTATACTAACTATTATTTTTATTATATTTTTATAATTATATTTTAATACAATTTATTAATATGTACATTTATTATAAACTTTAATTGTGAAGTTATTTCAGTTTATTAATAACATATAATATTTTATATGGATAGGAGGTTTTAAATTAGATTTTCGGGTTTTACTAGATAGCAGAGATAATAACTAGAGAAAAGCTACCATGTAAGTTTGGCATGAAACTGTTTTTCTTTCTTTTTTTTTGTAAACGTAAACATATGTTCTTTTTCAGAAGTTGTTTTGGTTTTGATTAGAAAAATTACAGCTGGTTGAATAGTTGTTTTAGTTTAAATTGTTTTTGTGTTGTGTTTGTCATTTCGTACTAGTCTATAATATTATTGTAATAAATAAGTAAAATGGCAAATAGTAGTTCTGATGGTTCTACTCCAATAAATTTTAACTATTCATCATCAGTAGACGATACCATGGCTTCTAACTCTCCTACAGAAGAATGTCCTCTTTGTTGTAAGGCAAGAAGAATATTTTATTGCAAAATGTGTGTAGGAAATGGTGATTTTGTTCGATCTAATACTCTTTCTGTTGAAAGGTAGGTAGACATTAGTTTTAGCAATAAAAAAACTTATATCACTCCTCCATAGTAAACAATTTTAGGCCTACTGTTTTAGTGAATGAGTTTAAATGATTAAAATCAAATTAATGTTTTTTATTTATATAACTAGAACACTATTAATTTTCCCCCAAAATGCTTAATTTATTTTAATTTTTTATTAGTAAGAATCTAATGTAACATTTTACGGAAATTATCAAAATACCAGAAAAACAAAAACTTACCCAACCAATACTACGATTATTGACCTAGTTAGCATGCTGATATATAAGGTGCTGCCCAAAACTTTGAATTCTGTTTGTGAATTGTGTATTGTATGACATGCTGCTGGTAGAATAGGCGAAGAGTACTCGTGAATTGGTGTGCTAATAGAGCTGTGCTGGTGAGAGGCCTTGTTTTTGAGCTTTATGCATTTGTGTAATGTGTTTTAGTTTTGCAGATATTTTTAAACTTATGCAAATTGCAGATGTTAGAAAGCAAAGAATCTGCATCTAATTTTGCATCAAGCTTAAAAAAACTGCTGCAGAAACCTATCACATGGTTGTGGATATATTTGGTGACAGTGGTATGAGTCAAAGACATTTTTTTCTGGTACAGGTATTTCAATGATTGACAAATATCTGCTCGCGATAATGAACATTCAGGACAACCTTCAACAATCATAACACCAGAAAAAAATTGCAAAAGTATAAGAGTTTATTGTTTCACGTCATAGACAAACAATCGTTTCTGTTTCAGGTCATGTTTGTGTTATCGTAGGAATGCCGTAAAGGTCTGTGCAACACATTTTGTCAGAAAATTTGGGCATGGTATACAGTGCCGCAAGATTTTTTGCGAGACGACTGAGCAGCCACCAAAAAGATCATTGAATTCAACATTGTAGCAGGAGATATCCCCAACTTCATCTCTAACAATGTAACTGGAAATAAGACCGGTTATGACCCTGAAACTAAGCAGCAATCATGTTAGTGAGAGTTGCCATCTTCACCATTTTGCACATCAATTTTGTTGCAAAATGAACTCTATGGTGTTTGTTTTTTTTCATATCAAAGGCATTATCTACAAGAAATTTGTCCCTCCGGTCAAACTGTCAGTAGAGAAATTTATGGTTGTGTGAGAGCATTAGGCAGAAATATTCAAAACAATGGAAGAACAAGAACTGGCTTTTCCACCATGACAACACACCTGCTCATACATTACTAGTTATTTTATAATTTTTTGGCTTCCAAAAACACGGTAGTGATTCCCCACCAACATCATTCACCTGACCTCATCCTGTGTGACATTTCTGCTCCCCCAAAATAAAGTTGAAGTTGAAAGACCGTCATTTTGACACAGTTGAAGATATCCAGGCAGATTCACAGGAAATGTTTGAAACACAGACTTCCAGGGATGCATGGAATCATGGAAAAAATACTGGTATCACTTTATCCTTACCCAAGGGGACTATTATTTGATGGAGATGGTAGACATTTTTTTTGAAGGAGATGGTAGACATTAAGAGTTATGGTAAAGTTTTACTTTTATGGGAAAATTCCCCAATATTTTGGGTAGCACCTTTTATAATAAAGCTTTAGATATAATGAAGCTGCTGCTTTTAATTGACTATGTATTATTTTGTGGTGTGATTCTTTTTGCACAGCAAATCGTCCATGATATAATATGGACCATATAATCATATGGTAATAAGTGGTGTCTATTAATTACATAAATATCAGATTTTCTAATGTTAATGTTTGCCTTATTAACAATAGCTAACAATGTATACTTCTTAAGTACACAGTAGTTGTCTTAAGTATACTGATTTTCTATACTTTCAGATTTTCAGAAAAACAATTGAGATTATTACGATTGAAAAAAGATAGAAGAGAGGTTGAAATGGCTTGTGAAAAAATTATTACAAATAAACGTCAAGTTGCTAAATTGGTGAGTGAGTGAGGAATACTATTATTTTTTTTTTATTACTTTATTGTATCGCATATATTATAAGGTGAATGTAGGTAAGCCAAGATTCTGTATAATGAATTACTCTTGCCAAATTCCAGACTATATCTTTTGTCTTTGATGCCTTTTTCATTTTCTTTCCAAACTGTTTCAGTTTAGGTCTCCTTGTGGGTTGTCGACCTAGTACTGTCGTAATTGTCTTGTACTATCGTAATTGTTGTGAAATTTTGTTTTCTCATACTTTTCCTTAAAGCTACAGAAAGACTCAAATGTTTAATTAAATTTAAAACTGTACAATTTTGTTGCAGGTAAATGAGATAAGTGCTCACAAAGAGCGAATTAAATTACTGCGAATCATTATAAAGGATACTTGTGATAATATTGCAAAGAGTAAGTTTTCTCATATTATTTATATACATATTTAATGCAGATTTTACATTTAAGTAGGTTATTATTTAACTTTAGAAAAAAAATCAATTTTTTTTAATGACTGTAATATGGCAGTTTTTACAGTTTGGTTGACAGTATAGCTCTAGGTACAAACTTAGGCTTGTTCATAAAAGATACATTTTTACAAAGATCTGTTCTCGTGAGCTGATTATATTTTACAATCCACCAGTAAAATACCAGTTGTTGTCAACATATTGTTTAGGTAAAGAAAATTTTGTTTGATAGCATTCTTTTCATATTTCCTTTTGCTATATTTATCTGAAGAGGTTTGTCTTGAAATGAAAATATTTGTTTTTTTATTCAAAGTCTAGTTTATTAATTGTGTAAAGTAACAAAACCATAGAATACACTATTTACACTTTTAACTATACACTTTTAACTAATCAAATTCTTTATTTTATAAAATGTTTGGTAATTTTTAACATGAAATAGTAAAGCTTACAATGCAATTTAGCATACACATTAAATTAAAAACAAATTAAATTTAATTATACTTACATTGTTTGTATTAATTCATTTTCAGGAAAATTAGTTTCATCTCAAATTATGAGTGACAATCAAAAAAGTAAAAATGGTATGCTCCCAATATATAGAGACAAAGTATATCGTTTAAAAAACTTTGTTGGGACAACAAACCATGAAGTTGTTGGTAGACAGATTCAACTCATGGATCGTCAGACTGAAATAAAGAAGATCACAAGGATCAGAATTAAAGAACTTGTTAAATATATTTTCCCGATCTCAGTTGTAGAGCCATCAAGGAGGTACTTTTACACATTAATTAACCTTTGCACATGTTTTTATCTTAAGAAACTCTTAGGTTAACTGGCCATTAGTGATGTTAATAGACATTTTTTCATGAGATTAAAATTATTTGTGCAGCTACATTCCTTACAATTTGCACAGCTACATTCCATACAATTTGCACAGCTACATTCCTTACAACTTGTACATTCCTTACAATTTGCACAGCTACATTCCTTACAACTTGTACATTCCTTACAGTTTGCACAGCTACATTTCATTACAACTTGAACATTCCTTACAATTTACACAGCTATATTCCTTACAACTTGTACATTCCTTACAATTTGCACAGCTACATTCATTCCTAGTCAAGCAAAACTAGACACAATAGTCTCTCTACTTTAAGCTGGATTAGGTTATTAAATTTATCTATAACCTTGTGGCTAAATCTTCAACTGAATGTAGATCTTATTTTAGACTTACATTTTTTCTTAGGCCAATTTTGTCTTAGTAATATAGGTTCACTACATGCTTATCCAGTGAAAGTGATGTATGGTTTAAATTAATTCATGCTTGTAATTAGGAGTCCTCTTAAGATAAATGAGTAAAAGCTGTAAATGAGTAAAAACCCTGGTCCGATAATGAGTAAAAGCTGTACAATTACTAAGTTGTTAAAATTTAGCGTAAAGCAGTAATTTTTTAACATAATTTTGTGCAATAATCTGGAATAAAATACTTTTTATTTCGGCACTAGTTTTAGTCATTAATTGTTGTTATTCCATCATTAAGTTCATAACTTATGATTTTCATTCTTTCATTGGTATTTAACCATTGCATTATTTCATTTGAGTTCTATATTTAATTCATATACAGAGAGCGGCAACATGATCTGATGGTTTTCACTTTTGTGTAGAAGTGCAAGTAAGCGTAGTGCTAGGGACAGGTCATAGTTTGGTTAGCTTCCCATGTGATGCCACGAAGGTATAGTTGTGTGAGCACTGTGTATTTGTTGTGAAAATTTTTTTAGAAGTAATGATTCTTGCATTGCAACTCAATGTCAGTTCTGCCAGCACTTTATAATTTGTCGAAGTGGACATGTTCCATCGTATGAGACAATTTTGCTGAAATTCCTGTACACAATTTTTCTGGGTTAAAAACTTCAGAGAACAGGTTCAACTCTAATATGGAATTCAATAGGTTTCCCAAGGTCAGTCAGAATACTAGAAAACGTTTTAGGAATTAAGGCAAGCTTTGATGACTAGTCTCAATCGACCAGCTTGTAAACATGCTTCTGCTATGCATTCCTCTGATTGCAGCGTTCGGAGAATAATTTACTGTGATTTAAATTTTCACTCTTAGAAAATTGCTGTTATTCTAAGGAGCACTGATGACATGATTGTCATGACGAGTGGTGAAGCTATTTGAAATTGAACAAAAACAAAAGATAATTGACCAGCGGTGACTCGGATTTTTTTACACTTTTTGTTACTTAGAGAAGCAGTGAATAATGTGAATATCTGGTAATCAAATCCAAATCTTTTCTGTGTAGGTAGTTTGGTTAAATGGTTTTGAGTTTAACATAGAAGGTGTCTTCTTATATATATATTTAATATATATAAATATATATTATTTATAACTAAAGTGGCTATGATTTAGCAATCACTTGAATTTGAAACTATTTAAAAAAGTGGACTGAGTCTATTTTAACATTTTATTAGTCTATCTGACAAACAGAAGTCAGACTAAGTATTACAGGCATACGGAAGATAGGCTATACATAAAATTTAATGGGAAATATTATTTAATATAATATATTGATAAATCAATAAACATAAACTATGAATTATAAACACTTAATTTATCAATTATTAACATTACTTTAATTTATATTTCCTTTTAAGATATAATATTCTTTTTAAAACCAAGTGGAATCAAAAAGTGTTGGATTAAAAAGGTTGTAATGTTATGGTGGCCAGAGTTAATTTTTGTATTTGTGTTGTTAAATTAAAACTATTTGCCTATTAAAATGTTTTAGATGTAATATTATTTAAATTGTGGTACTTTTTAACATTTTACTGACATTATATGAACGAGATAGCTGTGTGCTATGACTAAAAGTAAACATCAAGTTAGATAACTGACAATGTTTTTTTCAGCCAAGAAGATTGTGATACTGTAAGTGCCCTTAACGAAGCTGCAACAATGGCTTATTTAAGAGGTCGTTGGGTGACGACTGATACATCAGGAGAACTCCATCACTGCATTGTAGCACCAACATTGCCTGGTTCTGGGGATTATTCTTCGTATAATGATTGGGGTGAATATGTTTTGTGTTTTAACTTAAGTTTTTGTAACTTACGAGTGTAACTTTATTTAAAATTTTGTACATTATTTTGAGCAAATATTCCTTCAAGACTGAATTTTAAAAAACACCTGATAAATTAGAACTCTTGGCACACTAACTTTCATAATTTTGGTCCAATTTGATTCAAACTTCATATACAAACACACGCACACGCGCACACACATGCATACGCATGCACGCACACATACACACACACCACACAAAGTAGACCCTTGGGTAATGGACACCCAATTTTCAGAAATTTGGATTATTGGAAATAAAATTCACATTGGTAGCGGTTGTTTGGAAGTTAAAAAGTTCATCACTTGAAAAGCATGATGTTCAGTGGATGAAATTCAAATAATGCATTTGTAAGGAAAACACTGAATTAAGTTATTTGTGTAAAATTATATAAAGGAATTAATTTATGGAATATAATTTATTTACAGGAGGCTATATTTTAAAAAAACTACAGTGTTGCCAAATTAGGGGTTGACTATATAATTATAATGCAGAACACAATGTGCAAAATCATTTGCCAACCAGACTTTTTGTGGAACCATTCTAATATGGTTGGTGAGGGATTACTATAATATTATGTTTATATTATGATAAAAATTATAAAACACTAACATTTCAATGTCTGCACATTTATTTCCTGAGGTAGATATATGTGTATGAACATTTATGAAAAATATATCCCTAAATTAAAAAAAAATGGTCATAATTTTCACTTGAAATTTCAGGACTGTTTTGTCCCTTGTTTGCTGATTCGTTTTGCTCATATGTTAAACAAAACTTATTTTGTATTTTTCTGCATTATACTCTTAGTTTGCAGGGTTTTATGCAAAACCTTGATTATTGGAAATTTTCCTTATTTGAAAAGAGGTCCCCTCCATATAGGTCTGATAACCGAGGATCTACTGAATAATACATACATACATATATATATATATATATATATATATATATATATATATATATATATATATATATTTAAAATTAAAATGCTAATGGATACAGATTTTTTGCTAGTATGTGGTGAAATCATATTTCAAAAAAGTGTAGATAAAAATGTTATGAATATTTTATCCAAGGCTATTGCCAAAATTTTTATACCAATTTGTTTTTATGATGCCATTAAACATTTTTAGTACTTGGAAAGTCACGTTAGCATGTTAGCTCTGTGCTGCGATTATATCTATAGTAAGAAAGTGGAAAATTAGTCTTAAACGTAATCATGAACAAGTGTTTGTATTTGCTAATGTGTAAGTAATTGTTCTAGTCGCAGCAAACAAAGATGGTGTGCCATTGACAAACACAGATGCAGTTGAGAATAACCAAGCTCATAATATTAGTGCGGCCTTGACTTACACTGCTCAGCTGGTGAACATTATTGCTTTCTTTTTGGATATCAGATTACCATATAAACTTTGTTACAGGTAATATAACTATGTACCTACCAAACCTCACAAACTTATGTAATAAAATTAATATAATTAAAACTAATGTATAGTAAATCCCAGTTTAGGGACAGTACGGGTTGGGAGGCAGACCATTTTAAATTTTGTTGTGTGTTATATGTGGGTGAAATCTGTAAGTGCTTTATTTCTGGATTATTAATAGTAATTGTTGTACCTGCTTTGTATTGTATTTTTGTTTAGATATATGCAAATAATAAAATGTTTTGTTTAATGATTAGGTTTCACAGTACATTTAAGAATGGATTTTTATTACAGCACATAAATAACAAGCATAATATTTTTGTTAGTTAACTATTTTATAAATAATTTACTGTTCTGAAAAGAAAACACTAAAATTTTCTCATTTAAAATTATTTTTCTAAAATAGCTGGTTTAGACAAAATACTGGAAAATGAGCCTAATCTTTCGAGGTCACTTAAGATTTTACTCAAATTTTTGGTCATGTAAAAAGAATTATAATTCAAATAAAAGTAACAAGTTTGAAATAACATATATGGTTTGAGAGAAAAATATTTATATTTTCCAGTTTATTCTCAAACGGTAAAATATTTTAATTTCAACTTTGCTAAGCAGAAATATTTTTCATAACTGGCCAATATTTGAACAAAATTACATCATTTGGAGAAATTATATGTTTATCAGTTTTTTTAGTAGTTCTTGTACCAGTTTTTTTAAGAGATATAGCAACCCATATGTTTTATTTTGCTATTTGAGAACATTTCATCAAATTTGTTAAAAAAACATTTTTTATACCAAAAAAAAAATGTTTTTTTATCAATTAAAAATTGTTCCTATTTATGGACTGACCAGACGTACATGGACATTTTCATAAAAATCAGTTAATTAGTTTAGTCTCCAATATACATATACTCAGGCAGTTGGATATCGAAGTTAAAACCAATTTTTTTGACTCGTTTTTTTTCAAGATCGTTTTTCAAGGACTTATTTTTTTTATACTATGTATATTGAGGAAGTTAAATGAACACCCGTTTTATCTAGTGGCTAATGATCTAATTTACAAATGGAGAGATCACCATTAATTTCCAAATGATGATGAAAAAAGGTTGTTGACCCAGCATCACGAGGTAAATTGGAAAGCTCTGTAAGATTTGCAGTAAACCCTAATTGTGAATACTTAAAAATAGGTGACCATCATGTTTACCTCACTACATCCATTAAAAAAAAACTGTGTGGTAGCCCAAGGAACTTTGTGTACTTTTGTACCATAGAATTAATTTAGTTAAAAAATATATATATCAGTAAGCAAACTGATATTTCAGCAGAGTTAAATCATATGTCATTTTGTTTAAATAATTTCAACATTCTCTTGACATACTTGAAAAAAAATTAACCGTTTTACAGTCAGGTTAATTAAGACTGTGTGTACTAAACTGAGCAAGCCATTTTCTACCGAAATGACTCAACTTGAAATTGACGTTTGTTATCATTTCCATTGTGCACTAAATAAAATGAAAAATATACCACTTACTAAGTGACTTTTGTATATCTAATGGTGGTTACATCTTTTTTATTAATAATAACAAATTTGTGTTTAAAAGAAATATATTTTAGCAGAAAAATTTTAAACACACTTGTAAAATCTGAGTTGGAATTAAAACCATCACAAATCAGAGTTAATTTAATTGTAAGGTAATACTCTTTTTCTTTTTATGACCTAAAAGGCTAATTAGTTCTTTTCAACAGTTAAAAAAATCACAAGTTTTATTGGTATTTTTATTTTTATGATCTGGCCTAGCCATTTAGTAGGCTAAAACAAAACTATTTACTAAACTAATACACAGATTGTAAGAATTGATCTGATGATTTAGGAACAGAACCTATGCAACTGAATGCAATAATCAGAATCTGTGAGTTCATAATTCGATTGAAACTTTAAAATATTGATATATATATATATATATATATATATATATATATATATATATATATATATATATATATATTGGTTACAAATGTATCTTTAATAGGAATGATATATCTTTAAACTAAAGCCATCTAGTAGAGGAAGCGATAACTACTTGCAGTTAAATAGGGTAAAAGATAAATAGTTACATTTCTCATTCTAGCAACAATGCTAGGAACTAATAGATCGTTATTTTGACTGTAAAAAGGTTAATTAGAGCTTACATGAACAGAGCGATAATAGTGAACACAAGTTATATTGGGAAGAAAGAAAACTAAAGAGAAAGAAGTAGAATTGTTGAATATAATCTAGAGATGATCACATTGGTTGAAAGCAGAATGAGTTTGTATTTGTTTTATTGTAATATGTGTGTTGGTTTAAGTAAAATAGTTTGATGTACAGTTTTCCAAAAACTGTATTTTAAAGCATTACCATTGGTTGTTTTATTATAGTTATGAACAAAGTAACAATAAATTTGTTTCAGTACCCTTGTATGTATTTGTTTTAATATTGTGGTAAACATCTTTTTTCAGTGAGTTTTGTAATAATGCCTTGAGTGCTTCCAAATTCGGAAAAAGAGTATCACGTTTGAATCTTAACGTATTACATCTTTGCCTTACCCAGAATGTCCACCCGGACTTGTTGCATCCTTCCCAAACATTACAGAATTTGATTCACCTTCTCGAGTGTTCCGATCTTGGCAGGTATTTATGTATTTAATAACTGTTATAATATGTTCTTAATGTGTTTCTCAAATATACTTATAGTTTTTTATTGGATTTTTTTATTTATTGTAATTTTGAAATGATTTTTCATAGCTAATGTAAGTTAAACATTTTGTATATTTACTCTTGGTTTGGAATTAACAATTGAAATAATAATTGTACAGGCAAGGACCATTAGAAGTTGAACCAATTGTTGCTCAGTCGTTAGAAGATCAGCTTCGTTCGACCCTTGATGTGCCGAGTGATGAATCTGGTTCAGAAGAAGACAGTGATCATTTGCCTAATGAATGGGAAGCTGTAAGTGTACATTGTGCAATTTTTATTAATTTAATATAAAAAACTTACAAGTATTTATGAAAAAAAAATTCTACAAGTTATATTTAGTAATTAAGGTTTCAGCATTCTACAAAAACTAAAAATTTCTCATTTATAATTAAATATAAGTAAACTTTTTGTGATATATGAACATGCATGTATACAACTGCAATATATATTATTTAATATAGGTTTCATGTAATCATCATTCAGTTTCAAGCATTTGGTGAGACGTCAGCATTTTTTTTTTTATTCCTGTGTAACATATACCTGTCACTGGCACCTTGACCATTCACGTTAACATCCTTCATCTCTGTCAATTTCAAAGCATTTTTCACACATTTGGTCTCTTTTTTTAAAAAAAGACAAAGTTACTTGGAGCAAGGTCAGGACTAAGGGCAAGATGATTGAAAATATCATACCAAAATTGCTGAGGAGGTGGCTACATGAAAATATGGTTAATTGCACAAATAATCAACTTTAAATTCAACTGATTTTTTTAACTCCTGTTTTAATGGAACAAATATTTCTTATCACTAAATGATCCTAAGGTTATTGAAAACAGAAATTTTAACTCGAGTTGTTTCAAACTTACATTGCAAATCTAGTGTACATTATGAATAATAATACACATGAATTACTACTCACATGAAAATTAGTCCAAAACCCTAGGCATTATAATTACTAAAACCTAGTTGGGTCATTAATATTCTTTTGATTTCTAAAACTTTGTGGATGTATTGCATTATGTTAATAATGCACACAAACGTATCGCAAATTGTTTCATTAATATAAAGTCATATGGTGATTCGAGGCATTGTTCTAACTGGAGGGTGGGAAGAGAATCTCTTGATAACAGTGACAGAAACATGCACT
This sequence comes from Callitettix versicolor, assembly GCA_022606455.1. NCBI lineage: Eukaryota > Metazoa > Arthropoda > Insecta > Hemiptera > Cercopidae > Callitettix > Callitettix versicolor. The sequence goes on along the minus strand of CM040188.1, from coordinate 77,030,974 downwards.
TATTACTGATTATTACCTGAGCAAAACAACTCATTCATTGGTTTTAATTTATGCAATATTTTCTCATAATTGAGGAATTATATACAAATAGGGCAATTATTTAAAACTATAGCTTTGACATAAATGTGCTAAAATTTTTTCCAAGCACACTTATCACTTGATGACATTCATGTTCACTACAGTGATTTTGTTTATCACTCATTATGTTTTAAAACTTGTAAATCACAAACATTGTTGCAAAAATAATAATAGTATTGCACTAATATTATAGAAAGTGCTCTAACCATATATCTGTAACTTCCAGAAGGCTCAAACATATGTTGTAAGGAAAAAAGGCAAAAATGTCGTTACAAAAACAGCTGTTTGTACACCATAAAGTATTATATAAGTTTAGTTAAAAAACTAACAAATACAGCACTTCACAGACTATCAGAAAAATCAAAAAAGGGTAATTTTGCACTTTTGTTCTTTTTTGCACCTACCTGCTCAATGATCTGATCATCTGGTAATTGATTTTCTACTGTACTGAAAATAACTACATAATCTACTTAAGGTTGTGCGATCAAAAAAACAATTATGGATATTTTGGCTTAAAATAACTCACACATGTTTGGAGACATGTTATTTTCACATATAAATTTTTAGAAATTTTTTGTAGCGTTTTAGGGGGGTTTTAAATGGTCTTTTTTGTGTTTTAGTCAATCCACACCCACGTGTAAACGGAAGAAGCAATTTAAACCAAATTTTGGAGTTATATGCTACTAAACATGGCCAATACCTTAATTACCCTCATTTTGCCATATCGGACATTTTTAGAAAAACTGTTTTTTTTAAAAAAATATATTTTTTATTGAATCAAAATTTAAACTTCATAGCGAGGTGAAGATAGGTTTGAAGGTTTTTTTCCAAAAAAATATCTGTTCTAGATGGAATCGTTTAGCCCTGGGGGTGTTTTAAAAAAATTGGCCTACTCCTGCAAATGAAAAGATGCAACCCGCAATCTTCCTTCTCTTTCTAACACTCGCGCTCTCTCTTGCTCCCTCTCCTCCACCGGCTTATCAATTCCCCCACTTGGTCACTCGCTACATTCGTCAACCAGTTGTTTCCTAGAACCTTCTACTGTTACTGTCCGATTGCTTCTTTTGCACTACAATTGTATTTTTCTCATTATAAACTACTCATTTTTGATTCATTGTTAAAGTAAACGAACAATAATGTGATAAATTTAGTTACACCATTGCCTTCATTGGTTTTTCCTGAACAATTACACATTTAATTCTTAAAAAAAAAATTATATACAATTTGTTTGAGAATAATGTCACAAAACAAAATTGTCATAGTCTTTTGTTTTGACTAAAACCAGATCAAGAGTTCTTGAGATAAAATCTCTTTTGCAGTGATTGTTATCCGTGATGTCCTGAATATAACTGAAATTTTTCAAATCTTTATTTTGATTCTACACCCAGTTATTAAATTTTTCCCGATGTACTGTTCATTCCGCTTATAATAATACTGCATTAATAAAATGATATCTATATAATAGGCATGATACCATTAGTTGGAAAGATATACAATACATTTCACAAAAGAAAATGTTAAATATTTATTTCAATTATTATTGAATAATTATTTATAATTGATAATTATATAAGATTCGCGGTAAAGGTATAATCTATAAAGGTACTTATAGAGAATCGATTTTTGTTTTGAAATTCAAATAAAATAAATGCTATGTTTGAAATAATAAAATTAAGATCGAGTAGAAAGAGAGGGAAGGAATATTGAATGAATTCACTGCATTAATCGGAATCGTAATGCACCTGGGGAAAATAACTCATTTCGGAGAATCGTGTAGTGTACAATGATCCAGTACTCCATTCAAATCAAAGAATCGCGTACTCGATTCTTACTAGACTATCCTATCACTACGAGAGTGGAAATGAAAAGAGGAGGGTGAAAATTATTTTCACATCGCTTGTATTACCGTAAATGGCACCCATATAATATAATAGGTTTTTATCATTTTTAAGAATCTGCAATAATTAAAATAATTATTTATTTGACTTTGGGAGAATAATGTAAAAACATGAGAGGAAGCAGGAAGTATAAGAGGTGTGTTAGAAAGTAACGAGAATTTTTAAATTTCGCGGGCTTGGAGAGTCCGATTGTCACACATTTTTTTATTATGTTGGTATACATGCCCTTGAAGTATGATAAAAATTTCAGCTGTTTTCATTGTTGACTTTGTCTGTGACAGCCACTAAGGTTAGACGTGTTTTTATGAGCTCGGCGATTTTCGTTTTTTAAAAGAAATGGATCAAAAAATTTGTATCAAATTTTGCGTAAAATATAGAATGAAGTGTAACAAAGTGTGTGAAATGTTAATAAAGGCCTATGGTGAGTCTGATATGAGTAAACCAAGAGTTTACGAGTGGTATAAGCGTTTTCAAGAAGGCCGTAAAGACGTTGAAGATGACGAACGCCCTGGATGCCCCAGCACATCAACAACCGATGAAAACGTGGAAAAAGTGAAAGAAATGGTTATGAATAATCGCTGAATCACAATTAGAGAGATCGCTGATGACGTTGGCATATCGATTGGATCATATCATGACATTGTTTCCAATGTTTTGTGTATAAAACGCGTGGCAGCAAAATTCGTTCCAAAATTGTTGTATTTACGTACAGCGGCAAATGGAAGTTGCTCAGGAGTCACTAAATAAAGTCAACGACGATGCAGAATTACTGAAACGTATTATAACAGGTGACGAAACATGGGTTTACGGATATGACGTCGAAACTAAGGCTCAATCATACCTATTCATTCGATACGTACATTCATTACAATATTTACATCCGATACATAGCTTACGATATCTATGTACGCTTTACTTTACGGTATTTACATACAATACCTACACTCTTTACAATATTGACATCCGATACATAGCTTACGATATCTATGTACGCTTTACTTTACGGTATTTACATACAATACCTACATTCTTTACAATATTTACATCCGATACATAGCTTACGATATCTATGTACGCTTTACTTTACGGTATTTACATACAATACCTACATTCTTTACAATATTTGCATAAGATATGTAGCTTATCTTAATATATAAAAGAAGAAGTCCTGACTGACTGACTGACTGACTGATTGATTCATAATCAATGCAGAGCCAAAACTATTTTAGCTGGCGACTTGAAATTTTGAGTGTACATTTATGTTACCATATAGGCGTGCATTAAGAAAGGATTTTGCAATAATTTGATTTTAACGCCATTAAACTTCTTACCCATTCTAACTTTAATAATCAACGTACAGCCATGACTATTATAGCTAGAGACTTGAAATTTTCAGGGTAACTTCTTACAAAATCTCGAAGTGTACTAAGAAAGGATTTTTAATTTTTTTGTTTTAACGCGATTAAAATACTTATCCAGTCTAACTTTATTAATCAACGTACAACCGAGACTATTATAGCTAGACTTGAAATTTTCAGGGTACCTTCTTACAAAATGTCGAGGTGCACTAAGAAAGGATTTTGAAAAAAAATGATTGTAATGCTATTAAACTACTTACCCAGTCCAACTTTAATAATAAATGTAGCCTACAGCCGAAGCAATTATAGTTAGAGAATTGAAATTTTCAGGGTTACCACCACATGTAGGGATGCACTGAAAAACGATTTTCCAGTGTTCAACCCCTAAAGAGGTAAAAAAGAAGTACAACAATTTTTATTGGAAAAAATATGTTTTTCATATGATCTTCTTAAAAAGTAACATAGTCACTCTTAAATATAAGTAATGAAATATATTTTTCGCCATTTCCCAAAACTTATTCCCTAAAGAGATTAAAAGGGGTAGAAAATGTAAAATAGGGTATACAATTTTGCATTAAAAATTTTTTTTTCTTGATCGTATATTCCAGAAATATGCTTTGAAACACAAATAATGAAACTCATATTTCAACATTTTTTCGAATTCATTCCCTAAAAGAATAATAATGTAAAAAAGAGGTGTCATTGGAGAAAAAAGAGTGTTTGCATTGGAGAAAAACATTTTTTTAATTGGATTTTCTTAAAAGTAAACAAAATATTCTAAAACACAAATTATGATGCACGTAATTCAGCATTTTCCAAGAATTCATCCCCTAAAAGGATAAACATACAAAAGAGGTATAGGCTAAATATTTGCATTGGAGAAAAATATTTATATCAGATTTTCTTAAATTCGAATGGAACACTTTTGAAGACAACAAAACAACATATTCAGGTTATAATATTTTTTCATATTCACTGTAAAATAATTATGAGTTTAGATTATCACGTTTTTATTAATACATTTTTTTTAATGTTTCTAAATTATTACGTTACTGAAACAGTTTAAGCTTCGTGGGCGAAGCCGCGATGGGTAATGCTAGTAATATCTATATAAGCTTTACTTTAAGATATTTACATAAGACTAGGTGGCCATCAAATACAGAGCAGAGTTTCGCTGAATGAAGCGGACTACGCATACAAAAACGAATTTACTTATTTTTTATGTAGGTACGGCCACTGAAAACATAACGGAGCTAAGTAGAGAGCTGGGCTCGCTCCATGTAGCTTCGACTCTGTCTACATTCGATTTTGATGCTGACTCCGCTTCCCCCCACTACGCTAACCCACGCTTTTAAACTTATTTCTCGCTGCCTAGATTACGGTTTTTAATATATTAGTTTCCGAGATTCCGTTACAGCAGACCTAAATATTTAGATTTAAAAGATACAAATGCGTTCTTTAAACTGACTGAATTCCACATTTTTGGTGACCGCCTGACCTAATACTTACATACGACAATTTGTTTACTATATGACAATTTGTTATATATACAATTTACTATATGACAATTTCTTGTTAAATGCTTTCGGGATGCATTAAGAGGCAATTTCAACAAACTTTTTAACTGTAGACTTGGGGAAGAGCTTTTCACCACTTGGTGGTTTTTATTTAGATTTTTACTAGCCTAGGTACTGCAATTGTAAATGGGAAACAAGTAATTTTAAATTGGAGATTAAGGAAAAGCCTGTATTGTTAAACTTTTTAAATGTTTTTCCTTCAGCCTAATCATACACAATATAATTATTTCTTCGTGCTGATTAATTTGGTTTATATCATCAAATTGCCTTTTTACCTATACGAACAGTGATCGTTCTGATCAGCATACTCGGCAGGTTCTTAAATTTTAGAAGCTTTTATGACATCATCAATGTTCAAGGTTTATTACTCAAATCATATTTATCTGTACATACAAATGCACACAAATCCTGACGTCGCGTCATTTGCAAATTCCTGAATGCAAATTCTTTTTTGCATTTTTATTTTACATTTTATTTTCATTTAATACAATTTTAATGTTTTAAATGCTAATATATACAGTTTTTAACACTGATTACGATAGCGAAATCAAATTTTTATAGAAAGTATTGCGTAAAAAACTTACAAAATTCATGGCTTTTCATTTTTGTATTTTTATTGTAGAACAAAAATTTAATAAATTTAAAATGTTTTTATTTTAAACAAAAACAGCATATTTAGGAAATTTGCTTCCATCAGGTCAGCGAGTAGCGTGCTATAATTACAAATACAAGTTGGAATAGGCAAACTACAATATAAGTCAAAAAGTGACATTCTGTAAAAACAGACAAATACGCATGAATGTGAAGTTCTGTTTCGTAAATCGCATGGGAAGATGTCATAGCATTTAGCCAGCCTTGAAAAAAAATGCTCAAGTAAGCATAAGGTCTGATAAAGCCCACAGTTACCGAAGGATCCAAGAAAAGTGTGGAGCATGGAGGGGGAACCACGAAACACAAAGCGGCTGGAGGGGAAATGTTCGACTGGCAAAAATTGCGCCTAGAGCGAGTGGCCTGTGATCTAGCGGATAAAGTTTGTCAGCGGACGTGATCGCACAACCTTAACCAACAATATATTTTTTATATTAAAATTTTATTTTGTTGCCAAAGAAGGTAAGTAAAAATTACTGCAAGCATAGCTGTCCAAGATAATTCCAAAAAGTATCAAATTTTAATAAGATTATAAAACATCTAATAAGCGTATATTTGTGTTTCATAATAACCAATCTCTCTACTGCTAACATATTAAGTTTTTATTTTAAAAGGTTGTATTAGTAAATATATGACATATAAAATATTATTTAATACAGGTTCCACATGTACAATGTCCGGAAATGTCAAGTGGTCCGGTAATAAATCAAGGCTTTGTTGGCAATGCTTCGGTGAGTCAGACACAGGCAACCAGTATAGCCGGTGGACTTGTAAACAGTGCGGCTGCTAGCTTAGCATCGCTATGGAGAGGCTGGACTACTAACAGATAGCTGGTAACCATAATTTAATAAATTATTCAATTTGTTAAAATTTTAAAATATAATTTATAAAAATGATCTACAGTTCAGATTGTCGCTCATTTCAACGTTCCAGGTGTGGGTCTTACCATAATTTAAAAGCAAAAAGCGCAGTACATTGAAATCAAATTTAATAATGAGACTGACCCACACATTAATGAACATAAAAACATATACCATTTGGTCGAGTTAAGTAAAACATAGGTTCACTCATTCAAACAGTGCATTCAAAACGCATGGTGATGCATTTAAAAAAATAAATAAATATTGAGATGGTTGTTTCTTGTTACTAACAATAAATTAATTTTATACAGATGCTGCAGTATCTCATGATAATTTTATTCATGGTATCTGACACGCAATGACCACAACTACTCATGGCAGATGTAACTTACATTATTTATTCCTTCCTCATCGGAAGGGTGCAAGTATACTCAAGATGTGATAAATAAACTGTTTAAAATAGACTTTCATAGGTTTATTTAAATTTAAGAAATCTAAAATAAAAACTGTTGAATAAGCACTGAAGACACAGGTCCAGATTATTCTGAGCATAGTGGATCTAGGTGGCATGGTTGAGAAACTGAAAGATGTATTTCCATACTCGATTAAAGGCAGTTTGGAGTTCATCTCAACCACGAAGCTCAAAACAAAAAATTTTGAGAAATAATGCAAGTAGTAGAAATCTAAGCTAGGATATAAGAAGAAAAATTTTGTTTATAAAGAGGTTATTATAAAAAAATATTTTTTGGTTATGTTTCAAGTACAAAGTAACATAACAATATTCTATGCGGGTATATTTTAGTTTAATCTAATGTTGTAAATCTTATTCTAACAATGCACTTTTTATTTTCTTGTTTTTAATTTATAATGCATTCATGATGTTTAATTGTAAATACATTTATAAAGATGCATTTATTTCTGTGTTTATTAGTTGTTTTTTAAATAAATGTTTTATTTTCTTGTTTTATCATTAGTATTATGACTAAAATAAAAATTTTAATGAATTGTAAACACTATTTTGAATGTTTTGTGAGGTAATGTACAATTATATTGATTGGGCTTTGACTTATTAACCTCTGTCTAGTCCTTCTAAATATTTTAGTGTTTGATGCAACATTTGCTTGAACTTTCTCAGATTAAATCCAAACAAAATGTTGGTGCAATATCTTCTGGAAAATCTGTTTAGATACTGAAAAAAATCAGTAAAATTTACTGTTTTTTGTAATTTTGGAAATATTGTCAAACTTGGTTATAATCAGATGTTATGTCATCTCTGATGTAATTTTTTCATAAGTCTGGCCAAATTTCTATCTTAAAAAAAAAAAGTTTTAGGGACAATAAAAATTGTACTTATTTGGTTATTTTGTCAAAACTTTTTTGTGCACAAGCACATAAAAAAGAAATGTCCGAGTAGGGTGGCATTAACTGCTGGCAGATAAGGTTGATAAGGAATTTGCCAGATGGATATATGTTACCTCATTTTGTTCTGTCAGAATTACTAATGTTGCTAAAGCCATAACTCAGCTGTCAATATTCTGCTAAGAAAATAATTGTCAAGAATGAACTTATACTGTATGTTTAGTCTATCCTACTATTTTGGCCCAGAGAAGATAGTGATTATGCATATTTTTAATGATGTATACAGTACATGATACACTTCATGTTTGTTATGCATAAATAATGCATTGCTAAATATTTATTATGTATTTGAAAATATAAGTATGGTAATAAAAAAAGTATGTGTAAATACAACAGTAATTTTTTTTACTTCTTATTCCGTACTAATTTTCAACCCTTTGAGTGCTGTGGCATTGCTATTTGTGATGTTACGAAAAATGCATAAAATGCCGGTATCAGTATATGTGATATTTTGTATATCAGTAATACTTCATATAATATGTAATTGTTGTGTGTGCCAACTATGACAGTCAAAAAGTTTTGAGTTATTGATCTGTGTCACTTTTGCTACTCTTTGTCCTTGTCAAGCTTATTTATCTCTTTGTAATCATAATGATAACCTAATTTCTGATTGTCATTTTTAGTTCTTCATGGTTTTATTGAAAAAATTTCAAAAAAACATTTTTATGAGTCACAGTGGAAATCATACTTGGTTTTTACTTCTAAAAAAATAGTGTTTTTTTATGTGTAAATGTGTTTTATAAAACACCATTTCTGTGCTGTGTATTTACTTCCTTGGTTCTGTTTTATAACAGAAATTGGTTGAATAATACCTGTTTTACATGTTTTCTCCTAAATGCTTGCAAATTGAGGCTAAACCAACAGACAGTTTATGCATATTATGTGGTCAAACATCGCCACTCGAAGAGTTAAAAATTTTTTTGCAACATTTTTTATTGAATTGCTTAATCTCTTCATTGACATTATAAACAAGTTCCATTGTTTATGTATTAATTCAGTATGCCAAATTTAAATTAAAAGTTTATTTTTCCAAGTAAATAAAGTAAAACATAAAAAACATGTGCTCTGCAAGATTTTTTTAAAAAATTAGACACAGACAATTGATTTCCTTACAGATTCTATATTTTTGTTTGAAGTGAAAATTGTGAAATTGTCACCTGTGGCAACAATGAGCCAGGTAAAAGAATGCATGTAATTCAAATATAAATTGTTTTAATATTGTTATCAAAAATTACCAAGAATGTGGTAAGACCATATGATACATGAAGACCATTTTGTACTTCTAGAGATTGTTTTTTTTATTGAATATGTAAATTTATGTCATATTGTTTAGGCCAACTTACTTCTTTTTTACTTATATCTTTAAGTAAAAATCGAAAACATATTAAACCTCTCAGAAATTTGATCTAACTTCTGCTGCATTAGGCCGGATTATCTGAATTCTGCTTAAAAATTAGTACTATGCTCTTTATCTGTCATAAACGATCTAACTGAAGGCTGTGTAACATTCATTATTAGTTTTGTATTCATGTTTAAATCATTAGAAACAATGGAAGTTATACAAATTCTTGTATTTCATTTTGAATTGTATCTTTTAAATTTTTTTAAACATTGTCAGCTTTACCAGGTTTAGTACTTTACTCAGAATCAGAAAAAGTTCAATTATATTGTTGTTTTTTGAATAATTTTATATACTTTCAAGCAAGTGGTGAACAAACATACCATAATTCTCTTTAGACATAAGAAATCAAACAACTATTTAAAAATTATGCTGGAAAAACTACACTCTGAGTGTTTAAAAGTGTCACTGAGTTTTACAAAAAAAAAAAAAAAATGGAAGTCGATTGATGCTGCACAACCATGTTAAAAAATTAACTAGGAACTTAATATGAGACTAAATTTCATTCAAATTTGTGGCGAAACAATGTTGTATATCATTTAAATACATATTTTGTGCAATTAATTTAGTTACCGGTACTGAAGGTTATTCATTTGTTCTGTTTTTAATGCTGAATTAGTTTAAGAAAATCAGGCCTTAAATAGTTTTAGGTGTACTGTATTTCATTTTATTTTACTGTTACTTGCGAACAACGGTAAATACGTAATAAAAGATGAATATTGTATTATATTTCTTATATGTATTACTGTTTGTTTTTTTTAGTTGGTTTATAATTGTTTCTTGTTTGTTAATAGAAATAATAAAAAAAATATTTGATGACATTTTATTTGCTTTTTAAAAAGATTTATTCCGTTACTTAAATGTTAAATAAAATTTATATAATGGTAAATGATGAAACGAATCATGGAAATGAGCCCTTGTTTAAAATTTGTGGACAAATTGAAGCAAAAACATACACATAAGAAACTGGATCCATGCTCTATCTTTGTATGTAAAAAAAAAATCAGAATATTGAAATGTTGCCAATTTAAATGTATGTCCCTCTCTATGTTAGCATTCTAGTGTTCGCAAATGTGATCACATTTGTTTAAAACTTACAAAAAAAAAAAAAAAATCAGTTTTGGTGATTACCTGGGAAAATTTGTTATTTAGCAAAATCTGTTCAATGGTTTCAAATTGTCAGCTGTTCTTAATCTTTTAAAAAATTGTAAATATTTTATCTGAGATTTTTTTTAAATACAAATTTCAATACCATAGTCTGAATCAGTAAGCTCTTTTTATTTTAAAGCGGTATTTTATAAAGATTTTAATACTGATTATGATGATTAAGATTTTCAAAAAATACAAGATAAAAAATTGTTGGAAATTCGCTTATGTTATGTCAACTATGTGCTCTAATTATTTAATCCATCAGTGAAGGAATATGTTCTGCCAGAGTTATTCAAATATTAAAAACCATTATTTTTTGTGAAATTTATTATAATTTTTTTTTTTTTATGTAGTCTGATACAATCGATACACTTGAAAATAAATGAGAGGCATGGCACTTGGTCCTTGATTCTATTATAAAACTTTGGCTCCTGCTTTCCAAACCATACTCTTGCTTTTTGCCACATCCTCATTGGCTTAGCGTTGGCATAAATATACTTTTTATATGTGGGAATATTCCACTAGGAATAAACAAACTACCGTTGGGTGGTCGCCTCCTTGCAAAAGGGGGTTCAAGAAACCTCCACTGAATTTTTTTTTTAATCAAAATCTGTATTTAATGTTACATCTTTAACAAATATTATAGTGTAGTTTAGATTAAAAATGCATGTTATGGACCCAGATTTGCTTTTCTCCTTTTTCCAAACTGACTGCTTCTGATAAGGGAACAAAGTACTTAACTTTCACTGACTGGACAAATTTAAGCTGGTAGCACGTGCTACTGCCTGTTTCACGTAATTATAGTACACAGCATTCTTACTAAAGACTGTATAATAGGTATTTTCCCTCTCCTCCAGGTTTCAAGGAGAGGATATATTCCCCTGATCCCTCCTGTACCTTAGCTACTGACGAAACGTTTTATGGCGAAATGTTGCTTCAGTAGAAGAAAAAAATGAAAATCAATCCGTACCTGGTAATGACTACGATCAAAATGACAAAGCATTGCATCAAAAATGAGTCCATAAGCACATTGATGACTAGTTATTTGGAACAAGTATTATCATGATGAAAACAAACATCTTTTGGTCAGCTTTCATCATCGCTTGTTTTGGATAGCTCTTTGAAGGCTTTTTAATGTTTGACAGTGATAATCAGTATTAAAAGTTGTATCTAGAGGCAATGGTTCTGTTTTACTACAATGACATAGTTATCGATTTTCCAGCTTGAGATTGGTTGACAAAATGTTCAAACGACAGGTAATAACCCTGTCATTCCACTGTCTTATTTTACTCTGCTGATTTTGTGGCAAACCCATGATTCTTTGATTGTAGGGATAGAAGCAAAAAAGCGTCTCCTTTGTCAGTACAAACATTCACTGAGTAGTCAACCCACATGATCGAGGAAGTCCACTTTGTAATTTAGCCCTGGATTTAACAATAGAGCTTCCATCTTAAACGGATGCCAATGTTATATTGAAGCAGCAAAAACCTTGTTTCCAGTCAAATTTCAACCAGTTGCATCGTCCCCATGGCAAATCAATAAGATCAATAATCGACATTTAATAATCAACATTTACCGACATTTTGCGGGAAAGTCTAGCTGTCCCGTATCAACTTAAGCAATAAAAGATTTTTATGTTCCTACGGCGTGAGATATGATGATCTTCAGACTAGTTTATCCAAGCCACGTGGAACAAAGTTTTACAGCTAACAAACCATCGTGGATCTTGTGGAAGGAAATGTCAGCGATAGTGGTAAAAGTGTGACCACTGTGTACTTTGAAAAATTATGTCCGCGTTGCCGAAAATAAATAAAGGCACTGTAATTAATAAGCGAGATCTCTGCTTCAACTCAACTGTTCAGCATTTGGTTTGGGTGTACGTTTGTTATACAATTTTGGCAAAACACATTGACCTTTTATTTTGAAATACCGGCTGATTTTGAAAGTTTCACAGAAAAAGCTTGAAATTTCCAATAAATTTTTTCTAATAACATTTCTTCTAAATATTATGGTTATCGATTACATTGACGGAATAGTTTGCAGGAGCTTTCGTGGAGCATTGGCCAGACAATTAAATAAGAATACACTACGAAGTCTACTATTCTTTGAATTACTAGTATACTATGTCCAGAGAATTTGGGACATCTTGTTTTATATATTTGAAAAGAATAAATATTTACATCTATTGCGTACTCAGGAAGACGAAACAACAAAAACAGGTCTACCTTCACAAAAAAAGATGTCACACTTGCATTTTGTCCAAGCGTGGGATTGCTTCACATTTCACTGTTCATCAATTAATTGCAGTAAATGTCAAGTAAAATTTGGTCAAAATCTTTCACAATTTTTACACTGTTTTGACTAGAAAAGGGATTAAAAACGTTTGTCAAGTTAAAAAAAACGTGGTCAATTAGTTTAGTCTACAATCATGTGCAAATACAGATCTTTTTTATTTTTTGGATCTACAACCGGAAAGATTCTAAACAACCACTTTTTTATACTTTGTATAATGAAAAAATAATTAAAAACACAAACTTGAATTATTTGTAAAGTTTTCAGGCTGTTTAAGCACGTTTTCAGCACTGGCTGAAAATTTTAAACAATTCGTCTCCAATTTATCTCTTGTCAAACTTCTGAAAAAGTTATTTATTTGTATTGCCCTTTTAACCACCTAATTTGGTTAAATAGCTTTTCGAAAGTATTTCTGAAATTAACCATCCAATCTTGAAAGAGTTAAACACATCTTCCTCATTCATTGCTTATACAGAATGGCTTCCTCCACTCAAGCCTATCACTTATCTGTTGTATTATATCTCTATCTTTTTCAATTTTCCTTTTCCTTCTTCTATCCCACTACTGTTTTTTTCCACATGTTAATCTTCTACTGTCTCCCTACTGATCTTGTTTCTGATACTTTTTCGTAATTTACTCTCCCCCTCCCCCTCTCTCCTCTCCCCTTTCTCTCTCCCTCTCCCCTCTCTCTTCCTCTCCCTCCCCCTCTCTCTATCCCTTTGTCTCTCTCTGCCCATATCTCTCCCTCCCTCCTCCTCTCTTTTTCTAATCTCTCTTCTCTCTCTCTCTCTCTCTCTCTCTCTCTCTCTCTCTCTCTCTCTCTCTCTCTCTCTCAAAATTAACAACAATAATTGTGGCAGCACAGGCTTACAGAAGTAAAAACAAACATTTGAAGTAATTAGTGTTCATTGTTTGTATTTGTCAAAATTGTATTACATCATATACAAATATGATATATAATATACAAATAGAAACAACAATCTTGTACAATACATCCATCTATTAATGCTCTAATAATTGCTAGATGGGTCGGGTATAATGTCGTTAATTATAATTTAAATATTTAACATTGAACTTGTTTTTATAAATAATTATATACAAATAAGTTTCAAATGTAAAAAAATCAATCATTAGCGGGTTTTGAACTCTTATACTTTAGTTTTATAAGCAGAAATTCTAGCACTGAGCCAGAATACACATAGAAACAATCAGCTCACTGGTAGACTAAGATTAATTTCAAGAATGGTATATATGTATATAACGCAGTCTATTTTAGGCCGACGTGTTATTCGTGCCCTAGCGAGTTTTCTTCCCGCTCATACAAAAATGCTAAACCAGCTTTAAGAAGTTTTCACTTCAAAAATTCTGTGAACCTTCAATTCGTACCTACTTAAAGCTTAAAGGCACGACATGAAGAGTACACAGAATGCCTGTATAGATTTGTTATAATATGCCTATTCGCTTCCATCACGTCACAACGGCGATGATAACCTTATTGGTTTTTCGCCGGCAAAAAAAATCCATTACGTCAGTGTGTCTAGATTATGTAGTTAACACAGAGAAACGAACCAAAGAGTTCTGAAACACCCTGTATATATAGCTAAGTGACTATTACACTCCTGTCGAGCTCACTGGTTTAACCATTTGCGCCCGCTGTGGCCGGAATGTTTTCATACGGCTCTTTAAAAGTCACTATATTTCAGTACTCTAGAATTCACTCTGCCACATTAAGACAGTTATTAGACTTTCCGGTCATTAGACAAAACCAATGCTACAATACATAGCCTTGTGTTTTAAACGTCTTCATAATTTTATTCTACATTTCTTCAAATTATCATTTTTAAACCATCATGGTTCTATGTTAAGAATTTGATTTTCATTTTGACAATTTTAATCCAATTTATATTCTTCCAAGTCCAAATAAACATGCAGCTGACGTGATGGAAGCGTTGTTATCCACCAATTTTTTTCACCGCCATAATTAGCATTAAAATACGCGTATGTTAACATTTTAACTTTCATCGATACATTGAAAATACAAAAATGAACCCTGCTAGCAGTGAAATGTAATACCCTAATTTCGACGGGTTTTAAAAATTTTAAATGCTGATTTATGAAATTTTTAACGCTGGTTATGACGATGAAATCGGATTTTCAAAAATATAAAATTTTGTTATTGAACCAAAAATAAAAATCATGTAACATGTTTTTTCTTCCTTTTTATTTTAATTACGATAAAATGTTCGAAAACATGACATAACCTAAAACTTAGTATAGCCTATCAAATGTTCAATGAAATCAGCTGATCGTTACGAATTAAAATACAACAAATGATCTTTTACTATAACTATCAATATAAAAATAAAATTAAAAATTCATTTCATATATTTACATCGGTCAAACATGATGAACATTTCAAGACAAAAAGGTTTTAAATTTATAAAGATTTTGAAAATAGAAGAGTTGAATAGATTTTGCTGCGTAACAAACTTTTTCAAAATTGTGTGTGTGTGTGTGTGTGTGTGTGTGTGTGTGTGTATATATATATATATATATTATATTTATATTGGCTGCTGAAATACCTAATTTTCCAACGAAAATCCGCTAAAAAGTGGATTTTGGTTGTAGGTGCCTGTGTGTGTGTAATTTTTAACGATGACTAACAAAATGTTCCAACCAGTCTGTTATTTCGAGGTCCCAAGCCGGGGTTTTAACGTAATGGCTGCCTCATTAGTTTATTTTCAAAAAATTTCCAAAATAAATTTGCTAATAAACTTCAATCATAATTCCAAATGTCTTCTACATTCATTGCACAGCCGCACTAATAGCTTATTTTCCAACTGGAATTCATCAACAAATTTTAGTGTAAGATACTGACAGATTAATATAATTTTATGGGTGGGATAGCCTCTTTGGGGGACAAAAAGTTTTAATGTCTTCAAAAACTAACACTGTTAACCTGTTATGAGACTTAGAACTGATATACAATAAGTGTAAAAATGTACTCCATTTTAGACAAAAACATCGCTTGATTTCTTTAGGTGCCTAGTTTTTAAAACTTTTGCAAAACTGACACCATTTACTCAACTTCAACATAAAATCACAAATTCAATAAACCTTTATCAACATAGAAGCAAATTAAAAAATAAAATATTGAAATAGACATTAAAATACTTTTAAAATACAGTATTATTCTGTAAGTTGTTAAAAGTTGCGTTTTTTGTTACCTTTAAATTCCTAAATGTACATACTTTTCGTTTAAAAATAACAGGAAAATGCCAGTGCAGGTAGATTAGTGATTAGCACTTTAGCTTCGTACAAGGTTATGGGATCCAGACCGAGATTTGTGGAATTCTTAATTTAAGTATAAATCAGCAAATGTGCCTTTTTTCAGAAGGAAAGTAAAGATGGTGGTCCCGTTTGGCGTATGTTGTCATCGCACGTTAATAACCTAACCTAAAAATATTTTATTTCTTTCAATACAATTATTTACAATGAAACTTATTTTAAGTTGTACTGAAGGAAACTCGTTTTTTCTCTGCATATCTATTTATAATTTTCCCTTTGTCAGCATGTAGGCCCATATCTCTACGAACACACAGCAAAGCAAGTCCAGTTAAACGCCACAACGTTTCTCAACTAAGTTTCGATCAATTTTAGAGTTGAGAAAGAACTTTCTGCTCTTGCAGTTGACACAGGAAGAGAATAGAGAATCAATATAAAAGATCTAATTGATTAACCAATCGATTATGGATTGATTGGATCGTTTATGGAACTATAATAGGAACCTTTATTTAATTGTATTTCTTTTGTCACGCCTCCCTTTAATCTGTTCTTGGTATAAGATACTCTCAAATTATAAGAACGAGTCAATAAAGTATGGATTACATAATGAACAAAAAAACATTGTTTTCTGTAATCAATATTAATTATCACATAACCTGCCACTAGCAAAAGGTCTTTGACTTCAAACTTTAAAGTTAAATTAACAGGAAGACAGAAGTTTCGGATTTTTAAAATTATAATTAATTTGTGAAGCGTTAACTGTTTCTGAACACATTTCAAGGAGAACGAT
The DNA here is from genome assembly GCA_022606455.1 of Callitettix versicolor. NCBI lineage: Eukaryota > Metazoa > Arthropoda > Insecta > Hemiptera > Cercopidae > Callitettix > Callitettix versicolor. The sequence continues at coordinate 77,014,221 of CM040188.1, read as the reverse complement.
GTAACTTTCTGCGATCGATCTATCGAACGGTCATTTACCTTGTGTTTCTGTATACTTTTAATCATTTTCAATATGACAGTGTTACATGATAATAGCCTATAACAAAAGTTATAGAATTTTACTTAATCGAAACATGTAAAACTTAATTTAATTTTAAAAGATGATGTGTTTATCGGCAAATGAAACCTAAACGTTGTGTATTGGTGGATTTACACTGGAAAATGAACTATTCGAGTGGCCATTACGGTAAGGCTCAAGACCGAGAACGTGAAATGAGCCTTTCATTCTGACTTCTAGAACAATTTTTGAGGGACAGTAAAAATATTATATATATAAATATTATATATAGCTTCAAACAAAACTTCCTCAAGTACGAAATTTAACACATATATCCACCTGATAGTAGGGGTCAATAAAAAACTTAACGGTAAAATCAAAACTTTTCCGAAAAAACCCCTTAATTTATTTAATCTCAGAATATTTTCATTAATTTTATCTGTATAATTGAAACTTATTAAAGCAAACATAGATAGAAAACAATTTTGTTTATTCACTAATGAATTAAGAGGTGGTTAATTGGGTAATATTTAACTAAAATACTTTAAATTAAAAATAAAATATTTGTGTCGGTAAGTAAACAACTTCAATAGGAATCTGTTTCCACTTACAACCACTAAAAATATCTATATTCATGAATATACTTGATAAATAAATATTGGTTGCTATGGTAACGGATTTAAATAATTAAATTTTAAAATTATCTGTTACTGTAACAGATTTTAATAATTGAAACACACTATGCAAATTGAGGGTGTATGTTTAACCAACTTATATATAAATAAAATTTTATTGTGTGCTCGCGCGTGTGTGTGGGGGGGCACAAATATCGAAAGAGCTCGGAAAATTTGCTTTTTTCAGAAAGCATCCCCAGAAAAAGCATTTCAAACTTTGAAAAATAATAACTTTTTATCTTTAATTTAAAACAAAACTATTTTCACTATTGTAATCAATGTTAAATGCTGAACAAATTAGAATTTTAAATTCTAGTATACAGATGTATAAAAAAAGAATGACTCGATTTTAAAACTTTATATTTATTGATTTATCGGTTTGGAGAGTCCGATTGTCAATTTTGTTTTCATTATTTTGGTATACATGCCCTTGAAGTATGATAAAACTTTCAGCTGTTTTCATTGTTGACTTTGTCTGTGACAGCCACTAAGGTTAGACGTGTTTTTATAAGCTCGGCGATTTTCGTTTTTTAAAAGAAATGGATCAAAAAATTTGTATCAAATTTTGCGTAAAATATAGAATGAAGTGTAACAAAGTGTGTGAAATGTTAATAAAGGCCTATGGTGAGTCTGATATGAGTAAACCAAGAGTTTACGAGTGGTATAAGCGTTTCCAAGAAGGCCGTAAAGACGTTGAAGATGACGAACGCCCTGGACGCCCCAGCACATCAACAACCGATGAAAACGTTAAAAAAGTGAAAGAAATGGTTATGAACAATCGCCGAATCACAATTAGAGAGGTCGCTGATGATGTTGGCATATCGATTGGATTATGTCATGACATTGTTTCCAATGTTTTGTGTATGAAACGCGTGGCAGCAAAATTCGTTCCAAAATTGTTGAATTTTGAACAAAACAGCGGCGAATGGAAGTCGCTCAGGAGTCACTAAATGTAGTCAACGACGATGCAGAATTATTGAAACGTATTGTAACAGGTGACGAAACATGGGTTTACGGATATGACGTCGAAACTAAGGCTCAATCATCCCAGTGGAGGCATTCTGGCTTGCCAAGACCGAAAAAGGCTCGACAAGTGCAGTCGAACGTGAAGGTTATGCTCACTGTGTTCTTCGATATTAATGGCATAGTGCATCATTAATTCCTGCCACCAGGTGAAACGGTCAATAAGTAGTACTATCTACAAGTTCAACGCCGTTTGCGTGAAAACGCCCGGATCTGTGGAAAAACAATTCATGGCTTTTGCACCACGATAATGCACCAGCTCACACTTCATTGCTTGTTCGTGAATGTTTGGCCAAAAACAGTACTGTAAGGATGTCCCAGCCTCCATATTCGCCAGACTTTTTCGCCATATTCACCATATTCGCCAGCTCCGTGTGACTTTTTCCTATTTCCAAAAATAAAGAGAACCTTAAAGGGCCGTCGTTTTACAGCCGTAGATGACACTAAAAGCGCATCGCTGAAAGAACTAAAGGCTATCTCAAAGATCGAGTTTGAGAAGTGTTTCGAGGATTGGAAGAAGCGCTGGCACAAGTGCATAATCTCCAATGGGGACTATTTTGAAGGTGACAACATCAATGTAGAAGAATAAATAAATATTTTGTTAAAAAAATTAAAATTTTCGTTACTTTCTGAACCCACCTCGTACTACAAAACAAAGACGTATATATTGTAAAATGCTCACAAAATCTTAAAGCTTCAACCGCGTTAGTACAAATGCTCTTTGCCCACTATTAGCTGCATGCATATACAATGCTAAATTCCAATAACATTTATTAAATGTAACATGTATTAAATGACATAAATGTCGTATTTTTTATCCGATGTTGGCTTTCCGAAATATTTAGCAACTTAGGTATCGAACACCCATGGACTAAATACATCGAATTAATTGTCTCGATGAACTGGTTTCAATTAAATTCACAAAACAGATGCGGTTTTTACCGTATTCATCCAGGTAAGGAAACACTTGGGTACTAGAGGTAAGACTGCCAATGCTATCACTGCTACTGAGTCACTGTTCCAATCAATGAGCAGTGAGCAGTTGGGATTGTTCGTCAGCTACCCTACTCACTGTTCAGTGTTGTCTGCTTTTTGTTTTACAAGGAAATTTTCGCGCGCAAAGCAATAATAAAAGAATACTGAACATTACGTGAAATAGAAGTTAACCTATTACTGGTGTTTGTTAATAACATATTTTTTTTTTTTTTTACTAACTAATAATTAAAACCTATTTGTTTTCTTTCTTGAAAAGTGTATTTTTTACTTTTATTACTTGATCATAGTTTCAGGTGCTTAACTAATGATTAAAAAAATATTATTTATATTTCTTATTTTATGAAGTCAAAGGTTTATTTTGGTTACATTTTTTATTTATTTTTGCTTCACGTAGACTACTGTGAAAACATCTAAAACTTTTCCCTATTATTTTGATTACACTATTACTTTATTAACTTTTTTGTAATTATAATAATATTTATTTTGAAGAAAATAATTCCTAGTCAATTTATTAAATTATTTATTATTGCTGATACATAATTATTATGTTAGGCACTGTAGCCTATAATGTTTTATAGGCACTCTAATAAATTTTACTAATATGTTTGGTAATATATCTCTATTTTATACCCCCCCCCTCAGACTAGCTGCACCTATTGAGAGGATTTAGACGTCCCTCGCGGTACCCGAATCTAACAAACACTTACACTTACAACACTACACTTACGACTTTAACACTTTAACACTGAAATTTACATTTAGGGAGGCGATAATGTGCTTTTCGCCTTAAAAAAAAAATCTATTTTATACCTTTGTCTCTCTATATATAAAAGTGAACGTATGTATATATGTGGTTTCTTTATAGGCTCCTACATTTCTCAACCGATCACAACCAACTTTGACACACATACCAGATATTTCACTAGAAAGAGCACTGTGAAGTTTTTAATTTGATTTTAACGCCATTAAACTACTTACCCAGTCCAACTTTAATAATCGACGTACAGCGGAGACTATTATAGCTAGGGACTTGAAATTTTCAGGATACATTCTTACAACAATGTCGAGGTGCACTAAGAAATGATTTAGCAAAAGTTTGATTTTAACGCCATTAAACTACTTACCCAGTCCAACTTTAATAATCGACGTACAGCGGAGACTATTATAGCTAGGGACTTGAAATTTTCAGGATACATTCTTACAACAATGTCGAGGTGCACTAAGAAATGATTTAGCAAAAGTTTGATTTTAACGTCATTAAACTACTTACCCAGTCCAACTTTAATAATCAACGTACAGCCGAGACTATTATAGCTAGTAACTTGAAATTTTCAGGATACATTCTTACAACAATGTCGAGGTGCACTAAGAAATGATTTAGCAAAAGTTTGATTTTAACGCCATTAAACTACTTACCCAGTCCAACTTTAATAATCAACGTACAGCGGAGACTATTATAGCTAGGGACTTGAAATTTTCAGGATACATTCTTACAACAATGTCGAGGTGCACTAAGAAACGATTTAGCAAAAGTTTGATTTTAACATTATTAAACTACTTACCCAGTCCAACTTTAATAATCAACGTACAGCGGAGACTATTATAGCTAGGGACTTGAAATTTTCAGGATACATTCTTACAACAATGTCGAGGTGCACTAAGAAATGATTTAGCAAAAGTTTGATTTTAACGCCATTAAACTACTTACCCAGTCCAACTTTAATAATCAACGTACAGCCGAGACTATTATAGCTAGGGACTTGAAATTTTCAGGATACATTCTTACAACAATGTCGAGGTGCACTAAGAAATGATTTAGCAAAAGTTTGATTTTAACATTATTAAACTACTTACCCAGTCCAACTTTAATAAGTGACGTACAGCCGAGACTATTATAGCTAGGGACTTGAAATTTTCAGGATACATTCTTACAACAATGTCGAGGTGCACTAAGAAATGATTTAGCAAAAGTTTGATTTTAACATTATTAAACTACTTACCCAGTCCAATTTTATTAATTTATGTACAGCCGAGACTGTTATAGCTAGAGACTTGAAATATTCAGGGTACCTTTTTGGAACAATAACAAAAGGATTTTTCAAAATGCCAAAATTGATTTTAATGCCATTAAACTACTTACCCAGTCCAATTTTAATAATCAACGTACAGCCGAGACTATTATAACTAGAGACTTGAAATTTTCATCTTCTTTCAACAATGTCGATGTGCACTAAGGAAGGATTTTGCAAAAATTTGATTTCAACGCCATTAAACTACTTTCCCAGTTCAACTTTAATAATCAACGTACAACCAAGACTATTATAGCTAAAGACTTAAAATTTCCAGAGTACCTTCTTATAACAATGTTGAGAGATTTTTGCAACTAAGAGAGGATTTTGCAAAAATTTGATTTCAACGCCATTAAACTACTTTCCCAGTTCAACTTTAATAATCAACGTACAACCAAGACTATTATAACTAAAGACTTAAAATTTCCAGAGTACCTTCTTATAACAATGTTGAGAGATTTTTGCAACTAGAGAGGATTTTGCAAAAATTTGATTTCAACGCCATTAAACTACTTTCCCAGTTCAACTTTAATAATCAACGTACAACCAAGACTATTATAGCTAAAGACTTAAAATTTCAGAGTACCTTCTTATAACAATGTTGAGAGATTTTTGCAACTAAGAGAGGATTTTGCAAAAATTTGATTTCAACGCCATTAAACTACTTTCCCAGTTCAACTTTAATAATCAACGTACAACCAAGACTATTATAACTAAAGACTTAAAATTTCCAGAGTACCTTCTTATAACAATGTTGAGAGATTTTTGCAACTAAGAGAGGTTTTGCAAAAATTTGATTTCAACGCCATTAAACTACTTTCCCAGTTCAACTTTAATAATCAACGTACAACCAAGACTATTAAATTTGATTTCAACGCCATTAAACTACTTTCCCAGTTCAACTTTAATAATCAACGTACAACCGAGACTATTATAGCTAAAGACTTGAAATTTTCAGAGATACATTCTTATAACAATGTCGAGAGATTTTGCAACTAAGAAATGATTTAGCAAAAGTTTGATTTTAACGCCATTAAACTACTTACCCAGTTCAATTTTATTAATTTATGTACAGCCGAGACTATTATAGCTAGAGACTTGAAATTTTCAGAGTACCTTTTGGAACAATAACAAGAGATTTTTCAAAATGCCAAAATTGATTTTAATGCCATTAAACTACTTACCCAGTCCAATTTTAATAATCAACGTACAGCCGAGACTATTATAACTAGAGACTTGAAATTTTCATCTTCTTTCAACAATGTCGATGTGCACTAAGGAAGGATTTTGCAAAAATTTGATTTCAACGCCATTAAACTACTTTCCCAGTTCAACTTTAATAATCAACGTACAACCAAGACTATTATAGCTAAAGACTTAAAATTTCCAGAGTACCTTCTTATAACAATGTTGAGAGATTTTTGCAACTAAGAGAGGATTTTGCAAAAGTTTGATTTTAACGCCATTAAACTACTTACACAGTCCAACTTTAATAATTAACGTATAGCTGAGACTATAATAGCTACAGATTTGAAACTAAAAATATTATTTATCGAGATGTATTAAACTGAAACATCAAACAGTATTTAGGCTCTTACCTAGACAAAAAAGTATCACATTTAAAAATTGTAGATATCCTTAATATACAATATTGTTTTTCTAATATAACCTCACTGTTGTAAAAACATTTCTTTCCCGTGCAACGCCGGGCACTTTATACAACATGTTTACACCGTAGAGTAATTCAGCTTGAGCAATTATAAAAACAATGAATTAACCTACGACGATTAGTGTTTATTTTAAAAAATTTAATTTTAAAATTTTAAATGCTAATTTTCCCCAGATTTTATTACGATCTTTCAAAAAGTGCCCTATATAATAAGACAGATGTACATTTCATTACCTCCCATCTGGGTATTACAGAAAAAGGTTCGTATCTCCAAAGGATATTAAAAAAAAATCTAAACAAGATTCTTATAACAGGTTCGGTTACATTAACAATTCAACACAAGTTATTAAAATATTCAAAGTATAACACCTCGCATGTATTTCTATTCCGAAGGCTTTAAATATATTGTGCAGTTAACAATAATAATTGCAAACGTGTTCAACGCATGGCAGCTTCAACACAATATGTTTCTTCTCAATGGAATATTTAGGCGTAAAGAATCTTAAGTACAATCGCTGCAAACAGCTTTCCGGCTGACTTGCTGACAATATTTCTCCTTATTTTACACACGTTCAGTGAATTTCAATCGGAAAACGAGCTATTGGAGCAGCCGTCACGGTAAGGGCCCAGATCCGGGATCTTGGAATGAGCTACGATCATGACTTCTAGATCACTTTTTAAGGTTCGTTAATTTTGAAGCGAAGATTTGATGTTAGCTTTAGCGAGAGGAGTGAATAGAAAAAAAAGTCTGCCGAACGGGAAGAATGTAACGGAAATATGGAACGAACGAGCAAACGAATTTCGTCTCTCTAATTCTGTCTTCTTCTTCCTCACGTACACGCGTATTGTATGAAAACGTTGTGTTGCTTTGGTTTCGGTATTTTTCCTTAGTTAAAGAAAATGTGCACGTTGTAACCGTTTACAATACATTCGAAATTAATGTAAACGTTTATATTATTTTTTGTTAATATTGCTAATTTTTAAGAACATAAAGTGAAACTTATAGTCTATAGGTTGTTCGGTGAAATCAGCTGATCGTTACGAATTAATATAAAACAACTAATTAATATAATTAATTAATTAATATAAAACAACTTTTACTATAACTACAATAAATAATATCTAAGCTGAGTTCACGTATTTATTCATTTAAACAAAACAAGATATTTGTAAACATATCTTCAAACTGAATAATAAAATCTGTCGATAACTTCCCGAGTTCCACATTTGTACTTATATATATATATATATATATATATATATATATATATATATATATATATATATATATATATACGAGGGCTGTGTGTGTGTGTGTGTGTGTGTGTGTGTGTGTGTGTGTGTGTGTGTGTGTGTGTGTGTGTGTGTGTGTGTGTGTGTGTGTGTGTGTGTGTGTGTGTGTGTGTGTGTGTGTGTGCGTGAGTGCTTCCAAACAGAAGCATTAGACAAAGTTTAAAAATTATAAATCTATTGAAAGAGCAATCTTTGGAATTAGCAAAGCAAACGGAAGCCGACTCATGTAAGGCTGATTGATATAGCATGTTCTGGATAAAACGAGCCTTGAATCAGCCAATTTATACAGTACAGTAGAAGAGTCTCGATTAACTGTCACCCTTTTAACCGTCAGGTTAATTCTGACATTTTTAAACAGTCTTACATTTGTAAATAATTCGTAATAAAAAATAAAAGTAACCTTCTAGACAAAACAAAACAATGTAACTGAACACAACTTATTTATAGTAAGGCGATCTCAAGTGACAGTAACTGCTAGCTACCCTCAGCAAATATTGATAATCTTAAAGTAAACAATCCTGTCATCTAGTGGAATGAAATAGAAACACTTCAAATAGTCTCAAAAAATTCTGAAAAACCGTACGAATGTTTATATTGAAATATAAACACTCTCGAACTCTTTACGATAATATTACTCAGCGTATAAGTCGATCACGTAACAGTCACGTGAGTACTCTAAGTGGCGCGCGGTGCTGTCGTTTATGTTACATGAATATATGTCAGAAGGTTAAGTACAGGTAATTTACTGTATTAAAGACATGTATGTAAAATTTGTATAACACATAATTAGAGTTAAATTGGAAATTTAACAGATTTGCTACACTTTTCAAAATAGTTATTTTATCGATTTCAGAAAGTACGGATGGTCTACTTCTGCTATCCGTCACTACAGCGATTCCGAGAATGACGGTCAATCGAGACTCTACAGCATTTAAATTTAGTTGTACATCAAATTCAGTACTGACGACGTGCAGAACAAGTTTGCGAGGCGGACAGCTGACTGCAAAATTTGATTATGTTCGCTACAGAATTACGATTATAGAAGTAAATATTCAAAATTCGACAGAAGTATCCTATATGAAGCAAGTAGTTGTGAAATTAAAACGAACTAGTTATTGTGTTAATTATTATAGCAATCGGTATTCGGTATTAGACAGAAGTATATTAAGCAAGTAGTTGTGAAATTAAAACATGAACTAGTTATTGTGTTAATTATTATAGCAATCGGTATTCAGTATTCGACAGAAGTGTATTAAGCAAGTAGTTGTGAAACTAAAACTTGAAGAACTAGTTATTGTGTTAATTATTATAGCAATCGGTACTCGGTATTCGACAGAAGTGTATTAAGCAAGCAGTTGTGAAATTAAAACGAACTAGTTATTGTGTTAATTATTATAGCAATCGGTATTCAGTATTCTACAGAAGTGTATTAAGCAAGTAGTTGTGAAACTAAAACTTGAAGAACTAGTTATTGTGTTAATTATTATAGCAATCGGTATTCAGTATTCTACAGAAGTGTATTAAGCAAGTAGTTGTGAAACTAAAACTTGAAGAACTAGTTATTGTGTTAATTATTATAGCAATCGGTATTCAGTATTCTACAGAAGTGTATTAAGCAAGTAGTTGTGAAACTAAAACTTGAAGAACTAGTTATTGTGTTAATTATTATAGCAATCGGTATTCAGTATTCGACAGAAGTGTATTAAGCAAGTAGTTGTGAAACTAAAACTTGAAGAACTAGTTATTGTGTTAATTATTATAGCAATCGGTACTCGGTATTCGACAGAAGTGTATTAAGCAAGCAGTTGTGAAATTAAAACGAACTAGTTATTGTGTTAATTATTATAGCAATCGGTATTCAGTATTCTACAGAAGTGTATTAAGCAAGTAGTTGTGAAATTAAAACGAACTAGTTATTGTGTTAATTATTATAGCAATCGGTATTCAGTATTCTACAGAAGTGTATTAAGCAAGTAGTTGTGAAACTAAAACTTGAAGAACTAGTTATTGTGTTAATTATTATAGCAATCGGTATTCAGTATTCTACAGAAGTGTATTAAGCAAGTAGTTGTGAAACTAAAACTTGAAGAACTAGTTATTGTGTTAATTATTATAGCAATCGGTATTCAGTATTCGACAGAAGTGTATTAAGCAAGTAGTTGTGAAACTAAAACTTGAAGAACTAGTTATTGTGTTAATTATTATAGCAATCGGTACTCGGTATTCGATAGAAGTGTATTAAGCAAGCAGTTGTGAAATTAAAACGAACTAGTTATTGTGTTAATTATTATAGCAATCGGTATTCAGTATTCTACAGAAGTGTATTAAGCAAGTAGTTGTGAAACTAAAACTTGAAGAACTAGTTATTGTGTTAATTATTATAGCAATCGGTATTCAGTATTCGACAGAAGTGTATTAAGCAAGTAGTTGTGAAACTAAAACTTGAAGAACTAGTTATTGTGTTAATTATTATAGCAATCGGTACTCGGTATTCGACAGAAGTGTATTAAGCAAGCAGTTGTGAAATTAAAACGAAATAGTTATTGTGTTAATTATTATAGCAATCCGTATTCGGTATCGACAGAAGTGTATTCAGCAAGTAGTTGAGAAATTAAAACTTGAAGATCTAGTTATTGTGTTAATTATTATAGCAATCTACATTCGGTATTCGACAGAAGTGTATTATGCAAGCAGTTGTGAAATTAAAACTTGAACTAGTTATTGTGTTAATTATTATAGCAATCGGTATTCGGCAGAAGTGTACTAAGCAAGTAGTTGTGAAATTAAAAATTGAAGAACTAGTTATTGTGTTAATTATTATAGCAATCGGTATTCGGTATTCGACAGAAGTGTATTATGCAAGTAGTGTGAAATTAAAACTTGAAGAACTTATTATTGTGTTAATTTCATGTTGTGAAATGTTATAAAGATTTTTTTATAATTAAAATTTTAAACTATATAAAAAGCTACATGGAATAATATTACATGCAAACTTTTAATGGATATTATGGTATTAATGAAATAAAATTATAAACAATCTTTATAAATTAGTACATAAAAAACAAACTAAATTGTGGTCTGGTTAAAAAAAAATTTTTAATTTATTTACACCCAACCAGTAACTTTATTTTATTTTTACTATGATACACTAATTTGAGAATTATCTTCTTAAAAGAAGAGAATTTGGGCAAAATTTATTAAACCGATTTTCATGAATTATTTAAGTTTTCGTCGATAAAACCTGACTTGGATTTTTGGTGTTCATACACACATATATTTTTTTTGTACTACATTTGAGCAATGTTTGATTTAAATTGTAAGAGCTGATTTTCGGGGAAAATACAATTTTTTATATATAAAAAAGAGCTTGTAAAACGTGTTTTTTAAACACACAGCTGACAAACACACAGACGGAGGACCATTTTTTAGAAAAATTATGTTCAAGGCAGAAAACTTGAAAACGGATACATTCATCAAAATCACAAGATCGATTTTTTTCACGTCTCTATACTTTCTATAAATATTATTTGCATTATAACCCCCATTTCCACAAAACCTACCTGAATGCGTGGCTTTGAGTCTTTGTATCTACACTTATTAGCATTGAAGTATGAATTAGATAACACTGGAAATAATTCTAAACAAAACGGCAGAAGGATTACCTTTGTCTACCTAAAAAGAATAACAACGTTGTTATTTTTTAATTCGAATGAAACACCATGTAACAAAGCCGTAATCTGAAACTTCGTTACTTGAAATAGATTAACAAATCCGCCAAATATTTACTGTATCTGTGAGTGATCTCTTTGTACCAGTGCCATGGTTGTGTATGTCGGATTTCGATTATTATCACTGGAAGTTTAGTGAAAACGATTTACTGGAAACAATTTAGCTCATTTATTTTCGTCATTCTCGAAGTTCTACTGGGAAATGTGCTATTCTGGCGGCCATTATGGTAATACACCGACCCGGGACTTTGAAATCAGCGCCGATAGTGAGATCCTCAGATCATTTTTGAGGAGTTGTTAAGTTTATGTATTTATTGTGTGTGCGCGCGCTCTCGCGCGTGCGTGTGTACGTTTGTAATTTTGGTCCGATTTGATTCAAAACTTGACAAAAAAATAAATTTGTAATAGCTTGGACAAGTTTGATCATAACTATGAAATCCATGCAACAGTTACAAAATTACAGCAATTCAAATTTTAAGGAATTCATAACTTTTGTACGTTGTACTTTTAGGAAAACATAATTTCACGTTACTTTTATGAAAACATAATTATCGTTTAAAATTAATAGTTTAAACTTTCAAACACCGCTGAAACTACGAGAATATATCCAGTGCAATCGGAGTTCATTTTCAATGTAATTTGAAAGTTTAGTATGCTAATTTATATCGATCTGATTTAGACTTGGCACAAAATCAGTTTTGATATTTTATCTTAAGCAAGTCCGCTTTCCACGTTACAATCCGAAAATCTGATTTCAATATTCCAATCAGCTTTAAATCTGCATAGCTAAGCATTTTAGTCCATAATTACAGTAGGAATTCAAAATTTTGATGCACAGATTTTAATGTCGTGAAATCTGATTTTCAAAAACACGTAAAATTGAAAGGTTATTGTTGGAAATTCGTTTCCATCACGTCAACGAAACAGTTGCAATTATTATTGTAAAGTAAATATGCACTTTCAATATTTAAATGGTCAAAATCAAAGTGTGCAACTCTTTCTTTTGAACAGTTATTTCTGCGTAACAGAACCTAAGTAGTTTGAAAACGAAACACACAAGAAGATGTTGAGTAGAATTTAATGAACTTAAGTTGCCAGCAGTGGCCTTTGATCGTCCTACTGTTGTACATTTAACAACATCATTATTTTTGTTTTCGGTTTACCATTTTAAAGCACCAGAATAGTAAGATGAAAGTATTTCACAAACAAAATCAATAATTAATATATTGATAGAACTATCTAGGCCTAGGTCTCAGTACTTGGTAGACTGAATTGTTTCATCTACAAGTCAACAAGGACGACGATTTATCTGGTGGAAATTTGAAGTAATTGAATTATTAACTAGTAGTTCAAAGAAGAGTAGAAACATCCACCAACTACATTCGTCAACATTAAATCAGAAACTACCATTTTGAAACGGAAGTGAATGGAAAAAAATCTTACACATATGTCTTTCTGGCTTTTTAGAAGTACTTTAGTACTAAATTTCAAGGCAATCGGTCGATACGTTTTGCCAAAACTATGTATACCCGTCATTGTTGCCATCTTGAAAAGGAAGTGAATGCGGAAAAATCTTACGCATAAGTTTTTCCAGCTTTATACAGAGTACTTTCTTATCAAATTTAAAAACAATCTGAATGCGTTTTACCAAAACTGCGTACAAACATAAACCAAATAACGAACAGTAGAATTAAAACAGAAACTATTGGTCTGTGTTTCAACTCGACCAAATCATTCGGCATCTAATAGTTTGTGTGTGGTGTGTGGTGTGTGTGTGTGTGTGTGTGTGTGTGTGTGTGTGTGTGTGTGTGTGTGTGTGTGTGTGTGTGTGTGTGTGTGTGTGTGTGTGTGTGTGTGTGTGTGTGTGTGTGTGTGTTAGCGCGCAATTTATTCAATTTATGGGCTAATAAAATTCAAATTTTGGCACAAAAATTGAATGCGGTAACTGCCTAAACAAGTCAAGTTTGTTGCATAACAAAATCTGTTTAAACAATTTAAAAATGGCGACAATACAAAGTATGATTTTCGCGCATCAAAATGTAGGTCACGCGATTTTAGTTATTGCTAATTTTTGCAAAATTCTTTCCGTCGTGTCAGCGAGACAGCTGCGTGCAGCTACTATTAGCTGTCAGTTGAAACAAATGAAATTTAAACAAGTTATTTGTAAAACTGGAAGGCAACTGTTAATCAGTTATTAGTTGTATGAGTAGGGGAACATTTGTAAGGGTGAGGGTGGTTATGTGTAAGTGCGGGTGCGCGACCGTACATCCCCTATAAAACCCCATCAAAGTTACCTCCCAGCTTCTGTACTTCTGCAACCGACAAGTAGTAAGTATCGTTTTCAAAATTGTAATATTTTTTATTTTATTTTATTTCAAATAAACTACAAGCATGCAATTTTAATTTCACAATATTTTGTTTAATATTTTAAAAAATCTAAATAGTAAATCTAAATTTTTAATTACGTTAAGTATAACTTAATATAGAGGAGTTCAAAACAAAAGCAAATAACTACAACTTATATTTAATTAAAAAAAGTATAAACTGCAAAAATTCTAATTTTTAAAATGTATTTTGTTTCTAAAACAGCTGACAACAAGATATAAATTATTATGTTCAGAAAGTTTTAATATCCTGAACAGAAAAAGTTGTGCACATTTCATATTGGCTAAATTTATAAAACCGACGCAGCTATTGCCGTATTATTCTGAAAAGGCCGAAACGGCGTCGAATAAAGAAATACAAGAGTAGTGTTCTGTTTTTCTATCCACACAGACTAAACAGTTGCTCCGATATGAATTTTGATGAAAAATAATTAGCCAGGAATTAAATTTCCTACAACTTTATAATTTAACATTTCTTTATCTATCTCTTACAGTTTTCAGTACCGTAAAGTCTCTCTAAAGCAGCATTGTAGGGAACTTTAGTTTTCGCCGTTAAAGAGATTTCCGGTATAAAGGGAGCTCAACCAAAACGTGTATAAAATGTGTTTTTATTTGTATAATAAAATATTTTACACTATTTTTAATTTGATGTACTGAGTGCAAAGATTATTTAAATGAAACTATAGGACGTACAGTTTTTAAAAAACAATATTTGTTAAATAATACTGTACGAATAAAATACTGTAATTGTGAGAAAATGTCAATATTTTGCCGAAACTACTGCAGAACATCAATTCCTTCAAATTATGATTTTCAAATTTTCCTGAAGCTATTCCCTTCATTAATAGGCTTTCTTTACTTTATTTTTATTTTTCAATATCGCGCTAACAGAAGAACTAGCTAAATTAAAATTTCGCTAAACATCTACTTGCTTCACACCTTTCTCTCACTCACGCAAAACAATATAATTTCCGATTTAGACGCCATTACACTGTATTGTAAAAGTACAAAAAATTATGCACTACGTGTAAAATGTACTCGTCACAAAACACTTGATACAGTTGACGCACTACGCACTACTTTTAACACTCGAATGACGTGTTGGCATACTGAGAAATAAGGTAGAAAGATACTCGTGTTTCGCCGCTATAGTACCATTAGAAAAAACATTTTTTTTTTTTTTTTTTTTTTTAAATATTTGTTTATTGTATTGTATTTGTTGTTACAAATAAAATTACAAATAACAAACAAAACAAATTAATCATCTTGACCAATCCCAATAAGATCGACTAAAGATTTATCTCTCTTTTGAATCACATTTGTAGGGTTGACACTAGTATCTAGTCCCTTCACTTTTAAACACCGGATCTCTATAGCATCAAATCATGAGGTTTGATTCTCTTGAGGCGGCGTATCTCGTTATTAAATGTGCCAGTCATGTCCTTCATGTCCTGATTAGCATGAACTAGGAGACGTTGTTTATGCCTCAAAGCCACCTTCCTCACTTCTTCTTTTACTGAATTCACTTTTAAATCCCGGTGTAAATCGCTATTACGAATATACCATGGAGCTTGAACTAATCCTCGAAGGACTTTATTTTGAAACTTCTGAATAACCATCATGTTAGTTTCTTTCGTACAGCCCCAGATTTGGATGCCATAGGTCCATACAGGCTTCAGCACCTGCTTGTAAATTAATAGCTTGTTATGAATGGACAACTCAGAGTTTCTTCCAAGCAACCAGTAAAGTTGCCTGTATTTTATATTGAGTTCTTCTTTCTTTTTCTTTACATGCTCCTTCCACTTCAGCTTTGTATCAAGTGTCATGCCAAGATACTTGGCTGTATTCCCATGAGACAATGTTTTGGCGTTTATTGTCAAGGGTATTGGTACTAACTTTTTATTTGTAAAATGAATATAGGTAGATTTTCCTTCATTTATTTTAATGCGCCAACATTTAGTCCATTCAATTACTTTGTCTACAGCTCTCTGCAGTTTGGTAGTAGCAACGACCGCATCTTTTCCAACAGCTAAAATAGCGGTATCGTCGGCAAAGGTAGCAATGGTGGTATTATTTTCCTGAGGTATATCACGGGTAAACAGTAAATAAAGGGTTGGGCCAAGAACGCTCCCATTAGAAAAACATGATTTTTTTTTTTTTTGCCTCAGTAGAGGAAGTTACAATACCTATTTTTACTAGAGGAGTAGGAAGGGACAGACACATTTTACCGTTATAGAGAGATTTCCGTTATAACGAGATCAACAATAGAAATATCCGCTACAATAGATCCCTCTACAATAGAAATATCCGCTACAAGAGATCCCTCTACAATAGAAATATCCGCTACAATAGATCCCTCTACAATAGAAATTCGTTAATAATACTTGTAAATTAAATAAACAGTGTCAGATATAATATTGACACATCAATGTTACTACTGCCTAAGTTTGCATTTCAAATATTGAATTTTCTGTCTTCGCCTATTCCTACATCATCAAATCGATTTATTCTCATTTCCTAAACGTTGGAAGTTGCCTACGTACTATTACCGATTGTAAATATCCTGTTCAAGTATAACCTAAATAATTATTTATGTTTAAAACTGTCAGCACTTGGTGGAAATCAAGTACATTAATAAAGTAATAACACGCTTGTATATTTCAACAAATTTTCTATTTGAATCTCGCCAACCATTGTTACGTCAGACTCTAACGTCTGTTAATTGGCCTTGACAATGTTCTAACGAGTGAAACCTTGTTTGGCAAGACTTAAATGAAAAAGTTGTGGAAATATACAAACATGTTATTATTTCATAAATATAATCTAAACGTTTTCAGTTTCATGTAGAAAAAATATAGTTTTCGTTACCTATATGGAAGATAGAGGTGTTGCTTTAATTTTAAAACTTATTTATTATGAAAAAAACAAGCGAGTGTGAAAATTTTTCTATTTGGTACAGGTTAGGTGCAAATATTGTTTTACACAGGATGTTTTCATAAATGAAGGAGGTGTTTCCCTGGATAATAACTATAAAAAAAGTTCTTATTATAAACATTTGTCCGAAAACACCCCATTTTTCTACTAGGTGTAATTTTTCTAACAAAATATTTTGTCTGTAGAACGGTGCAACCAATACAATTCGAACTTAGTTTACTTCTTTATCTGATAGAGGCCTAATTGGAAAAAATAACCAACTTCATACGTTAACCCGCTTTAATATGGCGACCGCTTAAATTGCTTAAATCAATAACGTGTCAAGTACCTATTTTTCAGCCTTTTAAATTTCCTAACGACTGGTGTAACCCAAAACTATGGAGCAAACAAAACATCAAAGCTGCGCAAATTAGTCCATTTAGGGCACGAAATCCATAGGTAATTGCAATGCATTCATTTTACACATACCAACAAAACATTTTGTACACAGAGTGCGTTCACAAATTTAATTGTAAAACCAGTTTAATTGCAGCAAAATCCGATTGATTGATTGATAATTGGCCAACCCAAATCATAAACAAATAACTTTTTTGATTTGCACCTCTTAAAAATCTCATTTCCGCCATCGAAATTTTTGTTAAAATATGCATACATTAAATTTTTAATGTTTAACTTCCACGATAAGAATTAATGTTGCATTTTTAATGTAACATAAAGTTATAATATTATAATTTATGAAGCTTTTAACGTTCATTATATTGATGGAGTCATATTTTCAAGAAAAGTTATTGTTTTTTTGAAAATTCCCTTCAATCACGTCAGCGTGAATTTTTATTTACAAAATTTTTTTATATGTAGCATATGCATATTTTGAAAACATTTTCTTGTGAATAAATTTATTTTAAACTTAAATTATTTATATTTTTCGCTGTATACTTTTTTTTGTTTCTTCAGAAATATTTCAATTGTCAACGAAACCAATTAATTTTTCAGAAAATGATGGTGCCGTATGTACAAAAGTATTACGATTTATAAGTAGCCTACATAAAAAATGATGTCCTTATAAATAACATTTATTTTGCTTAATATGTTGTACAATGTGTTGAAGGGTGATATGACATTGTTATTAAAAAATGTATATACTTCATCTTAAATTGCAATTTACCAGAATTTGGTTTTCTGCGTTTTAACGTACAACGTACACAGTTTTAAGTACCTTAAGTTTATTGACCGATCGAAGTGAGGTCTGTTTCCATTCGACCGTTGGGGATTTGGTTTGTGTTTTTGGCCAAACGCATTGACCGATTGTTTTTAAAGTTGATACGAAGGTACCTTGTATAAAGCCCGAATGACGTGTGAAAGATTTTTTCCCATTCAGTTCAAGTGCTTGGTATTTCCTACTATACTTGCTGAACATCAAGACCTATCATAATTTTTGACAGCTTCATAGTAGTTCTTTGAGAAACTAGTAATAACATGACTATTACGTCATAGAGTAATCACTTTTAAAAAATAATGTAGCTAATTACACTTTTCACCTTTCCACTTTCAGATTCAAACATGCTTCCTCACGAAGTCCTTATCTACTCACTTGTATCGGCAGTGCTCCTCCTGGCACATGAAAACATGGCGGACGATGTTATTATTCAAAAGAGGGTAAGGTTATTTTTCTTCAGTTGCGTATTAAATAAAAAAACTTATTTTTCTTTTAATTATGCCATCGTTATAAAATAACATATTGTTATTGTTTCAGGTTTATGATACCGATTTGGCAGCCATGTTCGACCCGAAACGGAAAAAACCATTTTGCAACGCATTTACAGGTAGTTTAAGAATACCACAATCGTTGTAATAATAAAGGCGCTTTATTTAATAAGCGTAAAAGTAACAGCTGTTTGTTGAATTAAAAAAGAACACGAGTGGAGAGAGAAATGAAATTTTTGTTAATGATATCTTTGCTGAATATAATTAGTTTGAAGATATGTTTACAAATATCTTATTTGGTTCAAATAAGTAAATACGTGACCTAGCTTAGATATTATTTACTGTAGTTATAGTAAAAAATCAATTATTCTATATTAATTCGTAACGATCAGCTGATTTCATTGAACAATTCATTGAACAGTTGATAAGTTTCAGATTACGTTGTTAAGAACTAGCAAAATTAAGAACAATTATTATAAACATGTATAATAATTCCGAATATATTATAAACGGTACAACGTGCACGTGTTCTTCAACTAACGAAAATTTCCGAAATCAAGCAACACAACGTTTTTATATAATATGCGTGTGTGAGAAGGAGGAAGAAAAAGACAGAAATAGAGAGACGAAATTCGTTTGCTCGGTCGTTCTATATTTCTATATTAAAAAAATCTCGTTATTCCATTCGGCAGACTTTTCTATTCAACAAAGCTAATATTAAAAGCTTCTTTTCAAAAACTAGCTTCTATTTTATTCTACCACTCGTAGCAGCACTATAGCATTGTATAGGCCTAATCATTTTCATTTTGAACTTACAGTGTTACTAACGAAATCCATTGAAAAATTACTACTAGAATTAAGGTAAAACTCAGACTGGCAAAATGAATTCTGCGCTGCGCTGTACCTCTAGAACACGTTTTGGGAGTGTTAAAAATGTGTTAGATTTAGTAGTCTAGTGTTCAAGTAGTCTAGTAATTTAGGTCCAAGTTCATTAAAACTTGGCACAAAAATAGTTTTGTTACAGGTTGGACAAACACGTTAAAAAAAATAATTCCTGTTTCAAAATGGTGGCAATTCAAAATATTTAAAAATCGTATTAAAATCTACCATTGCAATCAGCGTTAAAATCTGTTGAAATTAGCATTTTAAATTGTTAAAGAAATTGGGAAAATAGGAATGCTAATTTATACTAATTTCGATGGGAAATTAGATTTTCAAAAAAAGTTCAAGAAAGGAATATTAAATATTTAAATTTAAAGATTTTATTGGCCGCCGTTCTGAAACGGTTAAACTAATTTTGCTAAGTACTGAATTCGCCTGAGGTACTGTATTTTTCCAAAATACATTTGTTTATCAAACTTTATTTTTACATTTCGAAAAGTTCACTCTAATTCTAATTGCAGTAAATAAGACTTAGAGTCACAGGAAAGAGTAACGTCATAAAGCGCATATGTAACTTAAGAAGCATTAATCAGTAGGCCTACTTTGGATAAAGAGAAAAAGAATGGAATGGGATCAACACATAGCAAGGCTGGCAATTAACGAGATAGAGTGCGTATTGCAAGAGATCAGTTATAGGACAGAAGAATATCAAAAGTATTTTTGATCAAAAATAAATTTTTTTAATGACGAAAAGCACATTGAGGTTATTATCACCTCCCTAAAGTAAGTGTGAGTGTAAAGTGTTAAAGTCGTAAGTGTAGTGTTGTAAGTGTAAGTGTGTGTTAGACTCGGGTACCGCGAGGGACGTCTAAATCCTCTCAATAGGTGCAGCTAGTCTGCCCCTTTGCGGGGAAGCATTCTAAGAAAAAGGTTCATAAACCAGGAAAATGAAAAAAATACCAAGGTAATGTGCCTATTCAGGACTAGGAAGTAGAAGGAAAAAATCAATGGTTGTCAAAATAGTGAGGAGGCATAAAATGAGCAAGACCAAAAGTTATGCAACATGTTATGTACCGATTCAGAGAAATTAGGAAAAACGTTTTATCGAAAGTAACAGAATCGATTTTTTTAGAGAAAATAACAATAATGCGTTTATTTGGTTTATGTGCTTAAATTTATTTATTTTGTATAGACTTATTTTGAATATGGGGATGTTGGTGCCTTATTTTTGCGTTATTTATTTATGACTTGTGTACAGGTTGCGGCAGGAAAAGGTCAGACGAATCAATGGCGACTTTGGTGGAGATGAACTCAGAACCAGCTGTGGAAGAACTTAGCAGGCAGATTATGTCTGAAGCAAAGAACTGGGAGACCATTCAGGAAGCACGTTTGGAAATCCTCAGGAACCTACCGAAAGACGTATGTAGGCCCTTAGTAGCTTAAAAATTATTATGTGATAACAGCGGCTTGCAGCTGTCTCTCTAACGGTAGATTTTGAAAATCTGATTCTACGTTATAATTTTAAGCCTTAAAATTACTTTGACAATAGCAAAATGAAACTTGGTAGCAGTGAGATTCATTATATTAATTTCAATGGAGTTTGATAATTTAAAACGCTAACTTATGCATATGCTAGTTAATTTTAACGCTGATTACGGTATGAGAAATCACATTTTCAAAAAGTAAAAGATAAAGTTATTATTAATTATTTTTTTAATTTAGAAGGACCAGCCATTTTGAAACTGTTGAACTGATTTCGCTATGTAACGAAATTGTCCAGTGGACAAAATAAAATGATTAATAATAAACGCACTTGCTTTCAAAGTAGATTAACCTGAGCGGTATTTCAGCAATAGCTTTTAAAAGAGTTTAAAAGCGAAAACAAATATATAATTTATAAAGTACGTTTAACATAATAGGCTACAGATTATATACAGTTAATTTAATTTGAGAAAAATATGTCACCTAGCTATATTGTTACAAAATAAACTAATAGGCTAATTAATAGGTTACTTTGTCTTTAGACTTTGTGCTAGCAAATGATTAGTTTATTAGTATAGCCTATGTGATAATTCTTGCTGATTTGCATTACCAAATTTAAAAATAAAGTTTTCTAGATAACTGTTCACTATTTGGTAGTCAGGAGCAAATTCTTCGTATTGAAATATATATTGTTTATTTTTACTTCCTAACAAAAGATTTAGGCCTACATGTTTCAAAAGTCGGAAAACAACAAAAGGTGAAAAACGTACTGAAATTTCATACCATACAAGTTTAGTTAAATCAAGCTAGCCTTGGTAACCTAATTAAACTAATTTGTATCGCGTGAAAATACATAATTATGTTGTATTTTCAACACATTTTGCTTGTTAACAACAGATTAACATATATAAAAAGTCACAAAAAAAGAAAAGGTAAAAAACCTACTTTATTTTTATGCATATTATCCTTGAGTTTATAATACTTAGAGCTCACAACCATTGTTAAAATCAGGATGCCAGAATGAAAGGTAAAATGGACTTAGTACCAAAACCCGACATAAGAGCGCTCTGAACTCGTTTTTCTACCGCCTGCCCATCCTTCAATCTATAAATTGTAGCAGTTACGTGAATTTACCTTACATTCAATTAAGATGACAAATTAATATCATTAGTGACACATACATTAAGAAATAATCTAATTGTAGCATCAAAAGTTAACCTAAAAGTACGTGGTGCATTTCTCTGTTTTTAGTCCACACAATTTCCTATTCAGTGAGATCTTCACGTATTATAAACTCAAGGATATGGTAGGTGTGAAAATAAAGTAGGTTTAAGTTTTAATTGTTTCTTGTTTTCCCTACTTTTTTACATTCAATTTGTTAGTAACCAAAATGGATTGATAAATTCAATCTGGTGGTCTACGAATTAATTAATTAAATCTTCGGTTATCTTAAAGAGGCATCATAACAAACACGTCCGTCATACCACGTCCGTTCGATATTGTGTGATGTTACTTGACTCATAACTTTTCGTTCATTATCTTGCTGATTCGACTCTTAAAGCAGATTTAATTTAACATTTAACATGTTAACATTTAACATTTAACAGATTGTTAATTTAACATGTCAATCTGTTATTAAAAGCAAAAATAAAGCAATATATTTCAGTACGGAAGAAATTGCTTGCGTCAGACAAATAGTACAATTACCGTTTTGTAGATAAGGTTATTTTTAAAATCTTCATGCATTTTTGTTTGTTTCAGGTCGAACCAAATCCAAAAATTGCCCATAGACCTTTCTCATTGACAGGACTTAAAAAACGTTCTATCAGTTTAGCAGAATCATAAAAGAAGTAAAAATAACGGGTTTTCTTTAAGACTGCAAATATGCAACTGTGTTGTGTTAAAAATAAATGCTGTATCTCAGTCATAATAATATCAGTGAAAGTGTACAAAATAATTAATACTGTTTTGATTTGTATTCATTAATAGTTAGCAAACATTTGCTAAATAGATTACAGTAATACGTAAAAAATAAATAAACTATACAAACAAGTATAATAAAACGTATTATTGCAAATCCTTTTACATCCTTCTTATCAGAGAAAATAATTTAAGTAGGACGTACCAACAATTATTTTAAAAGTGTAATTAAACAATTATTACATTCTTGAAAATGATTGACCTATGTACCTGCCTATTTACAGAGGTATCTATTTCTGAAGAAATATAACAATGAAACTACCTATATTAAGTATTGACGTATAGCTAAAAGAAAGAAAACAGTACTTCCAAATATCATCGTATTGAATTTGTAAACCTCTAAAATTTGACAATTTGTTGTGATATACATGTTCCGTTTATTTATTTTGAAAAAAGCCAAAGCTATTACAAAAAAGCTTAAATACAGGTTTTTCAGTTAAAATAAAAAATTTCAGAATGTGTGATAAAATAAAAATTAGAGAGTCGAGGCATGAATGAATTTCTAGAGTTATTATTACACTGCAGCCATTGTGCCTCCTTTGTATATGCCTGAGACGCTCAGTTATAGCACCTTCTTTAATCTTAATCTCCTCATAAAGTCTAGAATTTGGAGAGGATTCGAGGGAGTAACTCTCTCACTTCTAATTGATTGATGACTTCTGAATTCATTATTGAGGTGCTTGCAGATGCTTACTCTGATAATGTCCCTTAATTTTTTTTTAACCATTGTTCAAAGGTTTTGCTCCATTTAGCCGAACTTTTTGATGAGCGATGAAATCTTGCTCATTCAATTTTACATTTTTACTTACGGGAACACCCTCAAGTAGCTGAGGAAATGAGGTCCGCTCCTGCTTGCACTGATAAGACTAAGGTACACTGGGGGTCGCCCGGTAATACACCATTAGACCGGTGTCGTTCAAATTGCTGAAGTGTGATCATTATGGGTCACTTTACACTTTAGACTCTTGAGTAGATGAGTAAGAGTAATACGAGCTAGAGGTACGATGGGATTGCTAAACCCATCAGCTGATCACTTCAGTTGCCTCCGCTGATAGGATCGAGACATAATTTATCAACTTTTTATTATGTTCTGTTACACCTGTGATCCTTGACCTATTGATATGCTGCATCTCTTGGACATAAGCAGTGATATTTTATCTTTAACCTAACACAAAATCAAATATTTATAATTAAATAATTTATTTTAAAATAAGGCTCAGGCAACCTATTCGATATATTATCATCATCATACATTAACAACAAGAAAACAGCCTCACTAAAGCTAATTAGTTTAAAGTGAGTTAACTTAAGTATCGTACTAAATCAAATAATGGTTATTGTTGAAGAATAATTAATTGGTAATTAGTTGTTTGTTAGAAAATAGTCAAGGCACTAGCTCCACTTTGAAATACGCATGTCTTTTACTCCCTTACTAAACAAGTTATAAAGAAAATATGACATTCGTGGACAAAATCGATCTTAAATTTTAATGAATTTATCAGTTTTTAAAATCTTCCAAACCAAAAAGGTAGTTTTTATTAGATATTTGTTGTCTGAGTGTCTTAAAACATCGTTAGAAGCTAAACTAATAAACTGAGATTGAGGAAATTTTACATGCAGGTTAGATTCACCCATTTTGAAATTTTAAAAAGTTTTTTTTTCAAATTTTGGGGTTTCTCAAAATTAACTCTAATGAATTTAATCGATTTTTGCTAAAATAAAGTCAACATTTAAACAAATAAAACGTATGGGAAGTTGTAGTCCGAAAAATCCGATTCGAAAACTATCGGAAAAAATGAAACATTAGAATAATTTTTAAAAATCGGGATTTCAGATTTTTTTCATCATATGTAATGGTTTGCAATTCATAATAGTATAAAGAAATTAAAGTAAACAAAATTTACTGTTCAGAAGGAAGAAAACAAAAATAAACACGTACTGCTCGAAACTGTTTTATTTTTTCGATACAGTTACTCTCAAATCGAAATAAATTTCATTTATTTAAGTTGCTCAGTAGAAAAATAGAGTTTGACTTTAGCATATCAATTTCTCACCCCAGTCAGAACCATGTAAAAATATTTTTATAAATATCAATTAATAATGGTTAAGGTCATAATGTTTTATGGTATTTGGCATTATGTAATAGTGGACATGTTGTCATACTTAGTAATTTATCTATGTTTTGACAATTATATTGTGTAGTAGTCTACGACCTTAAAGTAAAGGAATGAACGATGCCGTCAGATGTGGAAGTATTATTGTATTAACTTGTAATACAAGATCTGTTTGTTATTGTAATCTGTGGTCTGGAATTTGACGTACAATATTAAGTTGGTTATGTTTACGTTACAGAATTATTTTTTATTATACATTGTCAATGTTACGTAAAATGTGGATGAATGTTAGAATTGTCATTTTATTTCTCTTAGTAGTTGTTACTTACTGTAATGGTGGGAAGAATATTACTTTGTTAGATGAAGGACAAACGTATGTTCCTTGGGGACCATTAGTAAAATGTTCATTCTTGTAAGTTTAGTAAGGTTATGTTTAGAATTTGTAATGTCATTTTTCTAAAATAATGGTCCGTTCACTTTTTCAGTTCCATCGTAGTCTTAGATTAAATAATTATAATTGTTCTTCATTTTTGTTTTACTTGATGTTTATTTTTTGAACAACGTTTCTGCTGGAAATAGGCTATAGGCCTATCTTATAAAAATATTGTTTCTCAGATAATAAATCTACTTTATAAATAGGTATAGTCTAATATGCAACAGAGCAGAAAGGATGTTCTGCTATTATATTGGTATGAGTGTTGAAGTAGTGTTCATTAAAAACATTGATTTTACACCACAGTATTTCTATCTGTGTGAATAGTAAATACAGTGAGACTTTTGTACAAGGGACCACATAAAATGTCCATTATTGGGAAGTGTCTGCTATTGGAAAGAATACAGTTAAGGTCTATTGTATCTAGGCTAACTGTTTAATTATAGCAACCTGTTAACTGGGCCTCTTGTGATTATTGTATATTGCAAATGACTTTTTAAAGCAATAAGTCTTACAAAAATAGAAATGTCCTTTTCATAACATTCATTTTAGATAAAGACTTATTTTTTAATAAACAGTAAATGGGTTTTGAATTTAATGAAACCTCCGTATAATAATTTAGTAATGAATAAAGAAATGTTCAAATTGTATTACAGTAAAACATCAAATAATGAACCATGTGTCCGACAATTCGGCTTTGTTCCTGTCGCATGATTGTTCTGCTCATGACAAAATGTGTGTATCTATTTCTTCCTGCTGGAGCCTATAAATGATTTATGTGGAAACAAGGCTTGTATATTCCTCGAAACCCTTAAGTTTAAGGTAGAATGAGACCAATGCAGTTTGTTCTTTTTTTGACACTGTGCAGTGCATTGTTTCCAACTGACTTCCTTGCCACTCATATGTACAAGATAGCATCTTTTCTGCCAGATGTATTCTTTCCCAGCTAGTTGTTTCCAGGAAGTACAGGAAGAATGAACTTGGTGTGTCTACCAGAAAAACACTGAAGTATGCAGTTTTGCTTCTATACATAAACAATTTTAAGAAAACTGACCTATTATGCTCTGCTATCTGGTATTAAGAAGTTCCAGCGTGCCATATGGACCATTAATTTTAATATCCAATTAATTAATTTTGATTATTCATGTCCATTTTTGAGAATGTCCTTATTTATAGTCTTTGTAAGCCTAGAATAGCTTCACGTCTGTCAGGGAATACATGTGTCTGTTATGAAGCAGAGTATGCTAAGGGAATTTTCACAGTATTTCAGCCGAGGTTATGTTTATAGCCACTGTTTATAACGAACATAAATTATAACAAATATATCATTAATACTGAAATATTAATTAATATTGATAACTATGAATACAAATAACTGAAATGATTATGTTAATTAATTCTTAATTAGGCCTAACATGTTTTACAATTGTATTAGCATCAACAGTATTATGAGTTGTTTAAAACAAAACACTTTGGATGTAAATGAAATAATTGAAGACAGAAATTGTTTATTAGAGGTGAATTGGTTAAGAGACCAGAGTTTGTGACTAAAGACCACAGTGGGCAGAGCCCCCTTGTTAGAAAAGTAATTATAACCTAAAATATGTATATATATACTAAAATTGTATCAAATTAAGCTGCAAAAAGTTAACAATTGCCAGAAGAGCTATACTTAAGGAAAGTAGTTAGTAAGTAATGAATAGGTTTTTGCATAATTGCACATCCTGCAAAATTAATCTGGTAGAATTGTTGTTATTTGAATGTTTTAATTGCAGGCCTATGGAATTCCTAGAATGTGAAGAACCAGTTGATCACAAAGGCAACAAAACTGCTAGAGATGAAGCTGGCCATGGATGTGTTAGAGTAAGTATGAGTTATGAGGTGATGCAGCAAATGACAATCAGCCTGTTAAGTATAGTTTGACAGATAGTACAGTGGTACCTTGGTTAATGGCCTTAATTCATTCCATCACTAAGACTGTTATCTGATCAGACTGCTGTGTAAGTCAGCGTTTACAATAGAGATGTATGGAAAACATTTTAACGGAAAAAAATGATTTGAGTACTCACCATTTAAAATTTAAAGATGAAGAATGAATAAAATTCATAGAACACTTAACTAAATTCATACAAATGTAATTATGTCACATATATACACACACAGAACAAATCAATACTGTATATTTTTTAGTTCATACTCTAGCTTTTTTTAGTTTAATAGCCAAAGTTTGTCTCTTACTTCCACTACCACAAGCACTTCTTTTAGGACCCATTTAATTAATATTCACAAAAAAAATAATTGAAAACAGGATTAAACAATTTGAAATTCACACAGGCATTTCACACTTTGTTAAATTTAAAAATCAAAAGTATGTAATACGATAATATTGTGTTTAAATTTTTTTAACGGGCTAACAAATTAAACTCACAATAAAAGAATACACACTAAGTAAAATTAGGTATGATGACAGAAAAGGGAATAGGAATGGACATTCTGAAAACAGATAACTAAAAATATTGTTGAAGTTATTGCCATACAAAAACCAAACACCCATCAATCAAAGGCTTATTTATGTTAACTTAGCAGCTTGTACTTTCTGTAGCACAGCACAATATTATTTTATTTTTACACATCTGCTTAAAAATAATAATGTTCAGTCCTTTATCAGAAACCTAAACTGTTATATGAATCATTTTCCATTCTGTAAATTATTCTGTATTTCATACCATTGTCCGGAGGGGGATTATCACTGTATTTCTTGACCAAAACAGTGTATTTTAATTTCTTAGTTTTCAGGAGGATAAAGTTTAGGTTAGCAAACTATGTCCTTAAACTCAAAATATTGTAATAATTTACTATATTTTGTAGAAAAGCTAAGACATCTTTTTATCAAATTGTAAGGATAATGTTTTTCTACTTTCTTTCAAAAAATAATAATTATGTATATAGTTACACCAGCTTATCATAGTGAAATCAAAATCATAAAAATATACTAGAGGACAACCCTGCTCATTTTGAGGGATAACTTTTTTCACAGTTTCAAAATTGTCCAGTTATTAATACATACACAACTTTATATGACAAAGAAAAACAATATAGTTTATTATGTATAGCAATTCTTGAATATATAACGAAGGAAAGGGCAGCTTGTAGATTAGTGAAAATAGTGTTCCTGTAAGTAGTTACTAATTTAATTATAATGCTTTATTATTTTAGGAAATTCAACTTACATTAACAGTTAAATTTTTAAAAGTTTAAATTCAGCTTAGTTATCTTATAAGCCAAACAAATCTGTTGGCCTCAACTATGATAACTTATTTTTAGTTACTAGTAGTTTTCTACTAGTAACTAGTAGTGTGTAGCAATGTTGAAGTGTTTGCATAACAGGAACCAGAAGCAGTTACTATATGCTAGATATATATTAGCCTTTAGAGAAATTTCAAAAACCAGTAATTTTTACAAAATAATAAACGAAATAGGTGGTACTGAGTAATTTCTTTCTGTTTAGTTTGGAAACCACAGATATGAAGATGTAGAAAAGGCTAAAGTTCAATGTGTAGTTCTACCTGGCATTGAGTGTCATCCACCAAAACATTTCTTGAAGGATGGATTTCCATGTGTTAAGTGAGTGTCTATATAATTTTTTAGTGAAAACAATAATTCTTATTGTCTGGTGTTATTTTTAAAATATGGCCTGCAAAGGACATCTATTTTAATTTTTTTGCTGTCATTTGAATATTTAATACAAAGAAGCCTATAAACAGCTGATAATTGAACAGTGAAATGACAACAAAAATGTAACTTACAAACTGTTACCACAAGTTGAATGTCTGGCTACAATCAAATCATATGTAATAAATATGAATATATGCGTAATGTTAAAACATTTAAACCACTTACTGTTATCATTTTCTTTCAGGTACAAAGGTCACTATTTTGTTACAACGCTCATGTACAGTATTCTGCTTGGATTTTTGGGCATGGATCGATTTTGTCTTGGACACACAGGAACAGCGGTTGGGAAACTTCTTACGTTAGGCGGTGTTGGCATATGGTGGGTTGTGGATGTCATTCTTGTTGTAACAAACGGACTGCTACCAGAAGATAATAGTAATTGGAGTGCATATGCTTAAATTTGTCCACAATATTTTACTGAAGTTGTTACCAAGAAAAGTATTAACATTTATGCAAAATAAATAATATATAACTGTACATAAGTGTATTTATGCTGTAGGAATAAATTCTATACATGTTTTGATAATCATTTTGATATTTTCTACAATTATCCATATACTACCGTCATTGAACTATCCACGAGCTAGATCAAAACAACGTGTCTATTTCTAGTTGTATGTTTGACAGTCTCTATGATCGCTATTAACAGTGGAATAAAAATGGAAAGCATTTAGCATTGATGTTTTTGTATGAAATCTTTGTAGTTAGTGTATTTTGTTGATAAATAAAACATGAAATTATACTCTCATTTAGAAAATGGAAAGACAAGGGTTATATAAATAAAATTTAATGCTCTGGTACGATATTTATTTAGTGTATATACAACGTAAGACCCACAATAATTTTAAATAAATTGTTTTTTAAATAGCTATTTTGTATATTACATAAAATTTTATTTAAATAGCCAATGCACAAAAATTAAATATAAAAAATATAGTTACATGGACCCATATACAGTAACAACAATATAATTAATACAGTACTTATACTAGAATAAGTTCAGTAGAACTATTTTTTGTAACCAAATGTACTAGACTTCCATTAGGTGGTCTTTCCTTGCCTTGACTCCATTTAAAGAATAAACTAAAACAAACAAAAAATTATTTAATGGTAGAATATTCATATTACCATTACTTTTTTATTACATTTGACATTTATTAACACAGAACAATACATGACGTCAAAAATGTAGATCAACTCTCATTATTAACACCAAACAAAAAACAGCAGTTTGTTTTAACTTGTAATTATTATTAGAGAAAGGACTGAAGGTTTCACATGATGCTAGGAAAACGTGTGTACAATACATAATTAAAGAAAAGGAGAAAATGTGGAAGCTGGAAGAAAAATCTGACATCATAATATTATGTAAAAAAACAAAAATGATATTGCTCAATCAACATATATTGAAAAGTATCGAAGAAAAACCTTCAAATTTTAAATGGTTTTAGACTTGTCTATTTTATGAATTGTTTTAGGGTTACTACCAAAACCTTATAAATTTACGTGTATGTTGTTGGTAATGTACCGCTTACGTGTGTAAACAATATGATTGATCACTATAAAATTTGGCGATAATAGTCTTTGTAGAGGCTATTCCAAAACCAAGAAAAATATAGGTGTTGGTTACAAAAATATTTATTTAGTGTGGGGTATATCATATGAAACTATTAGTGATACTGACTTCAAATATGTATATCTTATGCAGACAGAAGCCAGACCTTTCCAAAAGATCAAATTTTCATGTCCTCTCCTAATAATTTTGGTCGAAAAAATTAAAATCCTAGTTTGAGTCAAAGCAAAAAACTGGTTTCCAGGATTTTCCATGTTTTTAAAAATTCACCATCAAATTTAGAAAGGTTTTTACAACGCCTATCCTTTTGCAATGTGGGTAGAATAACACTCATCATTTTTATACTTGGGCATCCATCAAGTACATTTCAAAAGGAGCAGTTAAAGAAGTGATTACAGTCCGCAGAATTAGTGTAATTTTTTTTTGTGTACTGAAGTTTACATTTTAATAGTTAATAAATAATTTACCAGGGCAAGAAACAAGATGCATTCATACCCTACACTCTTTAAAAATCATTTGCTAAACCACTTTATTTTATATTACTTTATTTAAAAAAACATTTCCAAAGTGATGAATAGGTTTTATAAGTGCAATTAGTTTACTTACTCAGCTATAAATTCAAGTGGTGTCCAAGTAGATTTGTCAGCATCAGGCATCCATTTTCTGTTCATAGGTGTGTCCAATGTCACAGGAAGGATAGAGAGAGCATATGAGTTAGCAGGAAGTCCACTGTTCTCTGCCGACAAGGATTTGGTTAGCTGATGTACAGCTGCCTTAGCCATACCATATCCAATCATGCCAGGTGTTGAACCTAATGCTGGTTTTGCGCCTGGCAAGGATATTACACCACCTTCCTTCATGTGTTTGGCTGCAATTGAAGCAGCTATAACTGATGTCCATACACTTTGCTTCCACATTAAATCACAATTCTTCAGGAAATCTATAACAAATTTTATTAATTTTATATTAGTATCAAAATATAGATACACAGGATGAGTATACCTCCTCTGCACAGGGCAAGTAAATACCTTCGCTTCTATTTCTTCCAATATTCATCCAGATATTGCTTCTGAACCATTAGCAATCATTGTTAGATAGTTGCTGTAATTTTGACCAAGTTCATTTTTCTGACCACCATCTTACAAAAACAGGGAACTTGGATTAACAGTTAAGGTTGGGACCGAGAATGTGACAATTATTCTAATAAATAACAGAAAACTGTTAAAAACAACCCACCCCATTCATTGCATATGAACAAAATGTTAAAAAAGTACATGTTTATGAACTGGATATATGTTCTAAAATAAAATAAAATATTTTAAAAGCTACAGTCACTAATATCAGGAAATACTTTTTAAATTGTTCTAATCTAATGTCTCAGTCATATTCTGAAACAGCTGAGCGACTACTTACTAAGCATCGAATAACAAACACCATCAAGCACTGCAACTGACAACATGAGCGACTGTTTACATAGGTGACCAAATCATGAATAACTCATTGATAAAACAAAAATGTATCCTATTTCTGTGCCTACACAGCTCAGCAGTAAAGCGAAGATTACTTTTTGCTGCACTGGGCACAGTTATATTGTACTTATAATTATTGTTTACACAACACTAATATTTAATTATGTAATTAATTTTTAATAATGGACTGGTGATTAAAAGAGTGACAGTTAATCAAAGTTTCACTGTAACTTATTGTTTCAAAAATGAATGCAGCAAATTATTTTATGTTGGAAAAAATGCAGGAAACTTTTTAAGTTAAATACAAAAGAGTGTTTCATACCATTTACATTTGCTAATGTTCAGACACCCAGGTTGTCTGAATATTTAAACCATCTCGGTGACTACTTGTAGCTGAATTACGATTATCTAGTTTTCTGACTTTACAGTCAAGATAATTAGTACAATCTTAGGATTGTTTAAACCCACCCAATTTATCTTCAATTCTGTTTTAGTTAACCTCGCTACCAACATGAAGTTACTTCTGATTTTTATTTTATTTGTATTAGGGCCTAATTAACTGATATATGCATTATTGCTAGAGCCCTAATAAGTTCATGAACACACTCAAAATGTGTGTTCACATTTGTTTTTCCAATTTTGCAAAATAATTCAAAATGCATAAACTGCAAAGAAAAATAAACAAATAAAAAAGAAACAATTAACAAGATGTGATACATACTTTCAGCTGCAGTGAACTGACAATTTCACAATGCATGGGATAACCGATAACCTGGTTTATGCACAACTTATTGCTTAAATTTTTTAGGTTTCGGATACTCATTCAATCCATCTTCAACCTCATCAAGCTCTACTTTATAACTTCTGACTGTTTAAAAAAATTGTATAGTAAATGTTTAGGCGTAAACCCATTTAACTTGCCTTTTAAATCAAGTAAAATTAAAACAATATGAGAAGTTACCTTTACTCGCAGAGTTGCCACCCGCCCAACCACCTGCTACACATATTACTGAGTCTACTTTAGCTCCCTGGAGGCATTCTGCTACTTTTGCCAGAACTTTGGACTGCTACAATAAACAAGTGATTGAGATTAATCAATTATTCTACAAAAATTTATTGTAACCAAACATTTCTCAAATTCCATATGAAAATAAGTGTAACAACTAGTAAAAACTGAGTCCTTCATTTATACAGTTTATGTTTCCAAATGAATGATTCATTTCTCAGAGGTTTTAAGTCATATTTGGAAATATATATATATATACACACATATTTATAAATGTACTGATTTATAAATTTAATAATGTTCTGACAACCAGCCAAATATAAATATTATTTTAAATTAAAATACCTGATCCTCCCATGACTCACTAGGTTGTACAACAATGCTCACATCTGCATTCTCATTCTCTTTCATATCAATAGAGCCCACCCACTGTAACAAACAACAATTATTCATTTACAAATTGCTTTCTATTCAAATAAATAAAACAACAATGCTTTATATATTAACAGTAGGCCCCTATGGACTAAAAGAATATACAATTAAGTTTTCATTAAAGTAACAGCATTTAGCTTAAAAAGTGTTACTTGCCTTAAAATAGCATAATAAGAGGCAATATCAAAGTTAAAATATATTTAAATACTGAAAAGTTCATTATCTTACTAAAAGTTAACTCTTGAAGATTTTAGCCGATTTCCAATAGACCGTCAAGGGCTTTCCCACACCAAGGGCTTTGAAATATTATTTTTTTTTTAATTTTAAGGCAAAAAGCACAATGAGGGTATTATCGTCTCCCTAAATGTAAGTGTGAGTGTAAAGTGTTAAAAGTCGTAAGTGTATGTTAGACTCAGGTACCGCGAGGGACATCTAAATCCTCTCAAGCTAGTCTGCACCCCCTGCAGGGCCAGAAATTTTTTTTTTGTATTTAAAGGCGAAAAGCACATTGAGGCTATTATCGCCTAAACACAATTTGTATAAAAAATAGGTAAAGTAAAACTTAAAACACTACTTACAAATTAAATATTAATAAAAAGAAAAAAGTGTTTAAACAACATAACACGTCAGAAAAAAGGAACAAGGAACACCTAAAACTAGTTAACAAAGATAAATATATAAATTTAAAACAAAATAAAGTAAAGGAGGGTTGTACAGTGGCCTTACAGCACCAATGCTAATAAACCCCAAAACAAGAAAAAACCCAATGCTAATAAAATCTTTGAAAAACAAGTAAACAAGACAAATAAAGATTAAAAACTCTACAAAAACAAACAATAATCAAAACAAAACATAGTAACAACTATAAATATTTCCCTAAAACTAGTTAACAATACTATATAACTAAATAAAATGTACACAATTTATTGTAAGCCTGTAAATTGGCCTTACAATAAAAAAAGGGAGAAAAAATAAAATAATAAACAAATGAAACTAATAACAAGCAAAACAAAGCAAACAATAATAAATAAATAAATATCCAAATAAGTACAACTTACTGCAGGGCTGAAAAAATGTTCTACAACATTATTTTAATTAAATTTTATCAAACAAATCCAGACAATGAAGGAATCTAAGAGTTCGGTCAATGGCCGAGACACTATCTCCCAATATCGTCTGCAAAAAATTTGCCACACCACATATACACATAAACCGCGTATTATTGTAACCATCACAGTCTAGCAGTACATGTCTTACTATGATGGTTTGTTTACAAAACCCACATTGAGGCGGGCTCCCATGTTTCATCAGAAATCCATGCGTTAATATGGAGCGACCAATGTGAAGGCAGGTAACCACAACCTCTTCTCTACCACTTGCACGTATTGACGACCCCCAAGGACAAACAGTATTTTTAATTCCCCTCAATTTGTTACTGGTTGTAGCAAATTCATTTTCCCACTGTAGAAGAATTAAATGTTTTAACATGACCAAGTAAGTCTAAAAAAATCATACTTTGTGTGCATGGCGGTAGAAAAGTTGCTTCCTTTGCTGCATTATCTGTTATAGTGTTTCCAACTATTCCACAGTGAATAGGAATCCAGAAAAATGATACGCTAGCACCTCGTATTTCAAATCTATGGACAGAGCAAAGAATATCTTGAACCAGAGGGTTTACTGAACTGTCTGGAGTGCACTTTTTGAGTCGGAACAAACTAGGTAATGCAAACAATCAAATTTAATGATGTTTCAAAGCCTTTAAGATGGAAAAGAGTTCAGCAGTAAATACGCTACAAATTGAGAGTAATCCATACTATACATTTTGTCCATTGAGTAAAACACACACCCAACATTATTAATTTTAGAATCATCTGTAAAAATAAATTTAGCAGATGGAAATGAATTAAGTAGTCGAGAAAACTCGTGTTGATACACAATGTTAGGAGTGTTGTCTGTCAGGTATGTGCACAAGGAGAAATCAAATGTCGGCATATTGATTCCCATAGAGGAACAAAACAAAAGGACCTTTCAAACATTGGAGATAGTTCAATACACAAGTCTTCAAAAATATGAGATGTTCTAATGCCAACAGGGGCAGTAGCATGCAGTCGGGATTCATTTGTTCAAGCAAATGATTGTGGAAAACAGTATTATAAGCAGGCTGCCATAAGTTACATAATAAATTACATACATAATCTACTTGTAACTGCTGTCTCTGACGAGAGAGTGATGATTAGCCAGCATCGGAAAGAATACTTATGACGGGACTTAAATGAAAAGTACCAGATACAAGATGGATTGCAAAATTATTGACAGGATCTAGTTTCCTTAAAGTGGATGTTTGAGCTGAAGAATATACAATGCTGCCATAATCAATTCGCGAACGAATTACAGCACAATAAAACATCAACATACAGGTCCTATGAGTGCCCCATCAAGAACCACTAAGAACCCTCAACATATCGAGAATTTTGTTATATCGTAACTTTAAATCATGTACAATACACTGTGATGTGTGTGTGTGTGTGTGTGTGTGTGCAATACACTGAGTTTTAGCAGCAGAGAACTTAAAGCCAGTAGATCTCGTCCACATATGCAATCTATTTATTACTAGCTGAAGAGTTCTTTCAGCTATTGCCATATTTCTGGTGCTTACGTAAATAGCAAAATCGTCCATAAAGAGAGAACATCGAACAGGGGATTGTACATTAGAGGTAATGCTATTGATTGCAATAGCAAACAGAGTAATACTAGGTACACTCCCCTATGGAAAACCATTTTCTACATGGAAACCATCTGATACTGTAGCTCCAAACTGCACACTGAAAAACCATTTTGTAAGGAAATTTTTGATGAAAGCCAGTACCTTGTATATCCCATGATTTCAATGTGTTCAGTATTTCTCCTCTCCAAGCCATGTCGTATGCCTTCTCAGGGTCAAAGAATACTGCAACCAGTGTCTGACGCAAGAGAAAGGCATTCTGTATTGCAGACTCTAACAAAACCAGCCGATCCATAGAAGAGCATCGTTGTCTGAAACGGCACTGTACTTTAAAGAGTAAGTTGTTGGTTTCTCAGTACCAAACAAGACAATGATTTACCATTTTTTCTACCAGTTTTCAAAGAATGCTAGTAAGATAAATAGGATGATAACTACTTGGATCAGTTGTATCCTTACCTGGCTTAAGAATAGGAATTACTGTAGCTTCCAACCAAGCATCAGGGAAAGTATGCTCCTCAAATATACGATTGTATATCTCGAGTAGAGCAAGCCTACCTGGTGTTGGAAGATTTTTAATCATAGAATACACAAGGTTGTCAGGACCTGGAGCTAAAACTTTCGTGGACAATGCAGGTTTCAGTTCACGCAGAGTAAACAAATTATTCAGAAGAAATCTTCACAAGTGCCGACACTGAATGGCAATGTGTCTATTGCACTTTTGTGTTTACAAAAAACAATGTTATACGCCGTAGAAGAGGAAAAGCTTGCAAAGGATGACCTTAAAAAATTTACAATGTCGGAACAATCAGAAACTAACATTCCATTCGCCCGTTTAAGACCCATCAACTCCGTATATGGGGTATGGTCAGACATAGAGCGAAGTCTCTTTCATACAGGAGATATAGGTGTTGTTTTACATATTGTTCCGATGTACTGGGTCCAAGTATCCTTTCTGCTTTGCCTGAAAATTGTATGAGCTTTAGCATGACGAATTTTGTATCGCTCCAGGTTTTCATCCATCGGATTTCTGTTGAATCTCCTCAGTGCTCTTCTACGTAAACACAATGCCTCTTTATAATCCTCGTTCCACCAGGGAACTGGTGGGTGTGGTGGACGTGCTGAGGATTTAGGGATTGTGTTCTCTGTTACATTAAAGATATTTCTTGTAAACTGGTTTACTACTGTCTTTATACAATCATTACTTCTAATACCAGGTGTTACAAATTTCTTCGTAAATTCCTTCCATTTTGCTTTTTCCAAAATCCATCACAGCAGGTGTGAATTCATATGAGGGAAGTTACAGAAAGAAATTTTAATGTGGTTAATCACTGCTATAAAGATCAGATAATACCGACCATTCCATCTTTGTTGCTAGAACTGGACTAAACAAAGACAAGTCAACAACTGTCTTACCACCAGTAGATGCTGCTAAATGAGTGGGCGAACCGTCATTAAAAAGGCATAAATCAAGATTGGTCCTGATCCTTACAATTTTTTTCCCTTAGAATTACACAATTAATATCATCCACCAGTAAAATCGGGCTGGTAACTGGGACATTAAGTTAACCAGACCATTACCTTCGAAACTGTAACTCGGCGGTAAGTAAAGACAAAAGATGGCAAGTTTGAATGGAACGGCAATCTAAACAACATCTTGTACGGGAGACAACATTTATAGGGACCAATTTAACTGAGTTATGAGTTAGTATAGCTACACCACCTTTAGTTCTTTCCTGAGTTATAAAATCTGATATAAAGATGGAATAACATCTCAAGCTGAAATTTTGAGATTCATGAAAATGCGTTTCTTGAAGGCACAATATTATTGGAGATGCACCAAGAACAAGGATTTTTAGATCTTCTTCCATATCCCATTAATATTCCATTGTAACACACTGTTAGAATTAGAATGAACAGACATTTAAAACTAAAATATATTAATACAATGCACTATTTAAATCTATATCATTGCCTAGTTTCGATGTATCTAAGTCTATGGACACTGAATCACTACTGTGACCGATGTTGAAATATGGAGATTTAGGAGGTTTAGATATGGTACCTCCTTTGGATGTTTTTACAATTTTGTTACTTTTTAAATTTTTTTCTGCAGGTTTGTTTCCAGCCTTTGTGTCCTTGTTTTTCAATCCAACTGACAGAGCAGTACTACATTTACTTTTTAATAAATATTCAAGGCCAGGAGAAATCTTCTTATCAACTGGCTTAAGTACTTGTGACTTAGCCAGAAGAAGTTTAGTCACTAAGGCCTTTGTGGTCTGCTTTACACCAGATGTTGAAGCTTTTTCAATATCAGGACCTACAGGAACTTTGCGAAGAGATTGTTTTGTTGTTGAAACAAGAGCTAGTAGCTGAGCTACCTGATGAGTCATTACTTTAACTGTTTTGGAGAGCTTGTTACAATTGCTACAGGATGGCTGCTTACA
Organism: Callitettix versicolor; assembly: GCA_022606455.1. NCBI lineage: Eukaryota > Metazoa > Arthropoda > Insecta > Hemiptera > Cercopidae > Callitettix > Callitettix versicolor. Next base: position 76,975,418 of record CM040188.1, on the reverse strand, counting down.
GCAAGATGAAACAGCAGCAAATGATTTGCCTTCCACTGGAGATTAGGAAACCTTAAAAATATTTTTCGCATGTGAAAACGAAAGTTTATCCTTAGCCATTGTTGTGAGGATAGCTTTTTCCTCCTTAAACTTAGGAGAGTTAAACAATCTAGTTTGGGATCATTTTTGAATCCATCACTACCATGGCCTTTATTTCCATACTAGCCACATACCTCTGGCTTTGTACATGAAGAACTTATATGTCTCAAGCACTGATATTTGAAACAATGTCGAGGGTTCGGAACATGGTCACACTGAAAGACGTTGGTACCTGAAATGAATTCAGGTAATGTAGGTTTCCCACACATTGGTATCGAGGGAGTTGGTACCATTAATGCTGCACATTATGCACGTAACTTCTTAATAGAATCTACAGAACCTGCTCTACTTGAAATAGCCTTGTGTATAAGGTAGGATGATGTTTTTAACAGATCTACACCTTCCTCCTTGTTGCTAAATACTACGAATTTTGGAGTTGGTAGCTCTGAAATTGAAACTGCCAACACTTCCGCATCATGATTAACTGAACTGATAGACTCATCAAATACAGTAGAACGATGTCTCTTCAATGAAATTTTGGCATTAATAGTTATTTCATCCATAGTTTTTCTGAGCGATTCCACGAGTGAAGATATCGTTGGCACAGGGTGTACCCAAGCTCACCAATAGGTCAGGAGGCTCGAGCTAAAGCGATACCTTAGATATCAGAGCCAATATCAGACCTCCGATATTTCTGTATTAGAGCCGAAATACATGTCTTCAGCACTCCTTGATACTTAGGAATGAGTTCTGGTACAAAGTTACGGTTCCCCAAACCCAAGTACTATTGGCAGCCGTCATACATGTACTCACAGAGTATAACCATTTGTTTCAATAGACCCAATTATAAGCTTTGACACCCATAATTCAACAACCATGTACGTGCCTTAGAAGGATGAGCTCGGTCCCAGAACTTGCCCTATCAGAGTTCCTCGGCAGTGCTAGGCACACATCAGGTTCCACATACGTGGCTCTGCCAAAGGAAACCAAGCAGTATCGCTACTCCCAGACATACCGGAACCAGAACAGCAAATCCCTAAATTTAGGTGTGAGTGTAAATGTTGAAGTCGTAAGTGTAAGTGTGTGTTAGACTTTGGTAACATGAGGCACATCTAAATGCTGACAATAGGTTTTATCTAAATGCTGAACCCCCTGCGGAGGGACCTTGAAATAAACACCAATCCTGATCTATAGACACATTTTGAGGGGTCATTTATTTTTTTATATACATTTTTTATGAACTATGCATGTGTTTATATTCACTCTAGAGTTCGTGATTTTAATATGATCTGATTCATAACACGAAAATCAATGTTGTTAATAATTTTGGACAATCTCATTACTCAAGAAAATCTGTTCAATGGCTTCAAAATGGAAGCTGTTTCAAATCTTATTTATCCGCATAAATTAAATTTTTAACCCTTTCAGTGCCAATTCCCTGATTTAGAGGACATTTTAAATACAAGAAATACCAATGTCTGGCGCAACCGGTTGTTTGAAAATGTACCCAAATGGCAATATCCAGATGTTAAGCAAAAATATTATAAAAAATGGAAACAGTAATATTATTGCTACTTTTTTTCATTTCATGTATGTTACATTATGTAAAAATCAATGCACAGATCAATACTTGAGTGCATACTTCGATTAAGATAGTTGTTTCAATGTTATAAATTTTGTGTAAGAATTGTGTAATTTTAATTTAGTAAGATACTGGCCTAAAGTTTTCACCACATGTAGTGAAGACATTGTGCCTTTATGGTTATGTATTTTTTTCCTATCTGATTTTTCTAACTGAAAATTTCTTCAAATTTTTTAAGGTAATGTAATTAGGCCTATATTTTTTCTTTTTTGTGGTATACAAAGGTTTTTAGATTAGTACATATTATTGACAGGTTTATTACAAGGGAAAAACTTCATGATGATACCTTATCAAATAACAAACATACAACCTTTTTACAAAATCCTAAAAAATGGGTTGACACTTTTGAGTACACTATGTGAAAAAATACCTGAAACTTTTGGGTAGTGTATGTGGAAAAATGCCCAGCACTGAAAGGGTTAATTACATTGAAAATTAATCTTGACTTCTTTTTTTTGTATTTTCAATGAAATTTTAAATGCCAATTTGTGTGGATTTTGGTATTTGTTTTGGTACACTAAGCCTAGTATTTTTTTTTCAAATAAAACAATAAACAATAGATGAGAAACTAAACGTGTTCGGACTTTTGCTTATACAAAGTTTGTTCTTTATTTTTTTCATTAATTACTGATTATGATGGTGAAACCAGAATTTTAAAATAAGCAAGAAAGCGAAAAATACTTTTGGAAATTCACTTCTATTACATCAGTGAGACAGCCGTATGCGATTATTTTAAATATTAGTAGGGTACCTTAAATATCAAATTTAAAAAAAAATTAATGTTGACAGTTTTAAAATGATTAAAAATCGTTCAATTTACAAAATGTTGTACTACAACTGATAAGAATTTTAACTGTAAACAATTAGGCTTTCAGATATTATTAAAGAAATCATTAAAGTAATCTCACTGCTATTAAATAAAATGTGATTGCTCTGCATTAATAGTACAATTACGATAACTTAAAGGACATATTTAAAATGACGACACATTGTCACTTAATCTGGAACATGATTATAAAAATACTGATGAGAAAAAAATCATTGAAAATATTCTATTTGTCAACAACATTAAACTATGAAATAAAGCAATGTCATTACAATTAATGGCTTTTATTATAAAATAGTTAATCAAGTAGGCTATTCTATCATAGTTATTGGTACTTAAATAGTTAACTGTTTAAATAAAACATAATTTGTTGACTACAAAACTCAAAAAGTTTCAGTATGGAAGATTTAAAATTATAACATTAAATTTAATACTTGTTAACCGGGATTGATTAAAGCCTTTTTTTAAGTGATCTTCAGTGTTTTAATTGGGTTTTAAATGAAATCCATTTTTTTACATACTATTTGTAATTTACACAAAGGAAAAATAATATATCAGCGCAACAAGAAATAGTAAAAAAAACCTATTTCCATTTTTTGTGGAGGGGCTGCTCAGTTATTTAAAAAACAGCAAAAAAGAGTTTTAGATCTCTGTTAACATTATATATATATAAACTTACTAGTTTTCTGTTTGAAAGGAAGGATCACGAAGATTAAAAATGTTTTAAAATATCTAAAATTAATGTGATTAAAAGCAGTGGCTATGGCTAAGATACCCTGTCAATGTTAACCGGGTCCTCCAATAAAATTTTAAATATCCACCATAAAAAAGTTTGATTACAGTTATATTATTAAAACTTCTCATTAATCATCTGAAATGCTTCATTTATTCAACTTACTATGATGAAATCTAAGTGAAGTGATATTTTGGTAATACTGTAATTTAGTGTTCTGTATAGCCACCATAAACAAAGAACTGCATAATAGACCTAAATATCAAATATTTTGTAGCAACCTTGTAATTTACCTGATAAATTATTTTATGATTTCAAAATATATGATACAGTAATAATATTTATTCATGTATATTGCACCGCAGGGTCCTAATCACCACCACTAAAATAAGACTAAAAGGTTTGAAATTTCTGTCCATAAAAAATTCTTTTTTTTAAGAGTCATATTGGAAGTCAAGGTTTGTAAGTTTCTGAATAAAAAATGTTTCTTATGTTGGTTTTTTTAAACAAACATTAAAAGTATGATCAGGAAAAAATATTTTAGGCTATATTTATTGTACTTTTTTAAGGAAGAAAACTTTGCAGCTTTTATAAAAATTGAATTTATGTATACTGTACTATAAGGTTCTCTAGTGTCACCCTGTCGAAAGCTGAATTAAATTTAATAGTGCTGCTATAACAATATAATAATAGTGTATTACGACACATAAAAATAACATTTTAATAAAATAGTGTACGAAGTACAACATATTAAACATAAATCTTTTACAAAATATTGTTGAGCAAGTGGGTTTTTTTTATTAAAAAAAAAAATTGGGTTTTTTTGGGTTGGCTTAAATTACATCAACCCTGCTTTCAACACTCCTGAGTTTAATATCTGTAAACTCAATTAGAATGTTTTACAATATTTTTTCAGAACCTAGCTGAAATAATTGAAAGCAAATATAAATTATTTAATCTTATAGTTTTTAGATATTTGCTTCAATTACTTCAACTATTTAGCGTGAACATAAGCAAACATTTTGATAGAAGAAAATCTGATATGTAAACATTACTGTGTTTTAGAACATGATAGTCATTTAAAACTTTAAAAAATTACTTTTTTATTCACTCAAGGTTAAAATCTGCATAAATTACCTTAGTATTTCAAAAATTCGTTTTCTTATTTTCAATTAAATTTGAATGATTGCAAAAGACCCCCATTTTAAAACAGTTGAACATGTTTTACTGAGCAATGAACTAGTTCAAACTATTACCAAAAAAATCAATTTCTGAGCTAAATTTAATAAAAATGGAGTGTACATACTGCAAACGCTAGAGTGCTAATATTTTATACTAGACTGCGACACTTAATATGGTGGTCACTGTAAAAGGCTAGCTGACACTTACTTATGTCACTGAATATGTAAAGGACAGAAGTTGAAATTGAAAGTCATTTACCGGAATAAAGTAGAAATTGACTTTTAGATGTTCAGATGTTTTTAAGTTAACATTGTCTTTAAAAATAACATGTTTAAAATTATTTTTTACTTAAAATTTTTCTGAGTACAAAAATTCTATTTACAGGAATCAAAATCCAACAGCATAACAATACTTTTGAAAATTACAGTTTCTATTGTAGGGCCTACCTACAATAGATTATGTAAAGAAAACTAACTGTGCTACCAACCTTATTGCATTTGAGGTGTTTTTAAGATTTTTACACAACAGCTGGTCTGTTTTTTATTTATAGTGACAAGATGATTTAAACATGTCGACAAATGGATTAGTCAAACAAAAACCTATTTAAGATTAAAAAAATGTATTTCAGATTTCCAAGAATCTGAAATAAAAATGTATTGTGAATAAAAGTATTAAATTTTCATGTGTTTGTTAAAATTGCAATTAGGCTGCCAAATTTATTTATTAAAAAAAACTATAAGGAGCCTACTAAATTAGATTATATACTAGAAGAGGGATTATAAAATCCCCACTATGATCGACAGACCTCAAAGGATTCTATACCTAACCTTATATAAATGCTAATAGTGATTTTTAAAAAAATAGTTTTTTCATCTAGTATGAATATTTCCAAAACAAATAAAAACTGTAAAGAACTGTTCAGTCAGTGAGACAAACATAAAATATAGCCTACTCTTTTATTTTTGAAAAGTAAAAGTTTTATAAGTGAATTATGATGAAATAAGAATAAAATTAGAAAAATTATTAAAAGAAATAAAAGAAAAATATGGGAGAATACTTTATAATATACCCACTTATGATAGGTATTCTTCAGTAACTGTATCCAAAGTTATAATATAACCATGGTCACTATCATAAGTGGTGTTGATGTCAATAAAAGGTTATTTTCAAATCAAAAATGTTTTTACTATTTTATATTAATGATTCGAAAATGTCAATTTAACATAACATGATGGGCTTGTTGCTTAACTTTATCATAACAACATTTACAACATTAACAATCTTCAGGTAGTTGGATTTACTACTAAGTAATGACGGATCTGACTTGCGAGTAGACCTACTGATATTTTATAGTAGCAACTACTGTAAGTTAATTTATGAAACATATGATTTAAACAAAATTTCGAAAACAAAAATTAAATATTGTTTTTATTGATAAGCTACCAGATAACATTACACAAAATCCAATTCTGATATCAAAAGCAATAAAAGTTGCTGTGTTAACATCTGTTTTTCTTCCATTTAATATGCAATTAATTTAATTTGATTTTTGTTTTCATTGTGTTGCTTTAAAGGGGGAAAACTGTTGGTATAATCAGGAGGAATAGGATAGCTTACTCTTGCTTTGTCATCAGAAACTAGGAATTTCACCTAGAAGAACTTGTGAGGCCCAATTGTTCATAATGTCAGTTTTGTTACTTGATAAAAAAAACTTAAAGTTAGAATACTTACAAATTAAATTAATTACATAATGACATATTCATATGTTCAAACTAATCTAATTCAACAGGATCATTTGTAACCTGTTGCAAATATTACCTAACCTAATACATATAATCTGCATTGTCAGCAGTTGGTGACAATAGGCTTAATCACCATTCTATGTGATCATTGTTTTTATTCACAAAAATGAGTACTTTTAGAAAACATTACAAATTTGTTTTTATGCTGCTTTAGTTTTAAATCCAAAGTCAATGCGCTAGTCAGTCTGCTGTATCTGAACTGCACACTTCAAAGTTCTTAGTTTGAGTTGCAGTAACTCCCATTACTTTTCCCTTAACGTTAATGCTGACAGATCCCCTCATCCATATCAGTCTAACTGGGATAAAATAGGTTTAAAAAACAATACTGTTAGTTTTTTATAGCTTTCCTTATGTTTGTATTATTTCATTCATATCTCTTCCAAGATCGAATGCCTTGGCATTTTAAAATATTTAAGTTGGTAAACTAATAATTAGGACACCCTACAGAATTTAATAATGTAACAGACATATACCTATAAAAATTTGGTATAAAAATTTACCTAACTTGCATTAATATGTGAATAATTCAGGTTGACAAATACAAGAATGTTTGTTATGAAAATACTTACCCAATTTTGAGCTTTAAAATGAGATACACATGCAGCTCCCAGCGCGCCTTTACCACCATAAATAAAAACTCTTCCTAAAGGAGAAGACATTATTTTGTTAAATACTGGTCAACAAAATATTTCCTTAAAAAAATTACCACTCCTAGTGAACAATCAAACCTTCAATAAAAGGAAATGAATTGCCCAATATGACCTTAAAGGAACACTGCAACAGAATGGAGACAAAACAACTTTCACTTAGTTTTTCAAGGCTGATTTATAATAATTTGTAATAATAAAGTGGAGCAGTCGTATTCGTATTCACCTCTCTCTCTCTCTTTTCAATGCAGATTTTCACTTATAACGGGCAGGTTCTTTATCACTAAACACAAAAATTTTATTTTTGTTCAAATTACGAACTTATTTATATACAGTAGGAAGCGAGAGGGAATTCTAAAACAAGATTTTTTTAAGAGAGTATTTCAATTTATATTTTCCGGTATTACAACGCCTATTATGTAAACGAATCACGCACACTAAACGAAATGAATGAAAACACATTATTACAGATTCAAACCAAAGAAGATAAATGTTAAACACAGATGTCACAGATACACCAAAAGTAGCTTAGATTATTGCAGGTGACAAAATCTGTTCTATGCTGATTAAGCAAAACTTCTTAAAATATTACTGTACTGTATATTATGATAAAATTTATCTCATAAGTAAATCATTGGAACAGATTTTTTTCTTTATGCACCAAACAAACCTCAGGATGAGACAATCTTTTTGCTGGATCTAAGGAAGGTGATATAATTAATGTATTGTCAATTCTTGGCCACTCACATTAGCGGCGTATAATCGTCGATACAGATTAGACTTGTCTATAATGTGTAAAGGCAAATAATAATTGACCACTAAAGACAGGAACACCTCTAATTTGATATACACCTGATATAAATATTACTATGAACAAACATAATTTCTGTATATAGAAAATGTACATAATTACGTACATTCGTTACTTATAAAATATATAGAAATAATAATAATGACACAATAAAACACACCCAACATTTATAGAACTTAAACAGAGAACATAACACAAACTACTAAATCACGATCAGTCTCTATAATGAGGTGTCGCTATGTTTACACTACAGGTTTAATGCAGATACTGCGATAATTATTATGTTAATAAAATAAGGGACTTAACTGGTATCGCTCCAGACAACGGAATTGAAACCCACCTTTCTCCATTCCCCCTTCCTCCCCAGGATGGATTGCAACCATCCCCAAAATTTACATTAAGGCAATTAAGACACTAAGTACGCCAAAACTTTGGTTTCGAATGAACAACTTCATCTTGATGATTGTGTACGTAGTCGTTTAGCTTCGACATTAGCATAAACTGAAACATGTGCTGATTCTAAACTGAAATTTGTTCTTCCGAGCTGTCCAACTCCAATTAACTTAAATTTGACGGAATTGGATAGTCCGCTTGAGAACTGTTTGTTCTCCACAGCAACTACTATATTGGGTGGTTTTATAAGTGTACGATCAACATTTTTTTCTGATCATTCTTCCCCCCCCCAGTTGAAATTTGTTTAATATACAGTGATCAGTTGTAATTTATTTTATTTAATGTGAAAATTGTTTCATTTTATTTTAAGTAGGCCTACTATTATTATTACTTTATTTTATTTTCTTTTTAAACATTAATATTTTTTTTTTTTTTTTTTTGGCTTTATGGGACCACTTTAGTCTAAATTTCAGTTCTTCCTAACATTGGGTTATAAAAACATTAATATTTATAATAACAAAATTGTAAATTTTATTATTATTATTTTATTTACTCTGTTATAAGTTGTTGATCAGTGCAAGAGAGGATCTAATAGTTGTAACTTCGCTTCAAATGAATAAAGGAGGCCTTAAATAAATAAATCAATACCGAGTTTTTTTTAAAGCGACGCTTTTAATTTTAGCTTTGGCGAGAGGAGTGAATAGAAAAAAGTGTTCCGAACCAAAGAATGTAACGGAAATATGTATTTATTTATTTAAACAAAACAATATATTTGTGAACATATATTCAAACTAAGTATGGTTCAGAAAACTAAATTAGTACAACATAATTCAAAACTTATTTTCAACACACTGACATGAAATAAAACTTTTTATGATAATTCAGGTAGTGATGATTAAAGTACAGTACGACCTAGGTCCTAACGAAATTAAAAGAAGTACTGTAATTTCTTTTAACTTCTTAAACGGAATTAAAGATATGTTGTTATATTAATACAAACATATTATACCGGCTTGATTTATCTGGAATTCATCAATAGACATAGTCAATAACATGTTCATGATGTAAAAATATATAACAATTTGTCGGTAATAATTATAAATTATTGTTTAATACATAATAAGTACTGTATGCAGTATATTGTCGCCTTTAAATCAAGAGAAAGCGAAAGTTAACAAAAGCTTCGCTTCTGTCGGTAACTCACCGAATTTTTTTTACCTGTCCCCTGTAGATCACTGTTAGTTCAAGATCCACGAAACACTGACGAGACAGACTAACAGCATTGCACAAGGTGTTGAAATATAGAAAGAAGCCTGTTTAAGAAAATGAATGTGAATATTATCCACTTTAGCGTTTGGAATTTTAGTTTGATTCGAATTTGGTGCAACAATTGATTTAAGAATGTTGCGCTACCAAAAAAATCTGTTCAAATCGTTTCGGCGACCACTAAGAATCTGTAGGAAATATTAAAAACATACTTTTTTTAGAATTTTTACTAACCTTCGTAATTGGCGCTACGATAATTGAAAATTATAGACGCAGTTTTTAAAGATGATTACGATGGTAAAATCAACTTTAAAAAAATGGATTTTACGGCTGTTAGATAGACCCTACTTTTTTCTAAAATGAAAAAATATACATATATTAAAATTTTTGTTTATGTGATGTGATATTGTTAACTTTTCGAAATTTGCTTCCGTCACGTCGGCGAGGCAGGTGCGTGCCGCGATTATTTCGAATTATAATTTTAATTGTTCCTAAAATGTGAGGAACTGAATATTTAATTTTATAACCCATTCTGAGACTGAAACTAAGAAAACGAAGATGAAAAGACGGAAGTGATCTCAAAAAAATGCGATAAATTTGTTATCAGAGGAAGTGTGGAATAGGCTTAAGATAGCACAACAATATCTTTTACATGCATGTTATTGTATTTTTCCCCTTAAAAAGGATTACTCATTCATTGTTGGAAGTATAAAAAGAAAATTTGGCGATTGTGTTGAAAATTATTTTGAAATTTTGGTTGATATGTTTTCAGGTCCCATGAGCCAAACAAGTGGATTTTACTGGGATGTATTCCATTCTGCATGTGTAGGCCTACATCGGCCAATTTTAAAGAAATTTATCTGTAGGTCTAGTTTGCCTATTTCTCGGGATACTTTTTCAATTAATGAAAGTGCTTTTAAAGCCTTTTTTGTAAACAAAGTATTAACATTCAACATTTCTTAAAATCGTGTTTAAATTTTATTAAAATTTGTCTTTCAGTACCAAAACAAAACGAATGAGCATAGTTTCTAAAATTAGTAAATCATATTTTGCTCAAATTTTATCATGTATGTGTATAACCATGACTCAGTGTAACAAATATAAAATAAAAGAAATGTATACTTTACGAGTACATAAAACGAAGACTAAAAATAAACCCTGGCCGTCGTTACGTTTTTTCAATTTATTCATAAACCATAAATTTCATTTATTTCAGATTTGTTACATGATACGAGTCAAAATTCTTCACACAGGACCAAAATTTTAGCAAACCGATTTTCCGGAGGGGTTTTCTCTTACATACGTACTGTTTTTTTGTGTAAATAATTGGACGTGAGAAAGTTTGTTTAATATTTTTGCACCATTTATTAATCCATTTATATGACTAATTATAAATGCGAAATGCTTACAGTCATTATCTACATTTTGGAAGAGTATTCACAAAATGTAGGCTAACTTACTTGATATTAAATTAATTCATATTTATTTCTGTACTAGATGCATTACTACTAGACAACAATACGCTATTAATTGTAACGAGTGCATACTTCTGCAGTTCCTAGCTTTGTCATTCTAACTTTAAAAATCCAGAAAATTAGGAAATTGGGAAGATCTAATAGGCTTAATTCACAAAATCAGTTGAAAGTAAGATTAAAAACTCAAGTTAGTGGACGAAATTTATATTTTATGTCCAAACAAATTTTAAAAAATACTTTATTTGTCAAACGTTTTCAACAAATGACTAATTAGTTAACTAGTTAATGACTAACTATTTAATGACTAGTTATAAATGCGAAATGCTTACAGTCATTAAAATACATTTTAAAATACATTTTGGAAGAGTATTCACAAAATGTAACTTACTTGACATTAAATTAATTAAATTTTAATGATTTTAATTAAAAATCATTAAAACAGATTTTGAAAACCTAAACCACTTAAATTTATCTATTAACAGATTATAATTTTTCGCTATATAAATAGCCTACACATAAATATTGTGATCGTGAAAAAACAACGTTTTTTATATAGAATTCACCATGTTGCCTATAGACAAAAAACATAAACTTACCTCTGAAAATTCATTGTACAAAACTATACAGAAAAATAAGAATATATATATAAACAATACTAAACAAAATGAAACATGTATATTAAAAGGATAAACTAAAACTATACTGCATAAAAGTGTCAAATAAGTTAAATTAAATTGTAAAGACTGTAAGATATTTTCTGAAAGTTTTATTAGAAATATCGTTCGCCTTCATTTAGCCTACATAAAATTAGAATTCCTATTTTGAGGTTACCATCGAAGGATGTGTCTCGAAAAATGACAGAAGCATAATATAAAAAAAGTAATTAATACAAATTTTGATCGTATATTAATTTTAAATGTTCTTGTATCATGATGTCAAATTAACTTTGTTAGTTAATATGTAAAAATATAGTTTCACTTCATACTTCCGGTCCATTAGTTCGAAAAAATGATTTTAACTTTATGTGTCTACATGTGTCTGTGCACAGTCTTGTGACAGCGAAATGACGATTTCGATTTAAAAGGTAGGACTTAGTTCGGGACCATTTTTTTATTAAAAACTTAGGCTTTAAAAGCTATTGAACTTTCATAAAAAAAACTTTAAAAACATATTTTTTGAAAATTTATTTATAATTACAGCTCGATTCTGACCAAAATGTAGCCCTCAATTAGTCTAAAGGCCTACACATATAAATGTATAAAACGTTGACACCCTCAAAAATTTCCTGATCAGAAGTTTTTGAAAAAATCAATAAATTTTTCAGAATCGGTTTGTGAAATTTTTATCAAATTTTGATTACAAAAATTCATGGTCCAGTGTACCGAATTGAAATAAGAATGCGAGATTAAACTGAAAAACGAAAATAAACACTGATCACCGTCGGGTTTCTCAGTTACGAACCTTAAATTTTTACAGTCCAAGAAAAATTGTCTTCACTTTATGGAAAGTGAAAATTACATTTTAGACAAGTTGAATTTTAAAGACGTTTTAAATTTTTTTTGTAAAAAAAATTTTAAAAATAAAATAGGAAAGTATATGTTTTAATGATACGTTGTTAGATTTCTTGTTAATTAAAACAACAATGAAGTTGTTTTGTTTCGATGCACAATAAACAATGTGTATTTATTTTAGTTTTGTGTAACTTTTCCTGCTTAGTTATTGTAGATAATTAAATGCGATAAAATTTACGTAGTTTATTACTGAAAAAAACGTCTAGGACATACAAAAAAACACACACATATGCTAACACAAGTACGTTGGTCAACTGCCAATTACGCAATTATTACCTGTTGCTTCTAATGCCTACAAGTTGTTAATCAGGTATTAATCACGGAATTGACATGACTTGTGCAATCTTGAGACGAGAACAAGGCGCGCGTCTTGTCTGCATTGTTTTGGTGTTTCCTTATATACAGCTAACATTTATAAACAAATCCTATAGATAGGATAGTGGTGTGAGGTAGGCTACGACGGAATTAGACAGCCGCTACCTCATTCGATTTGTTTATCTTTACTTTCTACTCTCATACAATATGGGACGAATTATAATCAGTTGAGTAGAAAAGTTCGGTTGCTTTGGTTTCTCTGCTCACTGCTCAGTTCAGTTGTTCAGTGCTGTTGGCCGGAATGAGACGCGATATGTTTCTCGTATGGTTATTTGTCATTGGAAGTGCAGTTTTGACCTCTTCTTTACCTCCATTCCAAGAGTGTTTCCTTGGAGGATGGTCATGTCCTCATTTGGAGGATTCCTATTCAGCATTAGCTTCCTATGAGCATATTATTTTCACCTGCAGCGATGAAACAGGCATGGTATGTAACTTTATTTAGCATTAGAGAATTTCTAGAAAATGGACACAATTCCGTTTCGTGTACTGTTGTATTTAAAAGTTTATTTGTGAATGTGGTTCTGGTATCTTATATAGTACTTAATATGTAGACTGTCTTGAAATGTTAGCAAATTTTAAAGATGATAAAATCCGATTTTTAAAAACGTATAGGTTAAAAACTTATGATTTTTCAAAATTCTGAAAGGTCGCCATTTGAAAAATTGATCACATTTTTCTGGGTAACAAACTTATCCAAGCTTTTACTAATACAATTTTACAAAAGCAAGAAAAAACAAATTGTTTACAGATTTAGAAAAAAATATATTCTGCACTTACTTGGGTGTGATAGAAGCCAAAATGTGTTAAGTCAAAAATCAATAAAGGTCATATGTTTCACATTTTTAACAAATTTATTTAATTACGTTTTTTTAAATGTATGGAGTTTGTAAAGCAGGTTAACATATGCATACTTGTAACCTTACACAAATTATCTGCATGTGCAGTAATTAATAGTAAATATCCATTGCTTTTAAGTGGCAATCATGGTAAAACTAAGAAGAGGGACCATCTATATATATATATATATATATATATATATATATATATATATATATATATATATATATATATTATAAATCTCCCTGTGATGTAAAGTGTGAGTGTAAAGTGTAGTGTTGTAATAAGTGTAAGTGTGTGTTTATTAGACTCGGGTACCATGTGAGGGACATCTAAATCCTCTCAATAGGTGCAGCTTGTCTGCTCCTGCTGCAGTGGGTTATATATATATATATATATATATATATATATATATATATATATAAATTGTATATAGCTTAATTTTTACTTATCAAATTAATAGTTTTGAGAACTAATTTGTTAATGACAATTAATAATTTAATAATGACAATATATATATATATATATATATATATATATATAAAACATACATGAATAGAAAATGAAAGACTTCTTAATTAGTATCTATTCAGTAGCATCTCGTAACTAAAATCAGTGGAAGTGCTGCTCCAGATTATATATAAATATATATATACGAGGGTTGATCAAATATAAACGAGACTGACTTTCTAAAAACTTTTCCGTTGGACATTGAACTCTAAAGGGTGGGGTTCAGGTAGCCTGGGAGGTTTGGGACGGGCGTAGACGGGCAACATTTCCATTCGGACCCTTCAGTATAAAACTATACAATGAGTGAGAGTGAAGTGCACGTTTCCGTGGAGCAGAGAATTATTATTAAGTTTTTGGCCGTGGAGGGGGTCAATCCGACTGAAATCTTTCGTAGATTGACGGCTCAATACGGGGACAGGACCCTGTCAAGAGCTCGCGTTTTTGCTTGGCACAAGGAATTCGCCGAAGGACGGGAAGCAGTAGAAAACCTCAGCCATGATCGTCGCCCGACTACTTTCGTCACGGACGAAAACATTGATGCTGTTCGGAAGCTCCTGGACGAAGACAGACGTATATCGCTGCGATTTATTGCAGATGAACTCCAGTTGAGCTATGGTAGCGTTCAAAAAATTGTTACATCAAACCTGGAACTCAGCAAAGTATTTGCAAGGTGGGTTCCACGAATTTTGACCGACGTTCACAAACGGAATCGTTTGGAGATTTGCCAGCGACTATTGACCCAATTTGAACGAGATGGTGAGGCATTATTAAACCGGATTGTCACCTGTGACGAAACATGGGTTCACCATTACACTCCCGAGTCGAAACAGGCAAGTATGGAGTGGCGGAAGAGGGGAGAGAGGGCGCCTCTGAAGGCCAAATCACGATCGTCGGCCGGGGAGGTAATGGCCACTGTATTTTTCGACAATCAAGGCGCCTTTCACGTCGATTTCCTCCATCAACGACGCACAATAAATGCACAATATTATTGCGATGTTTTAGAGGCCACAAAACAGTCTTTTTGTAGGAAAAGGAAATCTAAACCGGCAAGAAACGTCATTCTTCTTCACGATAATGCCCGACCACATTCGGCAAACGCTACGAGGCTTAAACTCGATCAAATTGGCTGGGAACCAATGGAACATCCCCTATACAGTCCAGACTTATCACCCTGCGACTATCACCTGTTTGGGCCACTCAAAGAGGCGCTTGGAGGCCAGCGTTTCGAAGACGATTCTGCGGTGGAGACCTTCGTGCTCCAATGGCTCAATGAACGCCCGAGAACTTTTTACGAAGATGGAATTAAAAAACTTCCAATCCGGTGGGAAAAATGTGTTACTCGTGCGGGAGACTATGTAGAAAAATAAGTTGTATCAAGAATAATTTGTAAGTAAGCAATAAATTTTTAAAAAAATCAGTCTCGTTTATATTTGATCAACCCTCGTATAATTATGCCTACTAGTACCTGCCATGCGTTTCGAAATTTTATTTTGCATTTTAAGTGGACAGATATAATTTTGAAAATTGAAATGCATATTTTTATAATGCATGTACATTATATTTTGGAGCATTTCTTTGACAATTTAGACAGGTAAGTTTAGGTAAAATAAGAATGTTTCACTATCATTACTTTTACTCATATAAGTGGTTCCCCTAGCCTAGCTGAGAGGAATCCTTTTAATCATAAAGAATATTTTGACTTTTAGGAAAAAATATGTGTATTATAGTGTCTACAGAATGTAAACCCCACTATTCTGGGAGGGAGGGAGAGGAGAGAGTTTTTTTGACATTGGTTTAGGATTTTTTAATGCATGAAAGGTAGGTATTAGAGAAAAGTGAGATTTCATAAGCATACAGACAAAATTTTAATTTTATTTATAAATATTTCAGTACTCAAAATATTCTATAATTCAATCAATTATAATAACCCTTTTCAGTTATTACAACATCTGCATGAAAGCAATTGTGTTTAATCAACTGCCTTTCATGAAGCCTCTTATTCCTACTTATTTTTTATGTAACTGGGTGGTCCAAATCCCTTTGCATGTCAACCAGATGGACTTGGTCTCAAGGACCAAGAGAGTGACAGGATCTGTTTAAACTACAGGATCTGTTGATGAGATCCTCCTGTAGAATGGTCATTATTTCAAATATTCTGTTTCTTTCTTGCTCTAAAATCTTACATTTCAGAAGCAAATGTTCTGCAGTCTCATCCTGCAGCTGTAATTCGTACACAGATATGGTCTATTATATATACACCCAACCTGGGCATATGTTTCCTAAGTAACCATGTCCTGTGATCACGGTTACTACTTTCCTTATATTGTACCTACTAAACATAAGTAGGTTAGTTGGAATGTATTTAGAAGGTTCTTGAAGTGTCAGCTTACTCATTTTCAGTCCACAATACCCATCCGTCTCCTCTCATGCTCATTTCAAAAACAACTGCCGACAGCCTGCATAGTTACCTTCCTTTATATGTCACAGAATAGTTCAGATCTTATAAATTTCAATGCTGATGCTTGGTTAACCAGCCTATCAGCTCATCCATTTCCATTAATTCCAGCATAGAATTCCACCCTGCCCTGGCACCCAACACAACGTAACGTTGTTCAGATTCCCTAACTGTGCCATTAGATTCATGCAATTCCAGCTTGTCCTGAACTCACTTGCATCCAACTGCTTCAAAGCTGCCTGATTGTTACTGTAAATTTTGATATTTTTTCTACATCCATCAGCTTGTCCGTGTCTGTTGCTTTTACTATGTTTCTTGTCCTTCATCATGTTTAACATTTGATAATATAGAAATAATTTATCTAAATGATGTATTAATATTTAATTAATTAAGCAAACATGTCTTTATTATCGCTAAATGACATAAATTTCTTAACTTACTTTTTTTCACAAACCAATTTGGTAAATTTACATTCTTTGGCAAACAATCTTTTAAAGTTAAACTTCACTTATAAAAATGTAAGCAAAACTTCAATTACTCTAAATGGTTCCAGAGTTCCAATTACTCTAAAATGGTGATAACTAATTTCACCATCGAAATCAGCATTAAAATCTGTATAAATGTTTTAAATTTCTGGTGTATAACTGATGTAGCCATTATATTTATATGAATACAATATTATATAATTTATTTTTGTTTCAGGAAGTGACAGTGGATTTGGAAGAAGAAAATTTTCATACGTATACAACAGAAGTGACAGTCCAAAATTGCACAGTTGTAAATCTTACACTAAGTCAATTTAATCGTAGAGAGACGTTAAGGTCAATCATTATGCTGAACATAAAAACATTAGTGTTAATGGAAGCTTCAACTAAGCCGCATTACTTCACTAATCCGCCAAGAATCATTTTTCAAAACATCGAATTCCTACCTGTCATTCCTGCCAAAACTTTTAATGCTTTAAGTCATCTAACGGTAAATATTGCTTTCTAGAATAAAATGTACATAGCAAATATATATATATAGCAATTAGTATCATAGCTAGATTATAGATTTATGTAAAAAAATTCTGTACTGGGCTAAGAAAGTTAGTATTCACAACTTTGTGAAATTCAGGTGTGCCTACAAACAGGTGTGAGACATCAGCCAGTGATTGTTCAATTAGAAGGTTTAGGAATTCAACAGTGTTCTTGCAACCGTGAGTGGCAATAAAATTTTAAAGAATTTGAAAGCTGTGTTCTAACTGTAGTTTTTAATGACATGTTTTTTATTAATGGTATTATGTCAGTGAGTTGATAAAAGAGAGAATCTAAGGGTTTGCGGTACTTTGTACTATATAGGCAGCTTGGGGAGGTCAGGTCTTTTGCACAACGTAGTCAACCAGAAGAGACCTTAGCACTATGAAGTCAGCCGAGAAGTCAGCACTCACCATATAGTCAGCGTAAGAGTCACTTAAAATTAATAGTTTTCCAAGTAGATTATGTAGACAGATACTATATACGTCACATGTTTTTAAAGTTTTTGATAATTAAATAATAATTTTGTAAGGAGTTAAAGTGCTTCATCTAAATTAGAAAGTTGCCAAGGGCTAAAGTTTTGTTTATTTTTGTATTAATTGTTGCCACTTGAAGTGTTTATTTTTTTTAAATCATCAGGAACTTCAGTTGAATCAAGATAAGGATCAACAGCGACATCTATCAACTCCAGTTTCCAATAACAGACAAAGACATAAAAGTTATCTGTCTATTATATGTCTTAACGATTAATAGATGTGAAATACTTACCAGGAAAACTTGAAGAACTCTAATTATCTTAAACTGTAATTAAAGACCCTAAGCGTTAAATTATTGAACATAATTTTATACAATTGAAAGAAATGTAGGTAACATAAAATAAATTATAAATTTAAACAAGTTAGCAATTTAAAAAAGTAATTTTATAAAGTAGTAGTATAATGTTTAAAATCGGTATTAATAGATTGTAGATATCTCAGCAAATCTAAAGAGAATGTATTAAGGTTATGTTTTGTTTGCGTTGGAATAAATGAATAAATTTTAGTTATCCTCCAAAGCCAATCTTGTTTTCTGTATACATTATTTACTCATAAACATAATTTTATATTATAAACTATCTGTACCCGACCACATATTGCTGTGGCTCAGTCTGATTCAATTTAATGAATGCATTCAGAAACACTGAAATATAATTATAAAATATTTAGAATAAAGTATGTTACTTTTACGTCCAACAGATGGTGCTGCTTTTCAAAAAAGCATATTTTTACCTGTCACAGGTATAATATCTATACAACAGTAGGTATATAAAAACACGGGAGTATTCGAATACAGATTGTATAAAAATGTCAAAAGAATTGATGCAAATTTTTCGGAGATTTAAGATTATGAACAAACAAACATTTACATTTTCATTCATATAGTTTGGTTTAAAAAATGATGCAGGTTGAAGTTAAAATTAAATAAATTAAATTGAAATATTTTTTTAACATAATTGTGTTAAGAAATGGCGTTCAAAGTGGTGGTGGTGGTGGTGGTGTGTGTGTGTGTGTGTGTGTGTGTGTGTGTGTGTGTGTGTGTGTGTGTGTGTGTGTGTGTGTGTGTGTGTGTGTGTGTGTGTGTGTGCGTGTGTGTGTGTGTGTGTGTATATATATGACTAATCAAACCATTAATTATGTTAGGGCTTAACTTATGTTTCATTACCATTAGATCAAATAGTTTTTAGAGATTTGACTTCATCACTACAGTGGAACAATTTTTTTATAATCATTTTTTTATAATAGTTAATATATTACAATTACAATTATTTCATCAATAGATCTTTTTTTATTAATTTAATTTAATTTTGTAAATAATATAATTTTGTATATTTCCAGGCAGAACTTATAGAAATTGAAAATGTGAAAATTGGAAAAATAGAGCAAAACTCATTTGAAGTTTTAGATGCATCATTAACTATTTCAAATGCTGTCATTGATGTGGTTGATACAAAAGCCATTAGTATTTTAAATATGGATGATGCTTCTGTGACTATAGTAAACAGTAAATTTAGGAATGTTGAATCAAAAGCTTTCATGTTCTTCTCACCACAGGTATGTCACTTCCCATTATCATAGAATAGAAACACCATCGCTGACTTCTGATGAATCAATCCTTTGTTTAATCCGAACGTAATGTACCTTTGGTGGTAACTTACTTTTCTATAGTTAGCTAAGTATTTCACTGTTCAAAAAGTTTGTAACTTGTTTATACTTTGTGTTACGTGGATTTTTAGAACTTTTGGTATTGATGCTGAGACATAGCTGTTCACTTGGATTCTTTTCGCTGTTACTGTACTAAACTTGTCTAAAAACATAAGCTAACTTTCAACTAACATATAGCATGTACAAAGACTACCACTTCGATTCTGCTTGATGCCATTTTTACACTTTTACATTTTTTTACACATTTTTACAGGTATACGCTTTTACTTGTCTAAAAACATAAGCTAAGTTTGATTAACACATACCATATACAAAGACCACCACTAGGATTCTGCTCCCTGTCACTGTACTATGTTTGTTTAAAAATATAAGCTAACATTGCTCTTTCATATAACATATACAAAGACAAAAACTCATTAACTGATAAGAACAGTCAAAATAAGTGATTACTGCTGAACAGTGTCACATCTCAAGTTAATGATTTTAGAAGTGGTAAAAGTTGCTACCCAGCCTGTAACTCCGGAAAAAACTTGAGCTAATTCTGCTTTACCATGCACCATACAAAGTCAAAAACTCATTAACTGGTAAGAACAGTCAAAGTCAGTAATTATTAGGGGTGGGCGTTTCTGCTATTTTTACAAAATATCAACAAACTGTTTGTTGAGAAAAAAACTGCTTTTTAAAACAGTTGGAAAAGAACAGGTTTAGAAAACTGAAACTCGAAGTTGTATTAGTAGCTAAAACATAAAGCACAAACGTTCAGTTTTCTAACTTAAAATTATTCAAGATATATATAAGAGTAGATATTGTAAATTTTAAAAAGTCCACACATCCAATAAATAATTAAAAACTAGGCACTTTAATTCTAAAAACTTAAAAAGTAAAAGAAAACTTTCAAAATTGTCCACTAAATATTTTTAAGTTTCTAAACACAAAGTAAAATATGGAGAAAAACTAATATAAAACACAATTATGGCTGATTTTACAGTTTAAAAAATGTTTGAACAACAAATTTTACATTTAAAACTTTCAAACAACTCGCAACAAAAAAGAGATAAACGTTGACAACGCCCCAACAGGTCTTACTTCACTACAAGCAAAAAGAAACTTTGAAATAAAGGGAAAAAGCATAAAAACAGTTTAAAGAAAAGGAGTTAGCAGGAAAACAGTTTTAGCGCTTGCGGCAACGTTCAAATAGAACGTGGGTGGTGGGGAAGTCCAAACAGCTGTTCCTTGTTTACCAAATCACGAACCAGTCCAAATCAAACTGCTTGTTTCCGTTTGGAAAAGCAGTTTGTTTGTCGTATATAGAAAAACAGTTTTTTTTAACAGTTTGGTGTTTTCTTACCCACCTCTAGTGATTATTTCTGAGTTGTACTGTCATGTATCAAGTCAATGATTTTAAAAGTGGTAGAAATTGCTAGTGCATTCCTCTCCCAGCCTATTTCCGTATCAAATTTCAAATGCATAGCTATGTATCAGAATAAATATCTATGTTAGGTAACAAGACTTTCATTATTGTTGGATGATTCAATGATTCTTTAGAGGTTATGGTGTTCAGTGGCCCCTGGCACCATGATCTTCTAAGCTTCTTGCAACTAAGCTTCTTGGATTCTTGTTCAGCAAACTAGTTCCCACAATAACTAGGAGGTCATTCTGCTGACAAGAACCTTACAGTAATAGATTACATTTTTTACATACACACAGTTTCTGTGTGATTTAATGTTGAAGAACTCTTGATACACAATTATTAGTGATCATAACCATGACTTATTACCATATTTAGAAAACGATAGAAAATAAAGAAACATGTGTGAATTATTATTTTAAGAAAATTTATTTTATACTGACCCTTTAATAAATTATTAACATGATGTTAATCATTCGATGTATACCTGTGATTTCATTTGGTCATTTGGTATAATCTCTCTTTTGTTACAGGTAAAACTTTTTAAAAATGAGTTTGTTGAAGAATTGAGAGAACAGTCACTTGTTGTAAATGCAGAGAGTTTCTTGTTTTATTTGAACAAAGTGAATATTATTCGTCCAAATGCTTTTAATATAACAGCACAAAATATTTCTTTTGTATCCAACAGATTTGAGCAAGTATCTGGAGGTTCGTTTGACGAAGTACATCCAAATTTCGCTGGTAATTAAATTTTTTGAATTATTCTTTATGTTAGATTTTATGTTCTTTGAAAAAAATTGAGCAACTATACATAATATGGTGTATAACGCATAATTATACACAATGCACAGCTTAGTATTTTGTTTTTGTTTAAAAAATGTATCATATTTTAGTGCTGCCTGTGATGTTGGAGTTTGCGCGTCACATGATACAAGTGCACATTTATATTGGTAGTTATAGTAAAAGATCAGTTGTTTTATACTAATTCGTATCGATCAGCTGATTTCACTGAACTGCTGATAGGCTATAATAAGTTTTAGGTTATGTTATTAAAAACTAGCTATGTTAATTTGTTGTGTTTTCGAACAAATTATAGTAATTAAAAAAAAAGGAAGAGAAAACATAATATTCAGTTTTTATTTTTGGTTCAATAACAGGCATTTTTTATCACAGCCTGTTGTTCTATTTCTGAATCTTTTAATATCCAATCCTTCTCTTGTTTTATACTGTTCACCTCAGCTGTAATCAGTCCTTACTCATTCTTTCTAAATTATTTTTTTTTCATTTTTGTGCATCACCATTAAAGTGTTTTTTGCATATATTTCATTCAGCCCTTATGCTCTATCTCCCCCAATTAATTTTAATTTCCTACATATTTATACTTCAGTTGACTGTATTCTTGTCAATTCTGTTTCTTCAGGATCTATGTCTTAAAACTAGTGTAGCTATTACTAAACTTTACTTTTGTGTTATTACTGTATTTAGTCTTGTCTGCAAGACAACAAACATGATTTTTGATCTCATCGCAATTTTTTAATTATATTATTATGATTCAAGTGATACTACAACCTTGATAAAAGTTAAAGAGTTGTAGTATCACTTTAACCTTCCCTTTATACATCGATCATAAAAAATTTTCTCCATTTGTACTGAATGCTGTCTTTTAAATCCCTTTCATTATCAATTGTTACTTTGATAGCCTTTGATCAAAAGTGAAAAACAAGATAGGTCTTAAGACCTTTAAAGACCTTAAGTAAGGCACATGAAAATAATATCCAGGTGGTGTGATATATATGTAAGATCACAGAATAATAGAATAATGTAAGAGGAGAGTGGAAAAATAATCTAAATAACTCTCCATAGCTCTATAAAATAACATTATGAAAAATGAAAATTTAAAATGGTAATTGATGCAGATTATAATGGCGAAACAGATTTTCTTAAGGGAGTACGACAAAGTTATAATTTTGTTGAGATTTTGAATGGCCACCATTTTAAAATTAATGAACGGATATTGCTGGGTAATGAAGTTGTCAAAAGTATTAACAAATTCAATTTTTTTGTTAAGTTTGTATCAGATCAAACCAAAATACACTATACAGTACAGTGTGCAGTTTGTGGGAAACCTCAATACATACAAGGGAAACTAATTTTTTGAAAACTATGAAACTTAACAATATTAATAAAATTTATTATCACAAGACAAGAAGAGAGGAAAAAAAATATTAAAATGTAGCACATATCATATACTAATGTTATAAATTAAATTATCAATGTTTATTAAAAAAAAACTTCACTTAAAATTATAGACAGTATCTAAAATTTTAATTTAGTGTTTCTTTTGCGGCTAGATTTAATGTTTCACATTCACATATTATATATTTTGCCCTGCTGTTTGTTTTAGATCCGGAAACATTTTTTTACCAATTCAGGGAAAATGAAATAAATTTTGCCGAACCATTAGGTTTTCATCACAGCTGGAAACATTATGAACAGATTATAAATTCTGCCACTTTACTAATCAGAGACAACCATTTCAACTGCACATATGCTCTCTTGGGTAAGTAATTTTATGTATTAACTTCACAATAAATTAAGGTAGTGATGAGTATTTATTATTTTATTATATCAGATAACCCTAGCCAACTTTTGTTTCTTTCAAAATAAGAACCTAGGTTTTTTGTTTAATTAAAAATAAAAAATACCAGCGTGCCCGTCTGAAATTTCACACTATGAAAGTTTTAAGTAAATGCAGTCTTTTGAATAAGAGTAGTCGTTAGGATGAGGGTGGTAGTTGGAAGATATGAAAACATGTTTAAAAAATAAATCGAAAAGAGATCGGTTTGAAATAATAATCACAAATTTATGAGTAATTGTGTTTTTAATAGAAATTTTTATAGGGAATTACAATACATTGTTGTAAATGATATTTGATGTAAGAATGTAATCTTCTTGTACTTTTTGTATTTCATTTTCTTTAATGGATACAAACATGTTAAGTTGATTTAGTTACCCGTGAAAACGCTACATACGATTGTCCTTGAGTAAAGACAGTATTTGGTAAATACAATCCTGCTCTTTAAGTGTTTGTTCCTGCAACTTGTTTATAGTGAAAACAAACACAATTTTAATAGGTAACTGTCGTCTAGTCAGTTGAAATGGCATGCTTGATAATTTCTAACTGTATTTTTACATTTGAATTGTTATTCGTATTTTATGATGTCCGTATTAACAGTGGATAAATGCATCATAGAAAGAGAAATCACAAATATTTTTGAGTAAAAACAGTGTCTAAAACATATATCTGGTACTCAAAATGCTTCTCCCGGCTTGTACAACGGGCAGGGGTAGGGATACAGTAGGGCCACAAAACCTATAAGTTTAATGACTTTTAAGTAAATATTGAAATTGTTCTAAACAACTTATGCAAAAAAGTGGCATTTGTAATGGGATTGTCTATTCATGATTAATAAGTTAGCTTCGTAAAATGTACAAATATTGTCCGATTTGTGATGCCGTGCTTGCACATCCGTGATGCTTAATTTATTGATGCCAGTTGACAGTTGAAAGTATCTTTTATGTTAAAATTTTCCACAAACAGTAAGTTTTAGCGCTAAATCATTTTGCAATGTCAGAAGCCGGTTAAAAAATCTTTCTAAAGATACTTCATTTATCCCTGTACGAATAGTATGTGATGAGAAAAAGGGATGTTGACTCGAGAAATAGTATATATGATTACTTATAGTACCAAATAAAATTTATCATTTAATGATAGTAATTTATGGAATTGACCTTGCAAATTATGTTGCAATGATGAGTAAGAAGTAACTATCTTGCAAATGATGTTCATTTTCATTTATGCATTGTTGTAAGAATTGTAGGACATCGATAATTTTCTTTTTAGTGCTGTCAATTTTATTCTAAGATATTTAGCCTCTGTCAGTTTAAAGATATTTTGATGTATTCATGTAAAATAAGTCCAAAAATGATAAACCTGAAGACTGTTTAGCCTTCTGTAAGACTGAAGGGATTCTATAAGCCTTATAGAACAAATTTGGAAATGAGGGGTTGGAAAACACAAGATGAAAAACCTCCATTGATCTGTGAGGCTGTGTAAAAAGCTTCCAATCTTGTTGAACTTCACATGTCAAATAACATGCTTTCTCCATAACACAAGCAAAACAAGTGTGTAAGTCATCTCAAAGTAACATTTAAAATTTACAATTATGCCTTGTTCAAACAAAGGTGCCATTTTTATTATTAAATTAAATAATATTAACCTGTAGAAGATTTCATTTCCAACAATAAGTTATGATTTTATGCAATTTTTAATGGAACTATTTTGTGATAACATTGCTGCCTACTTTGCACAGAGCGTGCAGAATTTCATACATTAAGGTCACCGAAGTAGTATTAATCCATGTTATCGCAGCGGCTGCTTTATTATACCTGCTGTAACAGTGTTTAGGTGACTTCCACAAAATTTTATTGGTTATATTATATAGATAGTTTTCCCCTCTTTTTTTGATCTTCCAGTAAGATAAACATTTTTTTAATACTTTTTGTTATCAGTTAAAGGCATTGAATAAAACGTTTTTTAAAAAAATGCTACCATTACAATTATAATGTTAGTAACTTTCACATAACAGTAATAGTTACTTATCTATGTGGCGTACGTTACCGGCCGACTCGGTGGCCTAGTGGATAGCATACTAAGCTTTCACTCCGAGGACCCGGGTTTGATTCCCGACGAGGGCTTGGTATTTTCATATGCTATAAATCATCCCATCGTCTGCATTAGCCCAAGTGTGCACAATAGTCGGACGTTAAACACCAAAAAAAACCTACATCCCCAATAATTTGCCTTTCAAAAAAATGTTCCGTCTCTTTGCCCCATTCTATATTATAAGTTTGTTAGCTTTGTTATCACTTTTGAAATATATATATTTTTTTAACTTCACCACCCTAGACCAGGATCCTGTATTCTTTGTCTAAATACATCCTTGCCAATTTTAAATCAAAATATTAATCATGTTTTCGAAATAATAAAATTTGCCTTTTTGCTGCAGGTTTGAAAGAGTTTCTTCCTAACAAACAAAATAAAAGTTCTCAAATTGATTTCTACAATTCACTTCTGGGAGAAGACACTAATGAATGTATACACACATATTGTGGCTTACCGCTTTGGGCTCTAAAGTTTGCAGTTAATGAAAATATGGATACAGTTATTAATAATAGTTATATCTCATCAGAAGAACTGAATTCTTTTTGTTCATTGGTTACAGAAAAAAGTCAAGGTAGCTCAGTGTTTTTGAAAACGAACTTGGTACTACTAATACTTTCAGCAATTTTGATTATGATTACAAGGTTTTAAAGATAAATAAATTCACAAGTGAATGTGATATTTTTTCTAGTTGATTGTTGATAATAATTATCAACTTAAGTCATATTTGATTTTCACTAAAAATTTGTGATATCTAAGTCAGAGTTATTAAAGAAACCCTGTTTAAATGTATGTGTTTTACATACATATTCTTGTGTGTTACATAGATTTGAAAATTATTTATTTGTGACTAAATAATATTTGTAACGCTGTGTCACTGTTTTGGTTATTGAAATATATGTACATTTGTAAGTTAAAGTGGTTGCCTTCAAAATATTGTAATAAACATACCAGAAATGTACTGATCCTTCTTATAAATAAATGGTGCAAAAACAAGACACAAACTTTCTCACATTCAATTTCCACAAAAATCTAATTCAGAAGTCATATTGAAAAACTCCAGAAAGTAATTTCTAAAAATATGTTAATAATATTTTACTCAAATTTTGATCTACCATAAAAAAATCAAGTTAGTGTGTATACAATTTTAAATGAAAAAATGTATGGTTTGAGAAAAAAATTGTAAAAACAACAATTATTCCAATAGTGGTTACGGTTTTTCTCAATTTTCTTTTAAAGTTTCAAATTTGCTACAATGACTTACACTTATTCATATATAATGTAGAATGAAAACATTTTGATAAATTAAATCAATTTTCTATTTAAAAAAAATAATTTCTAAAGTGGATTTGTTGTATGCATAGCAAATTATATTTTCTAAGCACTACATTTTTGAATGGACAACACGACAAATTTCAACAAAACTGGTCAGCACATTAGTCTCCAGCGATGCGAACAGATATCATGATATAATCGCATGAATACAGGATGCTGAAAACTGGTCAATGTTCAACAACTTCCTGTTATAACGAGGCTACTCAGCCTAATCCCAATTTGTTGTTTCTAATTCAGACCACCACCCAATGGCCTTCTCTTATATGGCTAATATAGTGGGTTAGATTAATGGAGGAAAACAATAATAATAATAATAAGTTGAAATAAAATGCACATTATAGAATAAGAAAATGTGGAAAAAAGCAATAGTTGTAAGTTTATAATAAACTAGTAAGGAGATAAATATAATAGAGGCTTAGGCATGTCAAGACTGCATAGTCAGAAATAAGGTATCAATTGAGTGAAATTTATAAATGAAATAATTAGAAATATTTCTTTAATTTAATTTCTGAAGTTCATATAAAACTTTCTGTAAAGTTATTACTGCTTGATTATCTTAAATACTTTTATTTTACTTAGTATGACAGATAAATAATATATGATGTGTATATTTGTAAGATTCTACTGGTTTTAGCATCTTTGAAGTTTTCTCAACTTTCCTGAAAATCCTAAATTGCTGTCTTTTTGAAGCATTTCACTAATGCCGTAGGCACGGTATGCAATTCCTTTAGTAGGCAAAGCTAATGCTCGTAAATCATTGGTAGATGCTGCAATAAAATAAATAATTGGTAGGCATTAATATATAAAGATACAGATTAAAGTGTACAAAGAATTAACAACAATAGTTAAAACAGCTGATTATTAAACTCAGCATCCAATTAAAGGTACATTTTTTTAAATACTAATAAAATAAAATAAATTTCACATAATTTATTTTTCAAACCTAATTCGCAGATCTAATTGATGTACTTAGAGAAACACTTAGTTTGCTTATGTATAAGAAATGGCTGCTAAAATGATGTCATCTTTCTACAAATTTAATTTGTTTAATACAATGAACTCTGACTGGTTCAATCTTATTTAATTTGAATTTAAAATTTCGAGTAATTCAATTTTTTATTTGGTCCCTTGAAATAATTATTAAAGCAATGTTAAAAAAATCCTTTTTAATTAGAATATTTTTGGATAATTTCAACAATTATAGTTTATAAAATTACAAAAAAGCTGACTCAAGAAAGCAGCATTGATCTGTGAAACTCTATGTAAAGAAACCAACTATAACATTCATGTTGATGCTGTCAAGTTACCCAGACTGCCTACACCTCTACTTTTTCCTTCTTTAATGTTCTGATTGGTTGTCTAACACTTCCGTCAGAAATTTGCTGTCAGTGATATGTCTACTTTGATGTAGTTTTCAAAGTGTTTTCTTAAAGTTGATTTTAACTTTCAATAAAAAAGTGTTGTTAAAAGAACAGTTTTATTCTGGATTTTTGAATTTGTTAAATGTATTGTTAAAGTTGTTACATTAACAAATGTTCCAATTTTTGAGCTGTCAATTTAAAAAAACCATGTGTCATGAATCATAATTTAATAATTCATATAAATGACACATATATAAATATTTGTAAACAGGAATTTAATATGGATTGGCGAAAATTGTCAGGAGAGATGTTAAAGAAGGTACAAAAGTGGGTTATTAATGCTTAGGAAACTGCCAAGAAGACCAGAAAATGGAAGATAGGATTAAGTTGGAAAAAGACAGAAAGAGGATGATGATGGAGGCTAAAAATGTTCAACTGGGAATCTTTATTGATGATTATGATAACATCAGGTTTCATAATTTTGATTTATACGATCTATATCCAGTATTACAAAAACTGATGAAAGGTAATATATCAGTCAAGCCGTTCTGTCTGACAGATTTGCTTTTTTTAATGGTAAGTATTTACGTCCATATATGTAATCAGGAATTTGAGTTTTCGTTTTTCCAGTAGGGTTTCACCCCATTGATTTTCAAAATTCACAAGCTAATTTCATCATATGATTACCTAATTAAACATACACTCATTAAGTTCACCTCAGAATGCAACATTTACAACTGTTCCAAGTGTTTACACAGATTTTCTGTGGGAGAGATTCTCATATCATTTAAACAGTAATTACTGACAATTATTGCACTGTATGACAATCACATATAAATTCATGTAAGTTAGCACACAGATTGGATATAAATATATAGCCTAATAAATAAATATAAATATATAGCACATAAATGTAAAACACTATACTCAATGTTGTAACATTTACGAGATTTTTAGCCAGTTTTAAAGATGCTACAGTATAAGGGTCTATAGTAATGAGTTAAGGACATTGCATTTATAAACCAAACATTTTACCACTAAACAATAATCGTTACTTGTAGAAAAGCAGTTTCACTTCCATTTGAAATTTCTGTACAAAGTTAAAGAACGGTTTCACCTCTTGCTTAGTTACATTTAAACTTGATTGATCATACTCTGTAGTATTTTTACTTTTTGTTGGTTAATGCTTGAAGGTACTACACAGTGTTTTGTGTGCATATTAGATAAGTATACAGTATTATTATCATAAAACCAGCAAAATTATGTTTAACCCTTTGCACTTG
Source organism: Callitettix versicolor (assembly GCA_022606455.1). Taxonomy (NCBI): domain Eukaryota; kingdom Metazoa; phylum Arthropoda; class Insecta; order Hemiptera; family Cercopidae; genus Callitettix; species Callitettix versicolor. The sequence continues at coordinate 76,945,488 of CM040188.1, read as the reverse complement.
GTTATGATTTTTAATATGTGTTCTCGGGTGTCGGATGGCCAGTGGTAATGGCCGCAGCCAATTCCTTGTCAGGCTGAAAATTTTGGCACACGTTATGTTTCTCTCAGATAGGATAACCAGCAGAACTGGCTAAGTTAAAATCCTATAAATGCGCACATGGCTAGTAGGACTTTCCAAACAAAAAGCTATACTTTTATATTAAGTTTATTTTTTACTTTTGTTTTGTTTGGATTGTGTTATAAACTAGCAGGCAACTCTTCAACTAAGTGATTTCCACCTTATCTCAATTCTGAGTATTGTCAGCACAGGGTATATTCAAATACTCTAATGTATTGGTTGCACTTGACTACTTTATCAGTTGCATCCTACTGTACTGTATCCGTTGCATTTGACTGTACTGTAACGACTGTACTGTATTGGTTGCATTTGATTATACTGTATCAGTTGCATTCAACTGTACTGTACTGTATCAGTTGTATTCTACTGTACTGCATTGGTTGCATTTGACTGTACTGTATTGCTTGCATTTGATTATACTGTATCAGTTGCATTCAACTGTACTGCATCAGTTGTATTCTACTGTACTGCATTGGTTGCATTTGACTGTACTGTAACGACTGTACTGTATTGCTTGCATTTGATTATACTGTATCAGTTGCATTCAACTATACTGCATCAGTTGTATTCTACTGTACTATATATGTTGCATTAGATTATACTATATTGGTTGCATTCAACTTTCTAGTGTCAGTTTAGTCGTGTGTATTGTTTTCTAAGCATATTACAAAGAAAACAAAATGTATAATATTACTTTACTATAGTTTTAAGAGATATTTTTTAATTCTTGTGATGGAAGATAGTGAAAATTAAAAAAAAAAATATATTTACTAACGTTTTAGTCTATTTGTAAATATATTGTAATAATATTACAATATATTTACAGTTAATCCTTATAAATAAAAATTTATATATTTTCTGTCTTTAGTATATTAATGAAAAAGTGTTTTCTAAAAATTTAAAATTTTGTTTTTTTAAAAATTAAACCCTATACAACATTTTATACTGTAGCAAAAAACATCTGAGCTATTGGTATAGCACAGTCTATACGGTTTTGAGCTGAAAGAAACATAAACAGCCAGTCAGACTGGCCATCTGGGTGCCGAGTACTGTCTAATGCAGTAAATGTTCAAGGCTGACTGACAGTGGGATGCAATCAGCACTATTGGCCATCTGAGTGCAAAAGATTAAGCATGTTCAAGGAAAATTGTTCCTGCTTAAAGATGTTTGGATAGATAAACTACATATGGTTGGTTGGATACATAAATATGGTTGGATAGATAGCAGATGTACATATAAATAATACAATTTGCTAAGCTAACAGTTAATTATCAATGATAATGTCTATTGATTTGTAAATCTGTTAAAATTACATAATATAATATGTAATGAGCCAGTGTTAAATTTCTACCTAAATTTATATATTTTGCTAACACCTAAGCATGTATAAAAGTAATCACAAAGCCTCTCTCTTAATAATCTGTGTAACCTTGTTTCAAGTGGCAATATTTTATAATTCCTTTAAATGAACGAAGTTTTACTTACTTCCATTAGGATTGCAGATGTAGAATATAAGTCCACCACTTGTTCCAGAAAACATGCCATAGAGTGTGTGTTTCAGTTCTGTGTTTGGAAAAGATAAAAATATATTTATTTATTACTAAACCAGTACTTTTACTACAATGAATAACATGTAACCGCAGAGGGAAACAAATCCATATACTCAGATTGGTACCTTAATACTGCTTATAAAATTAAACAATATTCAAGTAAGTTATCCTATAACATGTTTTTACATATTTTATGTACAACAACCACAACAATCAGCCTGTATTCAATAACCACAATTATCATCTCTATTTAATATCTATTTTTACCCTTATTTTTAAGGGATAAATTTGCTCTTGTATAACTGTTATTACTATATATATATATATATATATATATATATATATATATATATATATATATATATATATATATATATAAAATTATATTATATATAATTATTGATTATCTCCAGAAGCAAGTGTTAAAAATGGTTCTCAAAGTTTCATTTGAAAAGACTAAAATATTGACAAACATACAAAAACCACCAAAAAAGCTTCAAGTGGGAGAACAATACATTGAGATAGTCAAAGAATTCAAATGTCTTGGGGAATGGATCAGCTGGAACGCCCTAGAGAAAAAAGCTGTGGAATCTAGGAGAAATAAAGTTGAATTAGCCTTCCAACTTACCAAGGACACATACAACAAGAAGTCCCTCTCCTGGAATACAAAGATAAGGCATTATCATACGGTAATTAAACCAGAAGCCTTATATGCAGCTGAAACATTATCTCTCACAACCCAGGGCCCACTTGAAAGGCTGGAGATCAAAGAAAGAAAGATATTACGAAAAATCTTAGGCCCCAAATTCCGTAACAACCAATTACTCCACATCAGTAATGAAATTCTTTACCAAAAAACTGAAACACTATCAGACACAATAAGAAAAAGGAGGATTGATTTGTGGGCACATCTTTCAATGGGCCTATCCTCCAAATGGACAAAAATAGACTAACCAAAAAAATATTTGACTACTTTCGCAATAGAAGAGCCAAACCACTTTTCTATGTTTTTTAACAGAGAAAGACATAACAGAACTACAAATCACTGACACTATGCTCAAGGACAGAACAGCCAAAACAATAACCAAGGACAAGAAGCAACGGTTCCAAGGCAAAGTAAAATCCAAGTGAACGATCCAAATCTCTGACGAAGAAAGAAAAGCAAGATCACAAAGAATGAAGCAATATTGGGCTACGAGGAAGGCACAGAACATTAAAAAGTGATTGATTTAGTGTACCCCAAAGTTGGGTGAAACAAATAAAGAAGATATATATATATATATATATATATATATATATATATATATATATATATTAATTATTATATTATATAATATATATAATAATTATATATATTAATTATATATATTATGAGACCTTTTAAAGTCTCATAATGAAACAATAAAGATTCCAATTGGAAAAGTTACACTAGTCTTAAAGGTTTCTTATCTGTTAAAAATACATTTTTATTTATATGTTTTAAAATTCTGTTTTGCAATGTTTGGAGGAGAGACATACAATTATTGTAAGCCCCACTCCAAACTACTATACCATAACTCACAATAATTTTAAAAAAAGTGTAATATATATTATCTCTTTATAAAATAAAAAATAAAAAAATTTAATATTTTACTTTTTTGATTACATATTTAATGTGTTTATCCCACTTGACTTTAGAATAAAAAACAACACCTAAATATTTATAATATTCAACTCATTTTTATAAAATTGTCCTTAATTTTGATCTCATCTTCTTCAGGAACACTGTATTTATAATTGCCAAAAGTAATATAAACCGTTTTGTCAACATTAAGAGACCAAACTACTAAGTGCTAGCCAGTCAGCTATTACATCAAGTAAGTTATTCATTGTACTGATAGTATCCTTCTAAGTATCTTCAGACGAAATTATTGCTGTATCATCAGCAAAAGAAATAATACAGCCTTCTTGAATATCATTTAAAATATGATTAACATAATGTGTGAAAATGAAAGGTCCAATCATAGTACCTTGTAGTTTTTTTTTTTTTAATGAAAAGCACAATAAGGCTTTATTGTTAATGCTATAGCTTGGCATTAATCATCCCTTCGTCTGCATTAGCCCAAGTGTGCACAATAGTCAGATGTTAAAAAAAAAGAAAAAAAAAGCTGTTATTACTATGAAGCTGACCTCACACCACGCGAATTTTTCTTGTGGAGATACCTAAAGAGTAAAGTGTATGAAGAACGACCTCGTACAGTTGAAGAACTCAAGGCAAGAAACCGTCTGAAAATTCAAAAAATTCCTCAAGTTATGCTCTGTGATGTGATGAACAACTTCAGAAATCGCCTGCAAGAATGCATTTATCGGAAAGGACACCATCTTAACGATGTTATTTTTAAGCAATGAATAATTATGCTTATGTTCCTTAAATGTTTTTTAATGTACAATAAGGTGGTAGCAATAAAATTTTGAAGAATGCATCCATTTATTATTCACAGCCTTTTCAAAAATGCAGGATTGACTGCCGCACCCTTTCATAAATTCTCGTATGAAACAACACCAATTTCACACACAGAAATAATTAAGAATTTAAATTCATGTTATGTCCAAATTAGTGTGTATGTTAAATTCGTGTGTTATGTCCAATTTTAAGTTCTGGAAGAAACCCAGTTAGCATAATGTATTTAATTTCAAATGTCCAACTCTAATTACTATATTTCACACTACTTTTAGTAAATGTTAGAGGATTTAACTCACCTATTCCATCATCAGATGTGTTTTCAGTTATTGTAAACGTTCCATCGGAATTGGATTCAACTTGAGCTGTTTCACTCAATTTTTCTGTCACTCTGAAACATTTTCAGTTCAGAAAATAATTTTCACATAACAACGTCCAAACCGATAAGATCAGTTAATTAGTTGTCACATAAAAGAAATATTTTAACAATGTGATGCCTCATTTTTATAAATTATTTTGCTTATTTCTACATGGTTTTTAATGTCCAATTTAAAAAGTAAGTGTGTGTGTGTGTGTGTGTGTGTGTGTGTGTGTGTGTGTGTGTGTGTGTGTGTGTGTGTGTGTGTGTGTGTGTGTGTGTGTACAGGATGTTCAGAAGAAAGGGTTCTAAGAATTCAGGATGTGATTCCCCACATCAAAATTAGTAAAGTTCCAAAAAACATAGGTCCAAAAACGCTTTGTTTTCTGTCAGGCCACCATTTTGTTTTTTTATAAGAAAAAATTTATATCTTGAGAAAGGTTCAAGGTAGCGTCATGATTTTTGGTACACATATACATATATGTATCGATGACTGTTTAAAAAAGTATCTACATTTTATCTAGAAAATTTTCGAAATAATGGCATTACAATTTTTTAATTGTTAATAACTTTTATTATTATATTTTATGAAAATTACTTAAATTATATAAAATATTGCCCATTTCATTATGAACAAAATGTAACTTTATTTTTTTAAAATCCGACAAAAAATAACAAAGTTATGACAAAGTTTGTGATTTTTTAATTATTTTCATGATCTCTTAATTATTGTTTTTTTTACTGTAATATTTCGAAATTTTTGAAATTATTGTGGTATAATTTCTGGGTACCATTAATAAAAAGGTGTCACTTTCTTAAAAAATGTAATAAACTTTACGATCTGCCATGTTCCCATTTTCCATAGGAGGAAATGACGTCGAACTCAAATTTCAGTCTATGAAAGTCAGTAATGGCGCTTACAAAAATTTTTTCATAACTTCGTTATTTTTTATCGGATTATAAAAAATAAAGTTTCATTTTGTTCATAATCAAATGAGAAATAATTGAAATAATTTTCATAAAATATAAGATTAAAAGCTTTTCACAATTAAAAAATTTAATGCTCACCATTTTTCTCAAGATATAAAACAAAATGGCGGCCAGACAGAAAATGAAGCATTTTTGGAACTATGTTTATTAGAACTTTACATCTTATTTTGGTGTGGGGAATCACAACCTGAATTCTTAGAACATTTTTTCTAAATACCCAATACCTCTCTCTCCCTCCCTCCCTCCCCCTCTCTCTCTCTCTCTCTCTCTCTCTCTCTCTCTCTCTCTCTCTCTCTCTCTCTCTCTCTCTCTCTCTCTCTCTCTCTCTCTCTCTCTCTCTCTCTCTCTCTCTCTCTCTCTCTCTCTCTCTCTCTCTCTCTCTCTCTCTCTCTCTCTCTCTCTCTCTCTCTCTCTCTCTCTCTCTCTCTCTCTCTCTCTCTCTCTCTCTCTCTCTCTCTCTCTCCTCTCTCTCTCTCTCTCTCTCTCTCTCTCTCTCTCTCTCTCTCTCTCTCTCTCTCTCTCTCTCTCTCTCTCTCTCTCTCTCTCTCTCTCTCTCTCTCTCTCTCTCTCTCTCTCTCTCTCTCTATATATATATATATATCTCTATATATATATATATATATATATATATATATATATATATATATATATATATATATATACATATATTAACAAATTTAATATGTAACTAATAGTTTAGCTTTAGAAATTCAATATATGTGTGAAATTATCAGTTAAGAAGGGTACTAAAAGCGGCAAACTCCAATAAACATTTACTTAAAGAAAAGAAAAAGATAGTTTTTGCAATCTATTATATGTAGATAGGACTCCAAAAATATGCTACAAGTCATGTAGGTAAAACAAAAAAAATTTCAATCATTTCAGGAATTTAACGGCAAAAGCAGTTAAATTTAAAAGATATTTAAAACTGATTGGCTTGGACTCTACCCATGCTTTATTATTATTGGTTAAGCAAATTTAGGTACTGTGAAAGGGAGTTCCTATAAAAACAAACAGCTTTTGAACAGTTAACCTACATCGCTTCAGGGCCAAACTCCTTTATTTTATAAGTTGAGTTTCAGAAAGGTCGCAGTTAATATAACCGAGAAAGTATTTTTTAATATTTAAAATATTAATTTGAGTCCATCTAAAAACTGTTAATGAAGGGCTTTTTATTGTTGTTTTTTTTATATTAATTAATTATATAGAACCAAGAGTTCTGTTAAAGTGTTTAAAATTTATACCAATGTTCTTCGAATTAAGTGGTACTGCAATACAAAGTTGCTAATGTAAATTTCAATACAATGAAATGGGAGTCCACACATGGGAAATGTAATTGATGGATTTTTAAATTACAGTTAGTGAGCATTAAAGATAATGTAGCACTAAAACACCACTATAAGTGGTTAATTTTTTTAATATTTATGCCACAAATGTCCCTCCTTACAAAAATATCTGACAGTAGACATTGAAGCCTTAATGTTTTGTTTTTATACTTATGCACATTATTTGACATTTAATCAAACTGATTAACTAAAGCTAATTTTGAAAAATTAAAATTTTCTATAGTTTTATCTGATTAATTTTTTATCAAAAAGGAGCTTCAAAAAACTTTAAAAAAAAACAGTCTTAAAATATGAGCAAATTAGACATGCATGCAAAGTTGTATTAATTTTGGTCAATTAAATAGTCTCCAGTGATATGGATACGCACATGCATACATCTGAGAAAAAACACTTTTAAGTCAGGCCAACAGATCAGCAAACTTATATTGTGTATAGTGCGCAAGCAGAGGGTTTAGTAGGTAAATAAAATATTCAGTGCTTATTTATTAAAAATTAAATAAATAAATGCAATATGCACATTTTTAATACTTGTAAATATAATGAAATCATCAACAAGGCATTTCTTTTCTGCTAAAATTGAAAAAAAATCTGAGAAATCATGCATCTTATTTTAAATAAAGAATAACAACTAAATGCAGCTGACTTTCTGACGTTATGGAAGTGAATTTCCCAAAGAAATTTATTTATTTTCTTACTTTCTTTCTGAAACTTTGATTTCCCCATCATAAACAGCATTCAAATCTGACATACTTTCAAACTGAACTGAAAATACAAAAATGAACTCTGATCATCAAATTAGTTTTAACAGATTTTGAAAATTCTAAATTGTAATTTATACAGTTTTTTACGTTGATTACGATGGTGAAAACTGATTTTAAAAAATGTTTAAGGCAAAATGTTACAAATTTCTAACAATTTGAAATGGTTGCCATTTTGAAACTTTTGAACAAATTTAGCTGATTAATGAACTGTAAACTATTATTAAAATTGATTTTTGTGCCAAGTTTGAATCAAAATGGACTAAAATTGTGAAGTAAGCGTGATATAAGACATATAAGACACATACACGTAAAAATTTTAACCCTTCAAAAAATAAACTAAAGATCAGGATAGTTTCAATAGTTGATTTTCTAAAGGGAATTTGCTAAAATGTTTGAAGTCATATTACAACAAAATGCAACTTCTAAAGCTTGTAACAAGAGTTAAATGTCTGCTATAAGCAATGTTTTGTTTTAAAACCAGATAAGCTCCTTTGTTTATACTTTTTAATGTTCTTTTGTTTTGTTTGTACTGGTATAGTATCTAATGTTTGTAATCTTGTTACTGTTACACTTGTAAGTACATGTAATGTTATTGTAATTTTGTAAATTTTTATGTAGCTATTACAACTATGTTTAGTTATAAATATGCTTTGTTTTGGCACAGTTTCTAACTTTCTGTCATTTTTTTATTGTTATCTTTGTAAATATGATTGTTATTGTAATTTTGTAAGTATTGGATGTTTTAAAAGTGCAAGAATTCTGATTTTTGGTTTTGAAATCTGTACAGTTTTTTACCTCGTATTTTGTGTAAGTTTGTCAATGTTTGCCATCTTGCTTTGTTTACTTGAAGATAAAGATCACACAGATGCTACAGAATTCTAATTATTTATTTAGTGACTAACTGATACAACACAGTTCTAACTAACAGAATTAATTATAGTATAAGAAACACTGTATACCAATGAATGTTTGTAGTAGCCAAAATTTATTGCCCAAACTGAAGTAAACAAGATTGATGGTTTATTTAGATAACTTTTAAAGTATAAACTATACTACATTCCTGCCCATTTTACAGGCTGACCCCACTATTATACTTGCAGTTATATACTATACCCCTACTTATTTAATAATACCAAAGTTATCAATAATTTGATTTAAATTTGTTTACTAAGAGTAAATTGGAAAAAAACCTTGTGTACAGACACTTTATTTATTTACTTCTAAATTGTCAGTTTCTTTAATTTAAAACTTAATGCACTGACTTGAATTATGAATCTTTATAATGGACCACAATCCTAAAACTTATTATTTTGCAGAGATGAAGCGATTGTTACATTTTGTTTGGTTACTTATGGACTATTTTTGAGCAAAATTTGAATGAAATCATTAAAGTTGATTTTTATTAAAACCCAGTTTTTGTTAACTGACCGAGCGTATCTCTGTTTCCAACTCGACCATTTGGTTTATAAGTTACGCAGTTTTGGTCAAACTTACTGAATGATTGATTTAAAATTTGGTATGAAAGTATCGTGTATAACGCCCAAACAATATGTGTCTAAGATTTTTTTCCATTTACTTTTGTTTCACGATGGCGGCCTTTGATTTAACAATGATGAGCATAGTTGCTGGCTACTTGCTGTAATACTGGCTGAATGGCAAGAACTATTATAATTTTGACTGCTTCCTGGAGAACAAACATAACATTTCTAATAAAGTTATACAGTTTGTCCAGTTACTTTTTTTTCCTAAACAGACCTGTTAAATTGGCAGAATAAAGATATGTTTGTCAGAGCATTGTCGTGGAACGGTGGCCAGACAATTAATGAATATAATGCCAGATCTACTATTCTTTGAACAGTGTTTCAGAATGTTTTACCAAAAAAGGTCTAGAGTTAAATTTTGAAAAATAAGAAAAATAGTAAAATTCTTAATGTAATCATCTTTTTTTCCGCTAAGAATATTGTAATTTTGTAGAATACACATCTCTGCTTTTCCTAGCTTCAAACACTTTATATTTGTCAACATGTTTTGGAATACTTCCATTTTCAAAAATTATTAATGTACTGCTCCAAAAAAATAGTCTTGAGCTGAAGGAAAAACTACATGTCAAATTTTATCAAAAAAGGGTTCATTAATTTAGACTCTAGTTATGTGCACAGGTACATAGACTCTTAAGTTTAAACCACTTCTTTTGGATTTGGTGACCAGAGATATTAAAATCTCAAGATTAATAATTTACACAATAACAACCTTTTTTATACACAGCAAAAAAAAAATAAAAAGGATCTCTTCTTTGATTTGTTCTATTAGGTTATCCCGGTTTCTGCATTATACCATATTGTCTGCCCCTGCTATTTTTATACAACTTACCCATTAACTCTTACAAGAAACTCAGATAACAAGCTTGTCTTGCCATCTTGATTAACTTTAAATGTTTGTTTATCACAAACAACAGTCGGCTGATATTCTGAGGCTATATACACATTGGTTAATTCTCCACCAAGCTGAAAAGAGTCAGAATTACTTACACAAACCAGTATTAAATACAAAAGGGCAACTTAAGAAATGGTACGTATTAAAGTTTCTTTGAATAGGACAAAATAAATAAGAAACTTAAATAATTTATAATGAAACAGTTTTTAAAAATAGTTTTCGCTTATTACATTTCATACCAGATGGCTGACCTTTGCTCAGTGAAAACTTGTGTTTAGAACATTTATGAAAAAGTAGGAATATTAATTGCCAATATGTAATGAAAAAACATGACTGAAAGATTTCAATTAATATATAAACACAAAAAAGTTATGGATGTTTCGAATTACTTTGAAGATCTTCTTATGAAAATGACTCAACTATTCATTTGTATTGGGATTCATTATTATAAATAGTTTTTTTTTAGAAAGACACTCAAATAGTCACTTGCTAAACGTGTTTTCTAAAAAGAGATAAGAACCATTAAGATAGAATTTTTTAGCCAAAAAATTGTACAATCCAACATTCTGTAAAAATCATTAAAACCATTTCTAAGGAAAAAAGACATATACATAAAAAATTGCTTGTTTAATAATATAAGATATTATTAGACAAAACAAACAACAGCTGAAATTAGGTTACCTATATTATACAAATTAAATTTTATGGAAAGAAATACGTTTGTATAAAAAAAATTATATTTTATACTATAAGTGGTACAACAGGCCAACACTATGAAAGAACACTCTATATCACCAGCACTCCAGTATGGTAATACGAGTCGTTCAGAAAGTAAAGTATGTTTTGATCTGACAAACTGCTTAGTCCCACACTGCCATCACCATCATGCCACTGAACTTTGTACTCCTTTGCGCCAGTCTGATGTTAACAGTGAGCCACAACAATCATTTATTTGCATGAGTTTAAAATTTGTGACAAAATTAACAATCCAGCCAAGTATAAGTTGCGGAAAAACTCTATCAAAGTTTACATACAAATAACTGAGGTTTATGGTGATGTGAATACCAGTCAATGAAATGGCATCATTCCCAATCCTCATCAAAACCAAAAAAAAGCCAAACAAATTCTGAGTGCCAAGAAGGTTATGGCTACAACGTTTTGGGATCAAAAAAATGTTCTATTCATCAACTACATGCCTAGAGTAAAACCATAAATGCAGTAGCCTACTGTCAAACCCTTCCCTGATTACATCATACCACTCAAAAAAAAAAAAAACAGCTTGTGTTGTTGTTGAGCGGCATTGTGATTTTTTAATGATAACACATGTCCACATTCTGGTGCAATGATGATGAACTTGCTTCAGCAGTTTAAGTGGGAAGTTTTTGAACATCCGCTGGGCTTAGTGCAGAGTAATTACCATCTTTTTTCTTAAAATGAAGAAGTTTGGTATGGAAATGACAACAAACTGAAAGACAGCGTTAGTGAGTGGTTCAACTTGTTGGCAACTGAGTAGGAAAATCACTGAAGTATCAAATATGTTGTAAAATAAGTTTTGTTTCATTATCTAAGTAAACAGTGTCTAGAGAAATAAACATTATTTACTTTTTTTAAATGACCCTTGAATTTCCAAAAACTAACAATATGGATTAATATTATAAATTTGTGTTTTACATTAAAATATGAGAAAATAAATGCTGATTTCTGTCAAATTTATAAATAATGTTTTCTAATGTTCTTTAGAAAATCTTATTTCACTTTTAAAATCAACATAGAGATCTACATAAATAAAATTTTAATTATATGAAAAATACAAAATTGAATTCTGACCACACTGAAGCTATAACTATCTTGTAGAAAGAAGAAAGGAAGTCTGTGAGTACACAGGTAAATTCAAAGTATTAAAATTATCCACTGGTTTAAAAAAAATTGTGAATGAAATTACAACTGAGTTCAGCAGATTAGAAAGCTTACTATAGTAATTTAATTTAAACTTACATTGTTCAAATTCAAATTCTGAATTCTTTTTTTATAAAAGCTCGACTTGCACTGACCAATTTGGTCAAGAGGAATTGATGCGATACACTGTTGTACAACTGAAGCAGCAAACAGGCTGTAAAGACAAGAGCTCAACAATGCCATTTTTTCCTTCGTGATACCTGCAACGTACCAGCAGTCTAGTGTTAGTGAGTTAGATTATTTGCAAATCAATGAACATAAATAGAGCACTGAATTTATAATGAACATTACATTTTGTGGAGTAATTAATGTAATTAAAAATTTATAGTAAGCTTAAATAATAAAACTTTTAAAGAAACTAGCTAAACTTATTGTATTACTAAGATCTGCAGGCTGGCCCAAGTCCTCATTTTCCATTTTCATACTAATGGTATCATTTATTAATATATATTTCATGGAAAAATAAATGCATTAATGTTGTAAAATAAATATTTACTAAATGAGTACTGTAATTATTTTTTTTAGTTTTTCATCCTAATATGATTGATCAATCCATACATAGTTTGGCTAAACATATGATTATAATCAGCTGTACCTAAGCTAATCATAAGATATAATTATCTACAGAGGAACACAACTGATGTGGTGAAAGACAAATTTATTTATTTCTAAGTGAAGGCTTATGAACCTAACCTAATATACATCACAGTCTTTTTTAGAATTTTTCGAATGAGAACCTTTAAACTTTCATACATCATGACATCTTCAACAGTTCTAGTGAAATATCGATATAATTTGTAGACAACAATAACAAATTTTAGACATGTGTATTTGTGTTTTTTCATTAACTCATTAATCATGTCATTAGAATTTAATATGACATGATGTAAGCGATATTTTAAGCCTTCATACATCATTATTTCTTTATTAGTTATGTATATATATATGTGTGAACTGTAATTTTCATTTTATAACCTACGGAAGATTTGGAAAAAAGGTTGAAACAATAAGGTTATTTTATTTCCTGTTGTTCTCATAAAGTTTATTGACAGATGAGTGACATTTTTTTAGACATACATTTTTGACGTTTTCTAAACAATGAGGTCATTTTTCCCTTAATAAAGTGGAATGAATATTATATTCTTTATAGTTGTTAATACAAAAACTTAATTTAATCAATTAAATAAATTAACAGTCTTTAAAAATTTCAATACAATCATTTTAAAAGTTAAGCTTTTTATTATGATTTCCTTTGTTTAGATATTTAAAAAAATAATTTTTAAAAGAAAAATTTAAAGATTAATTAGTAACTGTTTTTAAAATTTACTCACAATTAATAGAAATAGTTATAAGTATATAGTAGTCATAAAAACAAAACAAATAGAAAATACTTTCTAACATTGCAACTTGTACAACAAAGAGAGAATAAACAAATATAATTATAAATATAACCTCCTACATACTTATACATACCTTGAAAATAAAACAACCTTTTCAAACCAAAGCAGACAAATAGAAGATGAAGAAAAACAAAATAAACTGGGGATCTACATAAGCTTTTTTGATTGTATATGTACAGTAAATGTAAACAACAAAACAATGAAAATTTACACAGCTGATATATTAGTACAAGTTTCAAAATGAACAAAGCATATAATTGAAAGACAGAATTAATTAGCTGTTAATTAAAAAAAAACCAAACTGCAATAACTGTGTTTACGTTAGTAGTTGTTTAATTTAAGTTGCTGCATAGAAAGTGCTAATTAAATAGGCAAATATTGGTGTAATTAGAATGGATTTTGTGTTTTGACTGATATCAGTAGAGAAGAGAAGCTGTTCATGTACACTTAGTACATGTGTGAATGTGCATAAATGTTCTTTCATCCAATTTAATTAATTATAAGAAGCTTATGTAATGTTGAGTAAAAATATTTTGGAACATATCAACACAATATTCGACAAATTGGAATAATTTAGAATTGACTCATTTAATTTTGGCAGTATAAATATGTAACTTACCATGAAATGGATTTGTCCTGTCTTAATGCTTACAGTATGCCTATCAAGTAAAACACTTATGTACCTAGCTGAAATTAGATGGTATTTTATCATTCAATGAAATTTTATACTTTATATCTACAAGTTCAAGTTGATTTTACATTTTAGATAGCAGATGTTTAGGTAAATGAGATAATTTTGTGTGTGTGTGTGTGTGTGTGTAGTATATAAATTTAAAGTTATGAGTTACAACTGTGTTGGCCTACATTTCTGATTTAGTAGAAAAGCATATTCTATACATTCTCTTGTAACATCTACACAGTACAAATACAAAAAGAAAACACCTTTGCCACAAATTAATAAGAAACTTATTTGGTATTAACAAAATATCAGTCTAGTCAACTTACTTCACCCTAATGTACACTTCAGTAACATTGCTACAATCTTTTAAAGGTATACCAAAAACAAGTAACTCTTACTTATTTTGGGTTCCTTCTGTTTGTTATCATTCTGAGTATGGTAGCTATGTTACCGAAATATACATCATATAAAGTAAGTTGACTAGTTTGATATGTATTCTGTTCAAACTAAATTTTTTTCATTTTATAGAAAAAAGGGTTTCTTTTTGTATTTGTAAATTACGCCACAGTGCTCTTTGCATATGTGTACCTAAACAGTAGTTAACTTTATGGTTATAAGAATATTTTCTGTAGTACTATGGACAGATATGATTATCATGAACTTTTGTATCTGATATAGAAATGCAGTTTTAAATTCACTGCAACTGAATTAGCACATTGTTTCTTCAGAGCAATCACCAAAAACAATTCAGTATAAAAACGAAGCAAAACTGAGTTCATAATACAAAAATCATTACATTTAGGTTATTTGTAGAAAATTAGTCTAATTGAATCCAAGCCAAAAAACTATGTTTAAGAAAAAAAATATGCTATAAAACATGCTTGCCTAATATTGTATAAAAAATATGTAATGTTACTGAATATTGTACATTACTGAATAATGTACTCATTATTAAAATTTTATATTTTATACTATAAGTGGTACAACAGGCCAACAGTCAGTATAATATAGACTGATGATATAACAGTCTATATCATCAGCACTCCAGTATGGTAATACTAAATAACCACTTTATACAATCTAATCCAAGATATTAAACCATTTTCAATCTTCATCATCCTTTATTTAAACACCACAACAAAGTTGTTTACAAAACACACAAACATACTCACATACACATATGCATGCACACACACACACATACAGTACCATAAACAGCATGTTGATTCCTAAAAAAATTAGATGTTTTTATATATATATATATATATATATATATATATATATATATATATATATATATATATATATATATATATAGTATATATGTGATATTTATAATGTTAATTTTTGATAGTTCCTGAGTGACTGGTGTCAACCAAAACATGAAAACACTGGGTCTTTTTATTATCGAATCACTGTGAGTACCACAGAATAATTTTTATATTATTATTATTGTTTGAGTGTAAATTACAAAATAGTACAAAAATATGTATTTTAATTAAAACCTCAAACATTCAAATAAACTTAATAATATGCACCTGGGTTGGTATCTTTTTAAACCATGAGTATAGTCAACTCTGAAAAAACTTACATTTTTTTCCTCAAAAATGAACAAAAGAGAGCGTAATAAATATAACAACTTGCTTATTTACTTTATATTAAAATAACTGTAACTAAAGTATACACTTGATGATTGTCTATGTAAGAATGTACGTTTGTAAAACAAAACAATGGTTTTAACTGATTAAGCTCAAACTTACATAGGCCTATTACTACTGTAAATTGCAAACAATTATGATACAAATTTTATAACAATCAGATAATTAGATTCGAAACATGTGTGTCCATTAATATTTCTGATAGACAAACAAGACAGAACCAAAAATGTTCAAGTTGTAAAACAAATTTTCCTTTTTTTTAAAATAATTACAAAGGTTCTGTTATTTTCAATAAATACAAATGAAGCAAAATATTAAATATAAAATTTAATGATATAAAATCATATGTTAAGAAAAATCATTAATGGAACAAGAATGTTTTTGTTCATTGTTTATGAACAGTTTACAAAAATATTAAAAAATATATATTAATGAAAGGCTTTATATAAAATTATATTTAAGAACAGTTGTGGATCATACTTGAAGAGTTTCATTGAATTCAAATAACAAAGCATCTCAGGAAATGTACTCACAATTCATCACAATGAAGAAAATGGTTCTTGATTTAATATGTTAATTGAGTATGATAACCATTGCCTTTTATAAGATTGTGTTAACAGCAGTTATTGAAAAATCATGTTCATAAATAATTATGAGTGTTTTATCACTGAACACCTTAATGGTGTGATAAGTTGTTGCAAATCCCTATTACACTTTTGCGTGCTGTTGTTTTGTTTGCGTTCACTTAAATGAGCAAACATAACTGATATAACTGTTAAACTCTTCTAATAAAGTTTTACCATAAGTAATTAAGAAAAGGTTTTAAATGTCATGAAGAAAGTAAAAAGTTTGACGATAAAAAAATATATTTACAGTATGGCTAGATATTTTCAAAATTGATGAAAAAAACATTTTTTAATAGTATTTGTTCAACAAAATATTAGAAAATATTTTCTTCAGATTTTGTTTTTGAGAATGTGCCAACGTCTTCAAGAAATTTTTTGTAGTTTCATAGTCTATAGTAGTACAAAAATTAAACAATATCTCAAAAATTAAAATTAAGATTTTAAGAATGTTATTATTATTATTATTATTATTAATTTATTTTGTAAATTATTTATGTATTATATTACATGTGGTAAGACATTTTAAGTCAGTTACCTCTTTCATTTAATTATGATTTATTGCTGTAGTCATTACAGTAAGACTCATACCCTGGTACCACAATATGTGTGCTGATCCTAACCTCAACAATACATTTTGAGAAATACTTAAACATTTGATTTACGTGTATAGGGTGTTTGAAAAAGAACTCCTTAGTTTTATGTATAAATTTAATGGTGAAATTAATGAAAAATTTACTACATCAATTAGTACATACAATGAAAAAGAATACCTTCAAGTTTTTTTTTAATGTTATTAAACTTTAATGGGGAATCCATTTCTTGCCTTACATATGTCAATATGATATTTCATTTCTCACCAAGTATTCACCAACATAGCAAGTTTAATTGTCTCAACTGCCGTGCTGATTCTTTCCTGTAAATGGTTGTTGTCACGGAACTTTTCAGTGTACACAACTTTTGTATGTGTTCCCCCCAAAAAAAGTCAAGTGGGATTAAGTCTAGGCTTTGAGGTGGCCAAAAGATTTTACCAACCCTGTCTACCCACCTTCCTGGAAAGCGAGTGTCAAGAGCTGCATCCACATGGTTACTGTAATGGGATGGGGCATTACCTTATTGGAAAAACACGAGCCCTTTTTCCACCTCAATATCTTTCGCTTGATAAAAGTCATATTCTGTCAACATGTCACATAAACTTCCACGTTTATTGTTATTTCTACAAAAATGAAAGGACCAATCACTCGATCTTCCATCAAACTGTACCAAACATTAAGTTTTGGAGAGTCACATTGATGCTGAATAACAACATGTGGTATCTCTGCTTCCCAAATTCTACAGTTATGATGATTAACTGTTCCACTCACATGAAATTTTACCTCATCAGAAAACAGAACATTTTTCAAAAAATTGTTATTTTCATCAATTCTATGTAAAAAGTTAACAGTAAACTGTAATCTTTTGTTTTTATTAGCAGGTTTAATTTCATGTAATGGTTATAATTTTTAGGCACGCAAATGAATTCTTTTATGTACCACATCGTACAGAGTACCTTTAGGCTTTCCTAATTGTGAACTACGATTGATGTTCTTTGGGCTCTGAACACATGAAACACAGATCTGTTCAACAGTAGCTTGAAAAGTTCTCGGTCTACCTGGGGACTTTGCTTCTAAAATACTGCCAGTTTCCTTGAAAGACTTTAGCCAATAAAGGATAGTTTTTGCTGTAGGTGGTTTGTCACCATACTCACGTCTAAAATTATGTTGTATTTTATAACAGACTCAGTTTGCACAAACCAAATAACACACTGCACCTTTTGTTTGTGGAGTAGTCATTCCACTGCACTGAATGCCTGAAATGAACGCTGTTACCATTATTCTCAAGGTCACACAGGCCTGCCAACTGCAGAAACTGAAGTCCCTCATTTACATTAGCAAAACTTGGTCAGTTGATGAATTAAATACCACAAACTAGAATAGTCTATGTAATTTTGTTGAGATTTTAGGGCACATTAAAACTTGGGAGTTCTTTTTCAAACACTTTATATATAAAATGTGTATGTGTTAGCACTTAAGTGTTTGTATTTTTGGTCCTAACACAGGTTTGTCACTAAAAAAAATTCCTTTTGAGGCTTTAAAATGGCACCCATGCAATATATTAAGGAAATATAACTTTCTTATCTAAATACTTGTTTGGAAATCTGATTACACCATTGTAATCAGAGAATCAAGTCTGCAACAATCAGCATTAAAAAAACCAAAGTACATTACTTCAAAAAAAGTGAGAATGAACCTGATCAATGCCAAATTCCTCTTAGTAACTATGCTCATATAATAGTACAATTCTCTCTCTCTCTCTCTCTCTCTCTCTCTCTCTCTCTCTCTCTCTGTGTGTGTGTGTGTGTGTGTGTGTGTGTGTGTGTGTGTGTGTGTGTGTGTGTGTGTGTATGGCTGGTCTAGAATGTTTCAAAATTATCAGAAAAATCTATTATAGCAATAGCTTGGCAAGTTTGAAGTTTGTTATCCAGCAAAATCCATAAATCAGTTTCAAAATAGCCGTCATTCTAAATATTTTGAAAACTGTAACTTTTTATTTTACCCTATTTCATTTAAAGCTACATAAACTAGCATTTTAGGTTTTCAAATTCCACTGAAAATTTAAAATGTTAATACCAGCAGATTTCAATGCTGAATACGATTGTGAAATCTAATTTTCAAAAAATATCATATTGAAAAGAATTATTTTTGGAAATTCGTTTACATCAAGTTCAGCAAGAAAGCTGCATTTCTGGTTTTAAAACAGTTGTTATCAAAATATGATTTTTTTAAAGGCGATTTTTCAAGAAATAATAGTTAGAGGCGTATTAAAATATCAAAGATTTTTATCAAATATTTGTTAAATATTTTGATATCAAATTTCTTTGATCAGCTGGGTTATTAACTAGATATATTTTGGGGTTATGTTTACCCAAGTGCAGTAGCTGTAATAGTCGAATAATGTTGACTTATACTACTGCATTAAGCGCTTATCTCACTTTGGTGCTACTAAATAAAAAGAGAGGAAAACGAAAAAAACGAGTTTGGGTCTGACACAGATACAAAGGAGGAAGATACTTGGTGTAAATGCCGCTATTGTTAAAGAAATACATTTGGAAGATCTTGATACAAACAGACGATTTTTAAGAACGAGTGTATTTTAAATCTCGGATTTTGTAAGCATTAGTGTAGATATTCCACAAACACTCTTCTTTTTCATATTGTAGAATTAATGTTTTCACTGCTTAAAAAGTCTGTGACAATTTTGCCAACCTTTTAAATTGCATGCAATAAAATGAACCGAAGGAATAATGTGATACAAACATGAAATGGACAATATTTTGAGGTTATACCTGCGTATTTTGAAAATCTTTGTCAAAAATTACAAGTTAAAGATTAGTCAAAGTTTGATAAAAGGTTTAGTTCATCACAGAGCCATCAAATTTATTTCATCTAAAATCTTTGACCAAAGAAATATGTCGTTTCTTTTATCGTAATATGCCTTTAATAGTTATTACACAATAATTATCCCATTGTTTTTTGGTTCTTTATTCTTGAAAGAGATTGGAAAGCACCTTAAAATGACAAGTGCTTTATAATTACAATTTTAATTTTATAAACATGTGTTACGTATAATTTGCGCATGTCAACGTGCATTAATAGTTTTGTACTAGGATAATAGCAACTCTGAATGTTACATGTATAGTTCGATAATACTAATTTAATGGTTTATATAATTATAATTTCATGGTTTATATTAGGCCATCTGATATTATAGATTTACTCTACTTATCTTACTAATTCATTTATACTGTACCAGTAGCTCTTTAAGTCGAAATTTTGTAAAAAATATTTAAAAGAAACAATAAAGAAATAAACAACCGTTCATTTTAGTTATTAACATAAAAAATTACGTATTTTTAAGAGAAATTTTGAGCTATATTTACAAAAATTCCTATTTATTAACGGCCAATTTCTCACTGAAAACGCAATCTGTATGTATGTGCATAGAATGAAACAATATTATTTATAGATGTTATTACAATAGGCTACAATCTACATTGACTGTGAGAATAGTTGCATCTGTTAAAATGCAGGGGAATGTATATCTATGGTATAAATTGTACTAGCGAATTTTCAAGTCAAAATTTCTTAAAAATAGTTAAAGAAATGATAAAAATACACGATACTTCGTTAAAACTTAGTACATAACATATTAAAATTACTTAAATAGATAATAGTACTCTCTTTTTTCTCAAACTTCTTCCTCCCTGTCCTTGTAGTCTGCATTGTTCGTGGCGGCAAATAGTCTAATTACTTGGACTTTAACCTCTGATATCAAACACGCTTTTTATAATGATGGCTGTACTTCTAATCCGTTTATATTCAATGTTCAGGGTCCACAAAGTAAAAAAAAGCAGTAACGCTTAGAATAAATAGGATAAGAAGAAAGCCAGACATAATTACTTTCAGTTCTTAACTATAACTTGTATTTCGTCCTAGGGACGAAGCTAGGGAAGGCAGATTATTATACTGAACATAGTGACCATAATCCTAGCAGAAAAGAAGAAGAATATAAAAAGAACTTATATTTATTTCAATTATAACACGTTACGTAAGAAATTAGAGTAAATACGCGAATTTCATTTTAAAAATCAATTCTTTATCTATGTTAGAGCAAGTTGATAAACTTGATAGTATTAATAATGCAGGGCTCCCCTCGTAGATTACGATTCATGAACGCTTCCCATACAAATGAACCTTGTTTTTATCTATGACCTTGATTTACTATAGTAGTCACGTAATCATCACTCCGCAGTTGTAATCCGTAATGTGTTGGTTTTCATGGAAATAAATTCCAGTACTCGAAAATACTGTATCAACCACTTCAAGTTTGTCTCTTGAGCATGTTCACCGAGATCAGATTTTCCAAAAAAAAGATAAAACGTCTATTTAAAGATTTTATACTGCTGATATTTAGAAACGAGTGAACGAATTTTCACTGGGTAGCGGCGTTGATTAATATACTAAAAAAACATTGTATGTCAAGTACAATTTTCATCTGCTGAAATGTTAGTTTTAATGATGTTGAAAATTCATTTCCGCAATTCAGCGAAACAAACGCGATAACCGCTGAATTTTGATTAACACGTCATACATTGACTTCGTAAAATATTTTAGTAAAAAATATAATAGTACTTCCATCAACATCCAATTAATCCATTCGGTAAAAAACCGTACCATTACATTCTGTGAATGAATAGGCCTAACGTAGTACGTAACCTAAACATCGGAGCTAAAATTATTTCTATTCATAGACACAGTGACAGCGCTCAGTTAACTCTCAACCATCGTTAAGACACAATGTACTCGCTGCTGGTGTTGATCTTACTTCAGTGGCACTACGTGGGCCTACACTCGGCGCGGATATTGGGCGTCTTCCCTCACATGGGAAAGACCCATTTCGACGTGTTCGAACCACTCATGCTGGAATTAGCGGCAAGAGGACACGATGTGCACGTGTTGAGTTTTTACCCACAGAAGACACCGGTGGCAAACTACACTGATCACAGTTTGGTCGGTTCTGTTCCTCTGTTTGTGAGTGTACTTAATTTGTCACAGTTGGATGATGTTAACGGATTCGATGATTTTAAAATCATAACAAATATGGGAATGAATTCTTGTGAACCTGTGCTGTCCTCGAAATCGGTTACAAATCTAATAAACACAGATAAGGAATTCGATTTACTAATTTTCGAGATATTTAATATCGATTGTTTTTTGGGTTTCGCGCACCGTTTCAAAGCGCCTTATATCGGTATGTCGTCTACCGGGCTCATGGTGTCCCATAACGGTCGTTTTGGAAACCCTCAGAACCCCTCGTACGTCCCTAACCTGGAGTTCCCGTTCAGTGACAAAATGACCTTTGTAGAAAGACTTGAGAACACTGTGTCGGTTCTGTGGTTTAAATACGCTAGGAAATACTATTACGACGCAATCGGGGAGAAAATCGCAAGAAAATATTTTGGCGAGGACATGCCCAGTTTGGAAGACATTGCTAATAACGTTCAGCTGATGTTCGTTAATACCCATTACAGCCTAAACAGGCCCAGACCTCTCGTGCCAGCTGTTATTCCGGTAGGAGGACTTCACATTAAACCTCCCAAAAAGCTGCCTCAGGTACTGTACTCAACATTTTTTACACTGTAGTTATAAGTTTAAATTAAAATGAAACAGACCTGTAATCGATGTACCTAAAAACATGTAGGCCCTATGTCAAAATTACAAATAAATGTTAATGTATAGTGTTAATATAATTTTTAGTGTTCATAATAAATAATTTTTTGTACTACAAGTTGAATTTATTAAAAAAGTAAGTCAACATTGTTATGAAACAGAATTTCCTTAACTCGCAGACAGACATTTCATTCCAATATTGTAAACATAACCTTAAAGATAACAAAAGGAACAACTGTTTAAAAATCAGCTGATTGCTGAAGAAACATTTATCAGCTGGTTTATTAATCGAAACAGCGATTGTATTTTAGCTGCTCACTTGACTCTAACGTTATAATGGGTTCTTTTTACATCTTTATTATAAAATTCAAATTGCTTTTAAAATAAATTTATTCCTTTAAAGAATGAAATTATTTGTTTAAGTTAGCTTTAATTTGAAATATAGTGTATGCACTTTGGATATTTATTTTTGATAATATTTCCGCAAACGGATAGTATATTAATACTATACGAATTATTATTATTTAGCAATAACCGCACAGTGATGCCCACGAAATTTAAATGTTTCACTGTGAATGTTTCTATGTTAACAGGTCTAACTTTCAGATAAATATTTAATTTCATGAAGCTAATTAGAAATTTTAAAATTAAGCTTCGAGATGTTATTCGACCTTTCTCTGTTCACCTATATTAAAAATTTCAAAATCTCTGTGTGCAAGGGTTTGGCTCTCTCTCTCTCTCTCTCTCTCTCTCTCTCTCTCTCACACACACACACACACACACACACACTTCATTTTTTAATATATAGATTTCTCTCTTTACGAAGTAGCCCTTTAAAAAAAATATGGCCCTTTAATTGCGAACAAACATATTTTGAATTTTTGATGAATCTATCGTTTTTATAGTCTCCTGAATTAAAAAAGTCGTTGCGCGCGCGCGTGTGTGTGTGTGCTATGTGCGCGCGCATAGCTGTAGGTTAACCTAATTGAGCCACTTATATTAATGAAATTTAGCTTGTAGATCTGATTTAACATATCTAAGGGTATTTTTTAATAAAAATGTTTCTGAAGATCTCTTTTGGTACAAAAAGCTTAAAAATCGGCTCTAACGACTCTGATAAAAGTTTTCTCAACTTGAGCTTATAAGCTTAACTCAAACCAAAGCGTAATCCCCAAAAAATTAACAGTCCGAAGTCGGAAGAGGACAAAACTGGTAAATTGACGAAATGTATCAAAATGTGGCTGTAAACGCGAAGCTGAGCTGAGCAGAATGAAAATGAAGCGGAGTTCGGTCAGTTTTAAGGAACGCGTTTTTATTTTTTAAATATAAAATATCTAGGCGTTCTGTAACTGTTACCGAGGCAACGATAACCTAGGTAACGAGAAATAGTAAGTTTGGAGGCGTGGTCAGCGTGGTGGGAAGCGTAGTCAGCTTCAAAACCGCACCTAGTCAAAATCGTTACGGTCAGAGTCGTCGAGAACGGAGTCGCTACGCGAAGCGGAGCTCAGCGACGCCGTTTGGCTCCGCTCAACTCCATTACGCTTTACATTAAAAACAATAGGTTATTTTTTGAATGCGTAGTTCGTTCCCCTCAGAGCAACTCCATTCTGCATTTGGTGGCCACCCGGCCTTTGCTTTAGGCATATGTGAAGCTTTTAATAAAGCAAATTTACAACAATGGAGGGCAGTCAATTTCTTCAATTTCAAATTTATTAGCCTACACGTATCTGAGTTATTAATGTTTATTTTATGAAGATTTTAAACTTAAAAATTTAATTTTTAACGCAAAATTTGAGCGAAATCTGACGAAGCGATTCTGAAAAATTAGGCCAATCGGGAAATTTTTTAAAATAAATTCCAAAACAAGAATTTTTTGACAATAATTGCAAACCGCAACTGTCTCGCTGACGTGAAAGAAACGTACTTCAATAGCCATCATGTGCCTTAAAATAAAAAAAAAAAAAAAAAAAAAAATCCAAAAGTATTTTTTAAAATCTTATTCTTTTTTGAGATACTGACTTCACCATCATAACCAGCATTAAAACCTGCATATATTCTACTGTCAAAGAACACTGAAATCAAAGAAAGCCGTTAAATTTTTTCCTAACCAACGGATTTTGAAAATTCAAAGCGCTAATTTAAGTAAGTTTTAACGCTTATTGTGGTTGTGAAATCAGATTTTTAAAAAATAGGACAAAAAGTTGTAGATTTTAAAAGGCCGCCATTTTGAAACTGCTAAACGAATTTTGCTGATTAACGTACCTTTCCACGCTATTAAAAAAATCGACTTTTGTTTGTGCCACTGTTTAAATCAAATCGGGCCAAAATTTAGAACTCCAGCGTAATAATATATAAATTTTAACGGCCCCTCGAAAGTGATCTAGAGGTCAGGATCGGTGCTCATTTCAAGGTTCCGGCACCAGAAGTTCATTTTTTCATTGGAAATTCGCTAGCGTTTGAATACCGAGAACTCCGCAGGGGAGGTGCAGACTAGCTGCACCTATTGAGAGGATTTAGACGTCCCTCGCGGTACCCGAGTCTAACACATACACTTACACTTACGACTTTAACACATACACTCACACTTACATTTAGGGAGGCGATAATACCCTAAATGTGCTTTTCGCCTTAAAACAAATGAATACCGAGAAGTTCGTGTAACGTTTTTTGCACTATTTATTTGACTATTTTAATTACCTAATTGAAATACCTTAGTGTACTATTTTAACGTTCAAATACTTACTGTGTGCTTGAATTATTAGCTGTAACCGTGTACAGGAGCGAACTACTTCTGCCTCAATACAGCCTCCACACATAATGAAAATAAAAAGTCAAACACAATAACACGGCAAACCATTGTAAACCTACCTAATCGGACACACATTATATTTTTTGTTTAAATCACTATTTCTACTCTAAACGTGCACAATGCATTCAGTGTTCGAATACATATTGTCAGTAGTAACTGTTTCGTTGATGGTACTGCGGCGGACAGGGTTCAAATTCAGATTTAAATATACATAATCGAGGCACGCAGCTGTCTCGCTGACACGATGGAAACAAATTTACAACAAAGAAGGAAATAAATTTTTTTACCTTTTTTGATATTCTAATTTCACCATCATAATCAGCATTAGGCCAGGGGGCCTTTAAATGTGGGCAAAGTTGCGCCGAGCGGAACGGCCTACGAATTCAAAACCTAACCTTTGGTTTTTAGTGTAAGTACGGCTACTGAAAGCGTAACGGAGCTGAGTGGAGTCAAGCGACGTCACGTGACTCCGCTTCGCATTCAGTGGCGAATTAATTAAATACAATTGGTTAGGTTTTAAATGTGTAGTACACTACACTCAGTGTAACACCGCCCGGCCTTAAAATCTTCGTACAGTAACATTTTTAATTTTTAAATCACAGTGAAAATACAGTACGAAAATGAACCCTGACCGTTGTAAAATTATATTCCTTAATTTTAAAAATTCAAAATTCTGTGTTATATAGTTTTTAACGCTGATTACGACGTTGGCAAAAATGTTAAGTATTTTTAAAGATTTGAACTCTTGAACGAATTTTTCCAGTTAATGAACTTGTCCAGGATATTAGCAACATCGATTTTTGCGCCAAGTTTGAAATAAATCTGTAAAATTGCGAACGAGAGCGTGCTTAACACATTTATGTCTAGAGGTCAGGATCGGCGCTGTGTCATATCACGATGGCCGTTACAGTAGCTCATTTTCCAGTAGAAATTAGCGTATTACATTCTAACGGCTTTTTTAAAAATGTTTTTAACTTTTATATAAGTTTTATAATACAAATATAACTTTATAATATATTATAAGTTTTATAATATATTGTAACTTTTATAATATAAGCATTTTTAGCTTATATTTTTAAAAAATATTAAGTAGGAAGTAAATTAAAAAAAAAAGTTAGTCAAAGTGGCGTGTTAACTAAATAATATACTGCATTAATTTAAATTTGAAATTATAATAACTATAATTATTATGGTGACTACGGTGGTCTTTGATATGGAAACTTAATTTACATACTAGCTGCACCTATTGAGAGGATTTAGACGTTCCTCGCGGCACCCGAGTCTAACACACACTTACACTAACAACACTACACTTGCGACTTTCCTCGGTGGCCTAGTGGATAGCGTACTGGGCTTTCACCCCGAGGACCCGGGTTCGATTCCCGGCTAGAGCTTGGCATTTTCATACGCTATAAATCATCCCATCGTCTGCATTAGCCCAAGTGTGCACAATAGTCGGACGTTAAACACACACAAAAAAACGACTTTAACACTTTACACTCACACTTACATTTAGGCAGGCGATAATAGCCTCAATGTGCTTTTCGCCTTAAAATAACAAAAAAACTTAATTTACATTTTGACAGTTACCATTTTGTCTAGTGCAGTGCTTTTTGTACAGATTTCTTGTTACGTTGTCTGGCGCGAAAACAAACGAGTCTGTTGGTTTTCCGACAAGGAAGCAGGCGACGTATAATTGATCATTTGAAATTCATGGAATTTCCAGATTAATTTTCCCGCAAACATTCAACGACTGCATTTGCGATTTGTTTATCGACATTGCGAATGCTAGCCGCACTGGAAATTGCAGTGTTTTAAGTCGAATGGCATGTCGGTCGGTATCATCGGAATGCATGGAATCAAAACGTCTTCTCCTTTGTATTTTCCCATAAGAATTGTAGCTTCGATTATGTTCATTAATTTATTTACCGCAAGTCGAGTAACATTATAAAAGACGTGGTTGGTTGATATTTCGAAACATAGTGATTACTTTTAATTGTAGATTATGAGGCGGTAATCTGAGCAATTTCAGTGAGTTTAAAAATTCTGTTTGATAATGAACATCATTTTGGCTAGTAACTGAATCAACTGATTTACATGTCATCAATTCGCCAGGAATTCCATTTTGAATTTGGAAATTCATTTCGTTGACATCAACGTTGTTGGCAGCCAATACAGAACGTTCCCTCAACCAAACATGACTTCTGTAATTTGCAGCAATGTTTGGAAACACCATCTCGATGAGTTTGGTCTTTGATATGGTGAACTGACAAAGATCGGCAGGGAATGTAATACACCCAGAGGAAGTATCAACAGGGATTTTGCCATTGCCAAGGTCCAGCAATTGTTTTGAAAAAAATTCTCCAGATTGGTCGTTCTGCAACTGAACACGCATATTCATATTTAATTTGAGTGTTTTGACATATTTCCATAAAATGGACTAATTCAACCTGCATTAAGTTTATCAGCTGGCATTGATGTGGAATCACTGGTAGTGTTTGTCGGAAATCACTTACCAAAAGTATCATCGTACCACCAAACCGGTTTTGATTATTTCTTCAAAGAATTATTGATAATGCCTCCAAAGAATTTTTGTGTGCCATCATACATTCATACCGAACCATCAATTACCATTGCTCTAACACTTTTGCCATCGCAGAGTTTTTCGAAATTTTTCAATTTGGAGTTTTGTTCATTCGCATGTTCAACGGCAACTGTAGTGCCGAATGAGCTGTTCGACCATCTTCTAACTGCGTATAATGCCTAAAGAAGCAAGTGCAAGTGCAATTCCATTTTGCGATCGAATCGTTGCCAAAATCAACGCATGTTTTTATTGCTGATTCAACAGAGGAACATTTCTTTGGACTGTTTCTTTCAATGCCTCGGAATCGTATTGAATTTCGCGCTTCAAATGTTGATTAAGTGGGTCGTGCATTAGGCGACTGAGAGCTGTCATTTCTAATTGAGTTAATACCTTGTTGGTAAGCTTTAAGCATGCCCTCAATTTTTGCAATTCTATTTTGCGATCAAATCGTTGGCAAAATCAACGCATGTTTTTGTTGCTGATTCAACAGAGGAACATTTCTTTGGACTGTTTCTTTCAATGCCTCGGAATCGTATTGAATTTCGCGCTTCAAATGTTGATTAAGTGGGTCGTGCATTAGGCGACTGAGAGCTGTCATTACTAATTGAGTTAATACCTTGTTAGTAAGCTTTAAGCACGCCCTCAATTTTTGCAATTCCATTTTGCGATCCAACAGAGGAACACGTCTTTGGACTGTTTCTTTCAATGCCTCGGAGTCGTATTGAGTTTCGCGCTTCAAATCATAAGTGCTTCGTGCATTAGGCGACTGAGAGCTGTCATTACTAATTGAGTTAATACCTTGTTGGTAAGCTTTAAGCACATGTCCTCAATTGAATCAATGCTTCATTGTGAATTTCTTCGCTCATTTCTATATCTGGATTTAATGTCTCAACACACATCTGATGCAAAATATCGCCAGACATGTGATCTTTTTATTTGTTCCACAAATATTTCGGTTTTGATGGAAAACATGTGGAAAGAATTATTGAATACAATGTTCGTATAGCCTATGTTTAGCATTTGACGAAATGATAGATCTGTGAGGATGTGGTCACAATAACTGACATTCTCTAGCTATCCCAAACGTTGATAGGCTTTTCGGCCAAATGTTGGAGTGACGTTGGACCAGTAATATTGACTAACAGTAAACGCAAATAGAAACACTCGTCTTGGCTAGGATGGATTGTGTAAATGCGCCCAAGTGCAATAGTTGAAAATACTTTTGGGTAACCTGGAACTGGCTTTCCTTGCTGAAATTTTTTTGACGATTGATTCCACGTAAAATATTTTGGCATTTCGGAGTAAAACAGTGTTTGGGTAAATAATTCTGACACTTTTCAAAAAAGCTGGTCAATGTTGTAAATTATGTTCTTTCAGCTCGTTATAATGCATTCTCTGTAGTAAAGCATTTTGACCATTTTCCAAATGTACGACCAAGTGAATAACAGTGGGATGTCTTTCGTGTATGCAGAATGAAAAAAATACGCCAAATTGCTTCGTTACTGCTAACATAGCGCCTCATTTGAAACTGAGTGACTTCGCTGTTGGAATTTTTGGCATCAACTCCGAATACAGCCATGTCATTACCATTGTTTACATATTTTAAAATATATTTGACGGATTTTACGGAATGGCAAAATTCTACATTTATGTGCGCTTTAAATGTCTTGGAGAGTAATGGCGAAAACGGAACACCTTAACGATTATCAACTTCAATATCATGCTGATTCACTTTGATAATTGTTGATCTATTGTCTGCAGTCGATCGGCGGCGATACAGTAGATAACCATTATTTCCAGTAATTGTTTCTGCTACTAATTTTCGTGGATAACATTTTGAACATTTTCCGTCGACCATACACGGAAATCCACAGGGACCATGGATCATGTTCCTGGTAATAATCTCAAGCAACACTGGATCTTTGTCATTATCGGGAATTTCCGCTGATCTCACATCATCCGATTTCATTCGGTCTAATCTTCTCAACGAACCAAACGACAATATGTGCGTTTCTGCCACTCCACCCAATACATCCAGCAGCAAGTCTAGCCAAACACGTAATGATGTCATGGCGATCGATGGGTGATTGGCCAGGAAATAATTCTTGTCGAATTTCTGTCCACTGCGGATTGCACGTGAACGTGATCAAAAAATCTGGTGAGCCGTAATGACGATACGACTTGACATCCTGAGCGTATTTGTGCATACGTCGCGGACTTCCTACATACGTTGTTGGGAGAACAGTCATTCTTCCTACATTCTGTGCGTTTTCTTCAGTATTGATAGCCTCCCGAAGATATATACTCCTTGAAACGGAGTTTCATCTGGTTCAATGTCAATCGCTCTGTTTCAACATTAACGTACATATCGACAGCATATTGGTGAAATAGCGAACACATTTTAAGATGTGATTGTTATCATTTTCTCGCACCATCGGTAGGCATGAATAATAATTCATTGAACTAACTTTTTCGTTAGTTTCGGCACCAGTGAATAAATTTTTGTGTTAATAAAATAAATTAACGTTATGATGATTAGTAAAGATAGTAGATTAGTTATTCATCAGTAATTGGATTTACCATCTTGATCGATACGTTTCGGTCACACGCTGCACTTAATCGTTCCGGCGACGAAGAACAATATCACGGTTTTGTAAATTTTCACCAACAACGACTATGGCAACTTCATCAACTGTTGGCGCATTAAAACGTCTTGCTTGTTGTCCTGCAGGTGTCTTACCGGCTCTTATTACAATTTAGTGACCAACAGATGGCATGTGGTCCAGTGCAGTTTTGAATAATGCAACCAAATCATTGTGCCGATGAAAAAATATTTGCAGTTGTTCCACAATTGATCTTTTCACCGAACTATTAAGTGCACAACGCTGATCGACTTGTGTTGAATCGCCCATGAAATGAACATGCAGAAATTTGTAGTCTGCATCTAGTGGTGGCGATAGAGAACCAATTCGATGGTATATTAGATCTTGAATCTGTAAAGGCAAACAGATATAGTACAGTTAATTTTCTATTAAGTGTAAAATGACTGAATGATATGAAAGATTATTGTTTTGTAATTACCTTGAAAGAGGGTATAAAATTATCCTGAACGACATTCGTTGCACCAAATGATGTCATTTGGAAGCAATTGTTATATTGCTGGATATGCGCTAAACATGTATGGAATCTCTTCCTGTTCCATTAACCAATGAATGGCTCTGGCGGAGGGACCAATAACATCAATTTGACCTTGCCAATGGCGCAACACAATCCAGGTGCTTCATTTTTGTACTTAAGTGCTTCACAACGCTTATCGATCCAATGACAACGGATTTATGTGTGTTGTAATCAATTGCCACGTTGCAATGAAATGCAGCTCGATGAGTAATGAACGCAACACGTGGTTCACCATGTGCTTGTGATATTCCAAACCGTTCAGTTTCATTACGCCCTCTGCGATGCTCTGGAGTTCTATTAGCTTGAGATGCAGCATGGCGCATTCTGCGACCTAAATTGGAGCATAGAAACTTATCGTACTGTATTTCGGTGGTGTAACAATATGAAAACTGTAGCAAAGATAGCAACACAGAAGCACTTACACAACAGTTACATAGATAAATTTTAAGATAGCAACATAGAAGCACTTACACAACAGTTACGTAGATCAATTTTAAGATAGCAATACAGAAGCACTTACACAACAGTTACTTAGGTCAATTTTAATATAGCAACACAGGAGCATTTACGCACCGTTACTTAAGTCAATTTAATATAGCAATAAAGAAGCACTTACACAATAGGAACTTAGATTAATTTTAAGATAGCAACACAGAAGCACTTACGCAACAGTTACGTAGATCAATTTTAAGATAGCAGCACAGAAGCACTTACGCAACAGTTACATAGATCAATTTTAAGATAGCAACACAGAAGCACTTACGCAACAGTTACGTAGATCAATTTTAAGATAGTAACACAGAAGCACTTACGCAACAGTTACATAGATCAATTTTAAGATAGTAACACAGAAGCACTTACACAACAATTACATAGATCAATTTTAAGATAGCAACACAGAAGCACTTACGCAACAGTTACATAGATAAATTATAAGATAGCAACATAGAAGCACTTACACAACAGTTACGTAGATCAATTTTAAGATAGCAATACAGAAGCACTTACACAACAGTTACTTAGGTCAATTTTAATATAGCAACACAGGAGCATTTACGCACCGTTACTTAAGTCAATTTAATATAGCAAAACAGAAGCACTTACACAATAGGAACTTAGATTAATTTTAAGATAGCAACACAGAAGCACTTACGCAACAGTTACGTAGATCAATTTTAAGATTGCAGCACAGAAGCACTTACGCAACAGTTACATAGATCAATTTTAAGATAGCAACACAGAAGCACTTACGCAACAGTTACGTAGATCAATTTTAAGATAGTAACACAGAAGCACTTACGCAACAGTTACATAGATCAATTTTAAGATAGTAACACAGAAGCACTTACACAACAATTACATAGATCAATTTTAAGATAGCAACACAGAAGCACTTACACAACAGTTACGTAGATCAATTTTAAGATAGCAACAGAGAAGCACTTACACAACAGTTACATAAATCAATTTTAAAATAGCAACAGAGAAGCACTTACACAACAGTTACATAGATCAATTTTAAGATAGCAACTCAAGAGCACTTACGCAACAGTTACATAGATCAATTTTAAGATAGCAGCACAGAAGCACTTACACAACAGTTACATAGATCAATTTTAAGATAGCAGCACAGAAGCACTTACGCAACAGTTACATAGATCAATTTTAAGATAGCAGCACAGAAGCACTTACACAACAGTTACATAGATCAATTTTAAGATAGTAACACAGAAGCACTTACGCAACAGTTACATAGATCAATTTTAAGATAGTAACACAGAAGCACTTACACAACAATTACATAGATCAATTTTAAGATAGCAACACAGAAGCACTTACACAACAGTTACGTAGATCAATTTTAAGATAGCAACAGAGAAGCACTTACACAACAGTTACATAAATCAATTTTAAAATAGCAACAGAGAAGCACTTACACAACAGTTACATAGATCAATTTTAAGATAGCAACTCAAGAGCACTTACGCAACAGTTACATAGATCAATTTTAAGATAGCAGCACAGAAGCACTTACACAACAGTTACATAGATCAATTTTAAGATAGCAGCACAGAAGCACTTACGCAACAGTTACATAGATCAATTTTAAGATAGCAGCACAGAAGCACTTACACAACAGTTACATAGATCAATTTTAAGATAGTAACACAGAAGCACTTACGCAACAGTTACATAGATCAATTTTAAGATAGTAACACAGAAGCACTTACACAACAATTACATAGATCAATTTTAAGATAGCAACACAGAAGCACTTACACAACAGTTACGTAGATCAATTTTAAGATAGCAACAGAGAAGCACTTACACAACAGTTACATAAATCAATTTTAAAATAGCAACAGAGAAGCACTTACACAACAGTTACATAGATCAATTTTAAGATAGCAACTCAAGAGCACTTACGCAACAGTTACATAGATCAATTTTAAGATAGCAGCACAGAAGCACTTACACAACAGTTACATAGATCAATTTTAAGATAGCAGCACAGAAGCACTTACGCAACAGTTACATAGATCAATTTTAAGATAGCAGCACAGAAGCACTTACACAACAGTTACATAGATCAATTTTAAGATAGTAACACAGAAGCACTTACGCAACAGTTACATAGATCAATTTTAAGATAGTAACACAGAAGCACTTACACAACAATTACATAGATCAATTTTAAGATAGCAACACAGAAGCACTTACACAACAGTTACGTAGATCAATTTTAAGATAGCAACAGAGAAGCACTTACACAACAGTTACATAAATCAATTTTAAAATAGCAACAGAGAAGCACTTACACAACAGTTACATAGATCAATTTTAAGATAGCAACTCAAGAGCACTTACGCAACAGTTACATAGATCAATTTTAAGATAGCAGCACAGAAGCACTTACACAACAGTTACATAGATCAATTTTAAGATAGCAGCACAGAAGCACTTACGCAACAGTTACATAGATCAATTTTAAGATAGCAACACAGAAGCACTTACACAACAGTTACATAGATCAATTTTAAGAAAGTAATACAGAAGCACTTACACAACAGTTACATAGATCAATTTTAAGATAGTAACACAGAAGCACTTACGCAACAGTTACATAGATCAATTTTAAGATAGTAACACAGAAGCACTTACACAACAATTACATAGATCAATTTTAAGATAGCAACACAGAAGCACTTACACAACAGTTACGTAGATCAATTTTAAGATAGCAACAGAGAAGCACTAACACAACAGTTACTTAGATCAATTTTAAGATAGCAACAGAGAAGCACTAACACAACAGTTACTTAGATCAATTTTAAGATAGCATAAGAGAAGCACTTACACAAGAGTTACATAAATCCATTTTAAAATAGCAACAGAGAAGCACTTACACAACAGTTACTTAGATCAATTTTAAGATAGCAACACAGGAGCACTTACGCAACAGTTACATAGATCAATTTTAAGATAGCAGCACAGAAGCACTTACACAACAGTTACATAGATCAATTTTAAGATAGCAACACAGAAGCACTTACGCAACGGTTACGTAGATCAATTTTAAGATAGCAAAACAGAAGCACTTACGCAACAGTTACATAGATCAATTTTAAGATAGCAACACAGAAGCACTTACGCAACAGTTACGTAGATCAATTTTAAGATAGCAACACAGAAGCACTTACGCAACAGTTACATGGATCAATTTTAAGATAGCAACACAGAAGCACTTACGCAACAGTTACGTAGATCAATTTTAAGATAGCAACACAGAAGCACTTACGCAACAGTTACATAGATCAATTTTAAGATAGCAACACAGAAGCACTTACGCAACAGTTACGTAGATCAATTTTAAGATAGTAACACAGAAGCACTTACGCAACAGTTACATAGATCAATTTTAAGATAGTAACACAGAAGCACTTACACAACAATTACATAGATCAATTTTAAGATAGCAACACAGAAGCACTTACACAACAGTTACGTAGATCAATTTTAAGATAGCAACAGAGAAGCACTTACACAACAGTTACATAAATCAATTTTAAAATAGCAACAGAGAAGCACTTACACAACAGTTACATAGATCAATTTTAAGATAGCAACACAGGAGCACTTACGCAACAGTTACATAGATCAATTTTAAGATAGCAGCACAGAAGCACTTACACAACAGTTACATAGATCAATTTTAAGATAGCAGCACAAAAGCACTTACGCAACAGTTACATAGATCAATTTTAAGATAGCAGCACAGAAGCACTTACACAACAGTTACATAGATCAATTTTAAGATAGTAACACAGAAGCACTTACGCAACAGTTACATAGATCAATTTTAAGAAAGTATTACAGAAGCACTTACACAACAGTTACATAGATCAATTTTAAGATAGTAACACAGAAGCACTTACGCAACAGTTACATAGATCAATTTTAAGATAGTAACACAGAAGCACTTACACAACAATTACATAGATCAATTTTAAGATAGCAACACAGAAGCACTTACACAACAGTTACGTAGATCAATTTTAAGATAGCAACAGAGAAGCACTAACACAACAGTTACTTAGATCAATTTTAAGATAGCAACAGAGAAGCACTAACACAACAGTTACTTAGATCAATTTTAAGATAGCAACAGAGAAGCACTAACACAACAGTTACTTAGATCAATTTTAAGATAGCATAAGAGAAGCACTTACACAAGAGTTACATAAATCCATTTTAAAATGCAACAGAGAAGCACTTACACAACAGTTACTTAGATCAATTTTAAGATAGCAACAGAGAAGCACTTACACAACAGTTACATAAATCAATTTTAAAATAGCAACACAGGAGCACTTACGTAACAGTTACATAGATCAATTTTAAGATAACAGCACAGAAGCACTTACACAACAGTTACATAGATCAATTTTAAGATAGCAACATAGAAGCACTTACGCAACGGTTACGTAGATCAATTTTAAGATAGCAACACAGAAGCACTTACGCAACAGTTTCGTAGATCAATTTTAAAATAGTAACACAGAAGCACTTACGCAACAGTTACGTAGATCAATTTTAAGATGGCAACACAGAAGCACTTACACAACAGTTACATAGATCAATTTTAAGATAGCAACACAGAAGCACTTACGCAACAATTACATAGATCAATTTTAAGATAGCAACACAGAAGCACTTACACAACAGTTACGTAGATCAATTTTAAGATAGCAACAGAGAAGCACTAACACAACAGTTACTTAGATCAATTTTAAGATAGCAACAGAGAAGCACTTACACAACAGTTACATAAATCAATTTTAAAATAGCAACACAGTAGCACTTACGCAACAGTTACATAGATCAATTTTAAGATAGCAGCACAGAAGCACTTACACAACAGTTACATAGATCAATTTTAAGATAGCAACACAGAAGCACTTACGCATCGGTTACGTAGCTCAATTTTAAGATAGCAACACAGAAGCACTTACGCAACAGTTACATAGATCAATTTTAAGATAGCAACACAGAAGCACTTACGCAACAGTTACGTAGATCAATTTTAAGATAGCAACACAGAAGCACTTACGCAACAGTTACATAGATCAATTTTAAGATAGCAACACAGAAGCACTTACGCAACAGTTACGTAGATCAATTTTAAGATAGCAACACAGAAGCACTTACGCAACAGTTACGTAGATCAATTTTAAGATAGTAACACAGAAGCACTTACGCAACAGTTACGTAGATCAATTTTAAGATAGCAACACAGAAGCACTTACACAACAGTTACATAGATCAATTTTAAGATAGCAACACAGAAGTACTTACGCAACAGTTACTTAGGTCAATTTTAATATAGCAACACAGAAGAACTTACGCAACAGTTACATAGATCAATTTTAGGATAGCAACACATAAGCACTTACGCAACAGTCACTTAGTTAAATATTACGATCGATTAAACTACTTCCACAGTTATGGATATTTTGGTTTTTTAAAAGATCTAGCTGTTTGGTCCAACTAAACATCGGGTAACTTTAGTCTAAGAGCTTCATTGCTACTACCTTTGTGTTAATGATTTATTTAATTAGGCCTATTTAGTAACAACAAAACTAATATACATCTAATTGGCTAATAAACATCTGATCGGTTAATATGCCAATAATAAATCATTTTGTTTGTAAACAAAAAAATGAGTACAATAATCATAAACGAACCTCTTCCTGACCGGGAAAATTTAC
Organism: Callitettix versicolor; assembly: GCA_022606455.1. Classification (NCBI taxonomy): domain Eukaryota; kingdom Metazoa; phylum Arthropoda; class Insecta; order Hemiptera; family Cercopidae; genus Callitettix; species Callitettix versicolor. The sequence continues at coordinate 76,908,069 of CM040188.1, read as the reverse complement.
TGTTTTTTCTCCGTAAAAACTTACCATTTTGTCAATCAATTGAGGTTGTAGGAAGCATTAACGTAAAAACGATTAATTTATTTAATTCAGATTGTTGGTCAATATAGGTAGAGCATTAATGGTTACAAAAAAAAAAAACAAACTACATACTATAAATAAATAACAAATAAGAGGAGGAATAGAAATAATTGGCGGAGTTTGTGTTTTCCTGCGAATTGTTTTTTGTTGTTGTTATTTTAAGACGAAAAGCACATTAAGGCTATTATCGCCTCCCTAAATGTAAGTGTGATTGTAAAATGTTAAAGTCGTAAGTGTAGTGTTGTAAGTGTAAGTGTGTGTTAGACTCGGGTACCGCAAGGGACGTCTAAATTCTCTCAATAGGTGCAGCTAGTCTGCACCTCCTGCGGGGTAAATATTTATTATATATATTTATTATTTACACCTACCAATCTATATAAATAAAAATGAATGTTTGTATATATGTACGGGATGAACTCAGAAACTACATTAGTTATCGTCACCAAATTTTGTACAATTGTGCTTTGGGTCCCCGTAAAGGTTTACGTCTACTTTTTTTAACGCCATTAAACTACTTATCCAGTCCAACTTTAATAATCAACGTACAACCGAGACTATTATACTTGAAATTTTCAGGGTACCATCTTACAACAATGTCGAGGTACAATAAGAAAGGCTTTTGCAAAAATTTGATTTTAACGCCATTAAAATACATACCCATCCAATTTTAATAATCAACGTATAGCCGAGACCATAATAGCTAAAGTTTTAAAATTTTCAGGGTTACCACCACATGTAGGGGTGCACTGAAAAACGGTTTTCCAGTATTCAACCACTAAAGAGGTAAAAATGAGGTACAACAATTTTTATTGGAAAAATATGTTTTTTGTATGACCTTCTTAAAACGTAACATCGTCACTCTTAAATATAAGTAATGAAATGTATTTTTCACTATTTTACAAAACTCATCCCCTAGAGAGATTTAAAGGGGTAGGAAATGTAAAAAAGGGTTTACAATTTTGCATTAAAAATATTTTTTTTTGATCGTATATTCTAGAAATATGTTATGAAACACAAATAATGAAACACATATTTCAACATTTTTCCGAATTCATTCTCTAAAAGAATAAAAATGTAAAAAAGAGGTATAATTGGAGAAAAAGAGTGTTTTCATTGGAGAAAACCACAATGTACCACAGCGAAGCATGGCAGGGTACAGCTAGTATATAATAAACGTATAAAACTCATTGTTGTACAGCTAACATATGTCACAAAACTAAATACTAAATAATGAAGTTGGACTGGATAAGTACTATAATGGGTTTTTCAAAACGAAAATAGGTCTATGTTCTTCTGAGGTACCTAAGCCATGTTCATACTAAATTTCATCTCAATGGTGCAGTAGTTAACGCGTGATTGAATAACAAACAAATACACGAACTTTTAGACTTTTATAGTACAAGTATTACTAGCTGTTACCCATCGCGGCTTCGCCTGCAATTATAATATGTAGTAAAAAAATTTATAGTCAATTTTCAAAACAGAATATGTTTATTTCAATTTAATATATTTTCATATACAATTTTATACGATTTATGAGATTCGGCCAAGAAACATAGATTTTTGCTACTCGACACTCTAGAACAGGCGACATATAACTGCCCGTGGGAGAAGCACGGACTTCCAAATGCATTCCTGCTACTCTTAACGTCTGACCCTGCGACTTATTAATTATCATAGTAAATGCCAACAATAGAAACTGCAATCCTTCTAATTGGAAAGGCAGGTTGTTTGGAATTATAGGGATTTTTGAGAAAAAATCAATTAAAATCATTGTAAATAAATGTAAGCTTATAATAATAATTTTGTAATAAATAATAACAGGGATTACAATTTTTAAAACGGGAATACGTCTATGCCTACCTCAGGTCTACCATATTCAGTCTAAATTTCATCTCAATCGGTCCAGTAGTTAATGCGTGATTGGATAACAGACAAACTTTCAGATTTATAATATTATACATTAAGAAGAATAAAATATTATTAAAAAGTCACTGTTGTACAGTTAACACATGGCACAAAACTAAATACTAAATAATTAAGTTGGGCTGGGTAAGTAGTATAATGGATTTTTTTTAAAAAACGGGAATAGGTCTGTGTTTATCTCAGGTACCTAAATCATGGTTATACCAAATTTCATCTTAATCGGTCCAGTAGTTAACACGTGATTGAATAACAAACAAAGTTATGTAAATGGAGCCAGTTTTGCAAAAGTTTTAAAATCTAGAAACTAAGTGATTTTTTATGTCTAAAACAGAGCGAATTTTCACACTTATATTATACCAGATTTAAATCTCAAAACAGTTGTTTTTGAAGTGATTATTTCAAAAATTTATCTCAGAGAGACTCTCCTCAAAGTTGAATCAGCCAACCAACCGCCTCTACCCACAAAATTGCATTAATCCGTCAGTGGTGTGTGTGTGTGTGTGTGTGTGTGTGTGTGCGCGCGCGTGCAATAGACAATTATGTTATGAAGCAAAATCTACTGAACACTTTAAAAATTACCGAAGTCAAGGTTGCGTTTAATATTTTATACGAAATTACAAATTTAAATCACTAATTTACAAAGATTTTAACGCTTATTATAGTGGAGAAATGATACCCTTTTTAAAGTTTAATAAACAATTATTTCGATAATGTTAATTTTTTTAAATTGGGTTCCAAAAGCGAAAACCTGCATGCCACGATTATTGTTTTGATTTCCTTAATATTCATAAAAGTGGTCAGACATTGGTAAGAGTTAAAAATTAAAATGTATATATTCTTTTAATTGGCAATACTCAAGGTTAATATACCAACTGGCGAGACACAGAAATTAAGGTAATTAAGTTCATTTAATAAACAGTTAATTAATTAGTTAAGCTGATGAACAGCTGATGAAGATAGGCCTAAACACAATAAACTCTTATCTGAAGTTGATTAAGAAAGGTTATGAAAGGCCTATGATAAATGGATCAAATCTGGCTTGTAAAATAGTAATAATTAAAAAATTTTAATATAAATATATTACAGTAATTAAGTAATATAAGATTAGGAATATGTACGATGTGTGTTCAGAAAGTAACGAAAATTTTTTAATTTCGTGGGCTTGGAGAGTCCGATTGTCAAACATTTTTTTTATTATGTTGGTATACATGCCAACATTTTTTTATGTAGGTTATCATTATCATCCTAGTACGTTAATATTCAATGCTCAGACTGAGCAACGAGAGTTCCAAATGATAATTTGATTAGCACATAACAGTCTGTGGACAAACAGAACAGGAATAAGCGTAATGCTTAGAATGTAGTTGTTAAAAATGCCAGTCTGTTAAGCTAATTTGCAAAATGTCAACACTGCGTTTTGACAGTACATTCCCTCGTTGGATACTTATTTTCTTTTTTTACTAGCTGTACCCGACCACGCGTTGCTGCTGCTCAGTCTGGTTCAGTTTTAACAACGCATTCGGAAACACTGAAATAGAATCGTAAAATTGGAAATCTTAAATCGGGAACATTGAAACGGAATCTCAAAATATTTATTGTAGCGTGTGTTGATTTTTTTGTCCAACAAATGCACTGTTTTTTAAAAATATTTTAAATATTCACAGGTGTAACATGCATATAACAATAGGTATACAACAACATAACTGGTAGGCCTACATAAAAACATGCTTAAATTCGAATTTAATGTTGTTTCAAAATCGGAGTAGAATTTCTGAAAAGTTAAGATTTTGAAGAAACGAAAATTTACATTTTTATTTGTACAGATATAAACATGGGGGTATTCGAATGCAACGTTGTGTAAAAATTTCAAAGCAATCGGTGAAGAATTTTCGGAGCTTTAAGATTTTGAACAAATGAAAATTTACATTTTTATTTGTACAGATATAAAACATGCGCGTATTCGATTGCAACGTTGTGTCAAAATTTCAAAAGCAATCGGTGAAGAATTTTCGGAGCTTTAAGATTTTGAACAAATGAAAATTTACATTTTTATTTGTACAGATATAAAACATGCGCGTATTCGAATGCAACGTTGTGTCAAAATTTCAAAAGCAATCGGTGAAGAATTTTCGGAGCTTTAAGATTTTGAACAAATGAACATTTTTATTTACATAGATATATAGGCAAAAACATTCACGTATTCGTTGAAACGTTGTGTCAAAATTATAAAGCAATCGATGAAGAATTTTGGAGCTTTAAGATTTTGAACAAAGGAAAATTTACATTTTTATTTGTACAGATATAAAACATGCGCGTATTCGAATGCAACGTTGTGTCAAAATTTCAAAAGCAATCGGTGAAGAATTTTCGGAGCTTTAAGATTTTGAACAAATGAAAATTTACATTTTTATTTGTACAGATATAAAACATGCGCGTATTCGAATGCAACGTTGTGTCAAAATTTCAAAAGCAATCGGTGAAGAATTTTCGGAGCTTTAAGATTTTGAACAAACGAAAATTTACATTTTTATTTGTACAGATATAAAACATGCGCGTATTCGAATGCAACGTTGTGTCAAAATTTCAAAAGCAATCGGTGAAGAATTTTCGAAGATTTGAGATTTTGAACAAACGAAAATTTACATTTTTATTTGTATAGATATAAACATGGGGATATTCGAATGCAACGTTGTGTAAAAATTTCAAAGCAATCGGTGAAGAATTTTCGGAGATTTAAGATTTTGAACAAACGAAAATTTACATTTTTATTTGTATAGATATAATTATGCGGGTATTCGAATGCAACGTTGTGTAAAAATTTCAAAAGCAATCGGTGAAGAATTTTCGAAGATTTAAGATTTTGAACAAACGAAAATTTACATTTTTATTTGTATAGATATAAACATGGGGATATTCGAATGCAACGTTGTGTAAAAATTTCAAAAGCAATCGGTGAAGAATTTTCGGAGCTTTAAGATTACGAACAAACGAAAATTTACATTTTTATTTGTATAGATATAAACATGGGGATATTCGAATGCAACGTTGTGTAAAAATTTCAAAAGCAATCGGTGAAGAATTTTCGGAGCTTTAAGATTACGAACAAACGAAAATTTACATTTTTATTTGTATAGATATAATTATGCGGGTATTCGAATGCAACGTTGTGTAAAAATTTCAAAAGCAATCGGTGAAGAATTTTCGGAGATTTAAGATTTGAACAAACGAAAATTTACATTTTTATTTGTATAGATATAAAATCATGCGCTTATTCGAATGCAACGTTGTGTCAAAATTTCAAAGCAATCGGTGAAAATTTTCGGAGATTTAAGATTTTGAACAAACGAAAATTTACATTTTTATTTGTATAGATATAAATATGCGGGTATTCGAATGCAACGTTGTGTAAAAATTTCAAAAGCAGTCGGTGAAGAATTTTCGGAGATTTAAGATTTTGAACAAACAAAAATTTACATTTTTATTTGTATAGATAGAAAAACATGCGCGTATTCGAATGCAATGTTGCGTAAAAGTTTCAAAAGCAGTCGGTGAAGAATTTTCGGAGATTTAAGATTTTGAACAAACAAAAATTTACATTTTTATTTGTATAGATATAAACATGGGGATATTCGAATGCAACGTTGTGTAAAAATTTCAAAGCAATCGGTGAAGAATTTTCGGAGATTTAAGATTTTGAACAAACGAAAATTTACATTTTTATTTGTATAGATATAATTATGCGGGTATTCGAATGCAACGTTGTGTAAAAATTTCAAAAGCAATCGGTGAAGAATTTTCGGAGCTTTAAGATTACGAACAAACGAAAATTTACATTTTTATTTGTATAGATATAAACATGGGGATATTCGAATGCAACGTTGTGTAAAAATTTCAAAGCAATCGGTGAAGAATTTTCGGAGATTTAAGATTTTGAACAAACGAAAATTTACATTTTTATTTGTATAGATATAATTATGCGGGTATTCGAATGTAACGTTGTGTAAAAATTTCAAAAGCAATCGGTGAAGAATTTTCGGAGCTTTAAGATTACGAACAAACGAAAATTTACATTTTTATTTGTATAGATATAAAAACATGTGCGTATTCAAATGCAACGTTGTGTAAAAATTTCAAAAGCAATCGGTGAAGAATTTTCGGAGCTTTAAGATTATGAACAAACGAAAATTTACATTTTTATTTGTATAGATATAAAAACATGTGCGTATTCAAATGCAACGTTGTGTAAAAATTTCAAAAGCAGTCGGTGAAGTATTTTCGGAGATTTAAGATTTTGAACAAATGAACATATTTTTACCTATACGAATAGGTAGATACAGTAGAGTCCCGCTTTTCCGACCTTCCGCTTAGTCCGACCTAGCCTCAAAGAACAATATTTCAAGCAATTTAAAAGATTTGTGGCTAAACCGAATGTACAATGCCCGCGCCAGTTTCATGTTAGGTCAGGCCTTTACGCCTACGTGTCACGCGACCAGCGGATTACCTACACCTGCTCAGTTCGTTCATTTCCGTCTTTTAGTATCATCATATCCGTGGAAGAGTTGACGTTCTGATTGTGTGTGTTTCTTATCGTTTCACTTATTTTTTCGCTGCTTTTTAAAAAGTAAAAGATGTTTTACTTCTCATGAGATTGCGAGATGTAGCGACGAGAAAACGTCAAACAGTTGGTAAACAAAAAACCATTACAAAATTCCCGTCAAGTTTGATGATTTGACGCACTGCTCTTTATTACTGTAGTGAGATTCTGTGGTGTTTTATGTTTTAGTACTATACATTTAGTAATAATACATGTAATTTAAAGTTATTTTATGTAATAAATTCAATGCAATACTTTTAAACGTTTTTTAATGGGTCTCCGTGTAATCCGACCCGGCCGCGTCCGGTTTAGCGAGACTATACTGCGTCAAAAACATGCGCGTATTCGAATGCAACGTTCTGTCAAAATTTCAAAGCAATCAGTAAAACATTTTGGGAGATTTAAGGTTTTGGACGAACTAACATTTACATTTATATTTATGTAGATTATACGAAGTAGGTGATATGAGTCTGTCTATGTTCGATTCCCGGCGAGGGCTTGGCATTTTCATACGCTATACATCATCCCATCGTCTGCATTAGCCCAAGTGTGCACAATAGTCGGACGTTAAACAAAAAAAAAAAAAAAAAAAAAAAAAATCTATGTTTGTGCCTGTTCAGACAGAACCAATTGATTTCGTAAAATGTTTATAAGTAGATCTGGTGTTCGTTTTTGCTTGTTTATACTTTCATTTCTTTTGTGTATTTGTGCAACGGAAAAATACTTTCATTTAATGTTCACTAATTACCAATAACATATTAGCATACAGTAATGCATAGCTAACACTAGCAAAACAAAGCACAGCATTAATTAAAAATAAACACGATAAAAATCGAATAAGCACATGACAAGGCTGTGAAAGAAAGGTGGAAAAACACTACAAAAACTTTCTCACATTCAATTGTTTGCCATAACTACCAACAAGAAGGGAATTTACCTAATGTCTCAAGATTGGTTCAACGTTTTTACCAAGATTTCGGTCATTTTATAGAAGAAATTACCTCTATATAAACATATAGATTTACCTGTGAAAACACATAAATATTTAAAATAATGTATTTAATTTAAATAGAATACAATATTTTTTAAATTTTAACATATATTGATGTTAAAATTTAAAGTTAATTTTTAAAACATAAAAATACTTAAATGTTGAACCTTACGATCGTCACCTATTCACTGATTTAAAATTTTATTAAATATCAAATTTAGTTCATTATAAAACTTAAGCAAAATCTCACAGTTCAGTTTTTAAAAATTAATAAGCTAACGGAGCGGCTATTATGACTATGAAATGAGCACCGATCCCGACCTTATATACGAGGTGTGTTCAGAAAGTAACGAGAATTTTTAAATTTCGCGGGCTTGGAGAGTCCGATTGTCAAATATTTTTTTTTATTATGTTGATATACATGCCCTTGAATTATGATAAAACTTTCAGCTGTTTTCATTGTTGACTTTGTCTGTGATAGCCACTAAGGTTAGACGTGTTTTTATGAGCTCTGCGATTTCCGTTTGTTAAAAGAAATGGATGAAAGAATGTGTATCAAATTTTGCGTAAAAATGGAATAAAGTGTAACAAAGTGTGTGAAATGTTAACAAAGGCCTATGGTGAGTCTGATATGAGTAAAGCAAGAGTTTACGAGTGGTATAAGCGTTTCCAAGAAGGCCGTGAAGACGTTGAAGATGACGAACGCCCTGGACGCCCCAACACATCAACAACCGATGAAAACGTGGAAAAAGTGAAAGAAATGGTTATGAACAATCGCCGAATCACAATTAGAGAGGTCGCTGATGATGTTGGCATATCGATTGGATCATGTCATGATATTGTTTCCAATTTTTTGTGTATGAAACGCGTGGCAGCAAAATTCGTTCCAAAATTGTTGAATTTTGAACAAAAACAGCGGCGAATGGACGTTGCTCAGGAGTCACTAAATGAAGTCAACGACGATGCAGAATTACTGAAACGTATTATAACAGGTGACGAAACATGGGTTTACGGATATGATGTCGAGACTAAGGCTCAATCATCCCAGTGGAGGCATTCTGGCTCGCCAAGACCGAAAAAGGCTCGACAAGTGCGGTCGAACGTGAAGGTTATGCTCACTGTGTTCTTCGATATTAATGGCATAGTGAATTCCTGCCTCCAGGTGAAACGGTCAATAAGGAGTACTACCTACAAGGTCAACGCCGTTTACGTGAAGCAATCCGAAAAAAAGCCCGGATCTGTGGAAAAACAATTCATGGCTTTAGCACCAAGATAATGTATCAGCTCACACTTCATTGCTTGTTCGTGAATTTTTTTGCCAAAAACAGTACTGTAAGGATCCCCAGCCTCCATATTCGCCAGACATGGCTCCGTGTGACTCTTTCCTATTTCTAAAAATAAAGAGAACCTTAAAGGGCCGTCGTTTTACAGCCGTAGATGACATTAAAAGCGCATCGCTGAAAGAACTAAAGACTATCTCAAAGATCGAGTTTGAGAAGTGTTTCGAGGATTGGAAAAAACGCTGACACAAGTGCATAATCTCCAATGGGGACTATTTTGAAGACGACAACATCAATGTAGAAGAATAAATAAATATTTTGTTCAAAAATTAAAATTCTCGTTACTTTCTGAACACATCTCGTACATATCTAGGCGCGCGCTCAATTTTTCAAAGTCGTTTGAAATTAAGAAATTTAATTTGACGGCGGTCAAGGTTCATTTTAATGCGATTGGAAAGTTTAAAGTGCTATTAAATGCTTACTGTAATGCTCTTTATGGTAGTGAAATCAGTTTCAAAAGAGGGCAAGATAAAAGTACTTTTAAAAATTCGCTTCCATCACGTCAAAGAGATAACTGTGTGCAGCGATTATTGTAATTACAAGTTAAGAATAATAATAGAACATTGATATAACATATTACAAATACAGTATCATGGATTTTTCATACCAGTGCGTGTACTATATTACTGAGCAAATAATTACGAAGTCAATTACAAATTTTAAAAATTCATTTCAAACAAAGTTCAAGATTCATACAGTTAAGTATTTTGAGATATGTAACACTAATTACTCTGCAAATTACTTATCGTTGCAGAGTAGACGTTATCTCAGTGATTTATACTTATAAATTCACTTGTAATATATACAGAGCTCAGTTCCGTGTGAAAGTCATTTCCGTTAAGATATAATGCACTCGGTACTTCTAGTGTTGATCTTACTTCAGTGGCACTACGTGGGCCTACACTCGGCGCGGATATTGGGCGTCTTCCCTCACATGGGAAAGACCCATTTCGACGTGTTCGCACCACTCATGTTGGAACTAGCGGCAAGAGGACACGATGTGCACGTGTTGAGTTTTTACCCACAGAAGACACCGGTGGCAAACTACACTGATCACAGTTTGGTCGGTTCTGTTCCTCTGCTTTTTGAGGCGTTTAATTTTCAAGATTTGGATTCTATAACCGGATTTGACGATTTTAAGTTAGTAGTGGGTATGGGCCTAGATACTTGTGAACCTGTGTTATCCTCGGACACTGTTACGAAACTGTTAAGCACCGATAAAGAATTCGATTTACTAATTTTTGAGTTATTTAATATCGATTGTTTTTTGGGTTTCGCGCACCGTTTCAAAGCGCCTTATATCGGTATGTCGTCTACCGGGCTCATGCCGTCTCACAACGGTCATTTTGGAAACCCTCAGAACCCCTCGTACGTCCCTAACCTGGAGTTCCCGTTCAGTGACAAAATGACCTTTGTAGAGAGACTTGAGAACACTGTGTCGGTTCTGTGGTTTAAATACGCTAGGAAATACTATTACGATGCAATCGGGGAGAAAATTGCAAGAAAATATTTTGGTGAAGACATGCCCAGTTTGGAAGACATTGCTAATAACGTTCAGCTGATGTTAATTAATACTCATTACAGCCTAAACAGGCCTAGACCTCTCGTGCCAGCTGTAATTCCGGTAGGAGGACTTCATATCAAATCTCCCAAAAAGCTGCCTCAGGTACTGTAGTCAACTTTCTTTATACATGTATTTATAAGTTTAAATAAGGATGAGTGTCCGCCAAATGCGGAGTGGAGCGAACTGAGCTAATGAATTGTTTTTACTGAAAGTGAAGCTGAGCCATGCGACGCCGCTTGACTTAGGTCAACTCTTTTACGCTTTCAGTAGCTGCACTTACATTAAAAACAATACGTCAGGTTTTGAATGTATAATCCGCTCCACTCAGCGCAACTATGCTCCGCAGTTGATGGCCGCCCGGCCTAACGGAGCTGAGCGTTGTGAAGCGGCGTAACTTCGACTCTGATTAAGTTCAATTTAAAGCTGACTCCGCTTCCTCCCCCAACGTTGACCACACGTCCAAACCTTTATTTCTCTTTAAAGGTTTGTTATTATTTGCATTAAAGGCTTCATCCAGGGTTCAACTTTATGGAAAGGCTTTTGGCTCAGTCAAACTGGTCTCATTGGAAAATAAATATTTCATGATTTTGCTCACCCAGTAAAGTCATCGTCGTCAAAAAGACTTTCCGTTTTTAAAATTAAAATAGCTCCGCAATTTATTTAAGCCAGGGTTTGGGTGTTCAATCTTTTCGAGCGTAAGGATGATTTAGGTGTTCAATATTCTCCAGAGTAAGGATGTTTTAGGTGCTCAATCTTCTCGAGCGTAAGTATGTTTTAGGTGCTCAATTTCCTCCAGCTTAAGGATGTTTTAGGTGCTCAATATGCTTCAGCGTAAGGATTTTATAGGTGCTCAATCTTTTCGAGCGGAAGGATCTTTTATATGTTCAATATGCTCCAGCGTAAGGATGTTTTAGGTGCTCAATATGCTTCAGCATAAGGATGTTTTACGTGCTCAATAATCTCGAACGTAAAGATGTTTTAGATGTTCAATATTCTCGACCTCTCGGAATCTAGATAATCTGAGAATTCGGAATGCCCAATTTCAAAGGCTTCTAATTCTCCTCGCTATAAGTCACCTGCTTCCTGGCAGTGTATGTCTTTGTGTGATAATTTGCCATAGACTGACCAATGTTTTCGAGCGGAGTCGGCGAGAAACTGACAATTTTTCGAGCGGTCGACGAGAGACTGACGAAAGTTCTCGTATGTGGTCGGCGAAAGACTGACTAATACTATCGAACGTGGTCGATGAAAGATTCCCCATTAGCGGCCACAGCGGCGTGCTTTTATACTCTTGAGCTCCGCGCATGCGCAGAAACCCGTTCTTAGTTAGTCGGGTCCCAGAGCTCGGAGCGAGAAGTTCTTCCTGGTTTAACTAATAAGAGCCATCGCGAACTGATCTTTGTACTTTCACTGTCTCGCCTTAGACTACAATCCCTAATTGAGCTTTGTACGGCTACATAAAATTAGCCGTGCGTTTTGGTATCAGGGTTAACTTTTAACCCCTTACACAGATAAAAAAAAGAATCATTAAGTGCAACACCATAGTTTATCATACCTGTTGAATCTACGAGGGTTGATCAAATATAAACGAGACTGATTTTTTAAAAAAATTATTGCTTACTTACAAATTATTCTTGATACAACTTATTTTTCTACATAGTCTCCCGCACGAGTAACACATTTTTCCCACCGGATTGGAAGTTTTTTAATTCCATCTTCGTAAAAAGTTCTCGGGCGTTCATTGAGCCATTGGAGCACGAAGGTCTCCACCGCAGAATCGTTTTCGAAACGCTGGCCTCCAAGCGCCTCTTTGAGTGGCCCAAACAGGTGATAGTCGCAGGGTGATAAGTCTGGACTGTATGGGGGATGTTCCATTGGTTCCCAGCCAATTTGATCGAGTTTAAGCCTCGTAGCGTTCGCCGAATGTGGTCGGGCATTATCGTGAAGAAGAATGACGTTTCTCGCCGGTTTAGATTTCCTTTTCCTACGAAAAGACTGTTTTGCGGCCTCTAAAACATCGCAATAATATTTATTGTGCGTCGTTGATGGAGGAAATCGACGTGAAAGGCGCCTTGATTGTCGAAAAATACAGTGGCCATTACCTTCCCGGCCGACGATCGTGATTTGGCCTGAGTTTTTCTACTGCTTCCCGTCCTTCGGCGAATTCCTTGTGCTAAGCAAAAACGCGAGCTCTTGACAGGGTCCTGTCCCCGTATTGAGCCGTCAATCTACGAAAGATTTCAGTCGGATTGACCCCCTCCTTGGCCAAAAACTTAATAATAATTCTCTGCTCCACGGAAACGTGCACTTCACTCTCACTCATTGTATAGTTTTATACTGAAGGGTCCGAACGGAAATGTTGCCCGTCTACGCCCGTCCCAAACCTCCCAGGCTACCTGAACCCCACCCTTTAGAGTTCAATGTCCAACGGAAAAGTTTTTAGAAAGTCAGTCTCGTTTATATTTGATCAACCCTTGTAACTGGTCACAACATTTACCAATTTGCGGCTGTGCATTAACTTCCTCCACAACAGTTTTCTCAGAGAAGCCAGTTTTTATAAAACCATTTCTCTTGGTTGCTTTTTGATATATCATTTTGCTACACCTTTGCTATTCCTGATATACACCACCCCTGAGATCAACTTAAGGTTTGTCACGTCCCATTTTTTTTTTTTTTTTTTTTTTTTTTTTTTTTTAGTGTTTAACGTCCGACTATTGTGCACACTTGGGCTAATGCAGACGATGGGATGGATGATTTATAGCATATGAAAATGCCAAGCCCTCGCCGGAAATCGAACCCGGGTCCTCGGGGTGAAAGCCTAGTACGCTAACCACTAGGCCACCGAGGCGGCTTACTTCCCATTGAAGAAATAAGTCTCTTGAGAATATATTTTCGGTAATGAACTTTAAAGAGTCTTGATAACGCATTTATTTAACGGTTAAAATTTCGATATAGCAGTCGAGGGAGACCAGCTTTATATTCAGCATCGTTTTTCGTAGTAGAAGAAGAATATGCAGGGCAATTGTCAAGAAGTAACAGCTTTTCTTTTTTGTTTAATCACGCAACAATATAAACCAACACTACTGATGCGCTGACGGTTTAATGCGATTTTGTGGGTGGGGGCGGTTGGTTGAATGATCCAATTTAAAAGAGAATCTCTCTGGGGGGATAATTTTTGAAATAGTACCTTCAAGATTTAGCACTGATATGTTGTTTTGAGACTTAAAATATATATATAATAAGTATAAATTTTACTCCATTTTAGTCAAATGATCACAATTTTTTTTTAGATTTCTGTTTTAGATTCTTATTATTACTTGTAATGCCACTCATTTTGAAACTCAAGTCGTATTAAAAAAACATGTTTTTTTCTTCTTTCCCCTCTTCACATTATTCTTGTCCGTAATTTTTTATGTACAGTCGCAGTTATTCCGTAGCTTTACTATTACCGTTAATGCTGATCCCTAGTCTTCATTAGGTATGATCAATTTTAGAGTCGAGAAAGATCTTTCTGCTGTTGCAGTTAACACGGAAGAGAAGAGAGAACCAACATAGCATATCTAATTATATAACTCCGTTTTGACCCTCAGCATAAGCGATAAAAAGTGCATAAACGTACATACGTACATACGGACAAAATTTTATGTACATGCAAACTTGAAATCGGGATAATGTGCGGGTTTCGGTCCCTTCAGAGGCTGCAGATGCCTTCTTCATTCTTTCCCTCGAAGTTACACTTATACTTCCACTTTATGGAAGTAAAATAAAATCTTGTACATTTTTTATTTTATTTATTTTTTTCCCTCGGGAGGGGCGATCGCCCCTTCGCCCCCTTTTAATCCGTCCTTGACTTACTGTAGTTACTGAAGCAAATTGTCATTCCCGCCATAAAGCAATCACGTGATCGTTGTTCCCTCCGCAGCTAATAATAGATCCAATGACCTTGTTTTATCACCGCTACACGATATCTGCTGACGTTTGACTGTTCAGCTTACTCGGTTCGACATACAGCATTTTTTCCGACTTATGAAAAACGTTTTTCTTATAATTTTCAGGCGTTTCGAAAAAAAATTCGATAAGTAGAGAAATTCGATATAAAGAAGTTCGAAATATGGATATCACACTGTATTGTCAACAACTTTCTTAAGTATGTATTTAAACTCAGTCGAAAAAATATGTAGAATAGGGTTGTGTCAATTTGAAGCAAAGATGATGGCAAAAAAAAAACCCCCGACTTGCACAGGTACGCTAATATTAGGCCTAAGGAAAACGGTAAGTTGTGAATATTCACCAAAATATGGAAAAAACTAACATTTTTTATCCATCAGTTGATTTTTATAAAATACCCCGTTAACTAGTGATATTAATATTATTGACACCATTTTTGGAAAAAAAAGTTTATTATTGATGACAAAAAATTTATTAACTGCATTTCATCAAATTTCAATAAATGGGAAAGAAAACTTCTTCTCATTCAATTACTTTCCGAAAAACCGAACCGAAAGCTGCAGAAAAAGACAAAAAGATTGGCCTAATGAGTTCACCAAATTTTGGCCACATTTAAAGATTTTAATGTAATTCAACCGTATGTGCCTAATTTCGTGAAATCGATCAAGTAATTTTCTTCACGTTTTTGTCACATATGAAATCTTGGTGTAAATCTAGTCAGGGTAAGCAAGTCCCTCACATGCGAGGCCCTTAGGCTGAACAGGACGGATCTGCGGACAGTGAGGGGACACTGGACATTCCACAGTCATTTACACAAAATGAGCTTACATGAGACAAATTTTTTGTGAAGGAAATGTGGTACAGTTGGGGAACCAGCTCAACGCATACTTTTTGGCTGTCCAGCTTTGGAGAGGAATCGATATGAATCCCTAGGCACTCTCTGGAGTGGGGGGCATCATCTGAAGTATCTCACGGGTCTCTAAAGTTTGAACCTTGGTATGAGGGTGTACAGCTACATAGCTGAGTAGCAAAACCAGGATGAACCGAAGCCTTGACACTCTAGTATTAAAAAAAGTCAGGATAACAATTTTGAAATACGTAAAACTAGGGTCGGAATTAAATCGAAAAACCAAAAACACAAACGACGGTCAAGGTTCATTTTCTCTCCCTGAACCTTTTTTTGCAAATTTTGCTAGTTGAGTGCTATGAATTCTGTCTATTATATGTAGTCACTCACTCACTGACATATCAATATACAAACAAAAGTCCCTCGAGCATGTCAAGTACACACGTCAACCTGGAGGTAACTATTAAAACTTCAAAACTTATATTTATTCATTTTCAACTCTTAAATAAGGCAAAAATTTGTCCGAATTTAAAGAAATTAGGTATAATACAGTTTTTTATATTGTTTACAAAAAATACGATAAAACATTTTTTTAAGTTATATTTTAGGGGATGCAAATTTTTAAGTGGTTCAACCCCTTGGCACGCTTTATACTTATTTTCAGAATATTTTCACATTGGTTTTATCTGTTTAATTTAACCTTATTAAAGCAAAATGACAAGAAACGTATAGGGTAAAACTATACATCAATGAATTAAGATGTGGTTTAATAGATTATCTTTAACTACATATTATGTTGATTGAACTGACTAAAATACGTGAAATGAATAATTCAAGACGCACGTAAATAATAAGATCCTAAAGAAAAATATTTTCCGTTTACATTCCTTTAATGCAACCTAAGAGTTAAGTTTAAAAAAAATACCTCGTATGTTAAGAGTAGAATGTAAAATAAAAAATATTTTCATCGGAATTTAATGAAACTTGTTATACAGGAAGTGATAGGGTAATTACCTATCAACAGATTTGAATATTTTGTCTTATAAACGACTGAAGTGAACACGGTTGTCTTCATACATGACTGAAATTCGAGCAAAGTAAGTTGAATGAACTTCCAGAAATACGAGGTCAATATTTCAGTTTTTTACCGATAGCACGGAAGTGGGTTCATCGGGTGACCTTTACGCTTATGTTTGTTACACACTTTGTACTATATATTTGGAAAAAAAATCAAAATCGTTAGCGCCGTAAATCATTTTTATCAGTTTATTGACCAAATTAAATTAAAAAAATTATAATACAAAACTGCCTCATGATTATGAACAAAACAGAATTACATGCCAAATTTCATACTGAATTAATTTGTTTCATACTTCAATGACGTGTTCAGATACACACGTATGCGCGTACAGATACAAGTAAAACTAACTTAAAAATAAATTACTATTAAAATTAAGACCAAACATTTTCACGATTATATACTTTTTCTACATTGTCCACCAATGAAACGGGATGATTGTAGGTGGCCTTGAGACAAAGTTGGCAGGATGGTTACTTTCGCGTCACCACCTGCACAATTTACCATTTAGTTGCAATGAATCATTGGACGGGTGAGCTAAGCGGTGAAACCGTATTATCAAAATGGCGAACATTTTTTGCAAACTCGACGTGCTTTCCGACGTCATATTGCGTAACAAGCCTGTTCTGTAAGATAATGCAATTAGAACATGGATAAACAACCTCGAGCAAACGGGATCAACGTCTTAAAAAAGAGATAGGAGTGTAAAAACTGTTCGAACACCTGAAAAAATCGCAGCTGTTCAACAGGCCGTTAGAAGTCTTCGCCGATCAGCCATACAACATGCCCTTCGCATTGGAATAACTGACACATCTGGAGGGGGATACTTGTTTTTGTTTTATGGGGATATCTAAAAACAAAAGTGTTTAAAGCATCCACAACCATTCAAGCCCTCAAACAACGAATTGTACACAAGATTGCGGCAATACCTGTCAACATGAGAGGTCATGCAAAACCTTCAAACCAGGCTCCAGGAATGCCTTAACTGCAATTGAGGACATTTGGTAGACGTAGTGTTCAGAAAATAATATTTTTCGTATTGTGTACCCATAATGGCTACTCTTGCACTTTCAAATATTTACTAAAAAAATATTAAAAACGGTTTTGTCAACAACCAATTAGTTTATTTAATCATCCCGTTTCACTGGCGGACCCTGTATAATGCATATGGTAAGAGAGTAAAATAATAGGTATTTCGAACTGTATTCAGTATTTATTAGCTACTTTCCAGTGAAAAAATGAGCTACTGGAGCTGTGGCTCCCACATGAAATTTCACGCCCGTGATCCAAAATCTGAAACGAGCCCTTATTAAAGAATGTGTTTCTTTATGAAGTGGAAAAAGTTGGTCACCCTACAAATAGTTTTATTTTTTGTTATTGCCAAAAGCTATGGTGTTGTTATTTCAATGGAAAAGTATAGTGTACTGTTTTTTTTTATTGTTATTTTAAGGCGAAAAGCACAATGAGGCTATTATCGCCTCCCTAAATATAAGTGTAACTGAAAGTGTTAAAGTCGTAAGTGTAAGTGCGTGTTAGACTTGGGTACCACGAAGGACGTATAAATCCTCTCAATAGGTGCAGTTAGTCTGCACCCCCTGGTTAAGGTCATAAAAATAAAATCAAAACTAAAATCATAAACATTTTTACATACCAATGGTACTAAGGGTAAACGTACAAACCTAGAAATGAAAGCAAAATGTTTTTTCAATCATAACTTATTTAATTAGCATACTTAAAGTTCAAACTTTTACTTGTATCCGCTAAAGTATAGTATAGTCACATGGTCACCTAGATCTAAAAACGTTACTGAATTGTACTAAAAAGACACTACACTAAACTGTAGAGTTTTCTGTTTTTTTCTGACTGAACTGGTCAACAACTTCAGCAAAGTAAAAACAGTTTTTGCTAATTCATTTTAACAGCGTAGTTGTTAAGACAAATATTTTTTAACATACAGAAAAACTGTCACGCTCTGACCTCTCCCTTATGGGAGCCGTAACTGGAGCCCGGAGCTGCCGTCACGGTGAGAAAGACCCTTTGAAGGGTTGTTAAAATTGTTATATATATATATATATATATATATATATATATATATATATATACACAATTTTGGCCAAAAATGGTAATAGCCTGGACAAGTTCGTTAGTCAGCAAAATTCGTTCAACAGTTTCAAAATGGCGGCCATTTCAAATCTTTAAAAAACCATATCCGTTTTGCCTCATATTTTTTGAAAATCTGATTTCACCATTGTAATCAGTATTAAAAACTGCGTAGAATATGGTTTTGAATTTTTAAAATATGTTGAAAATAAGAAATTTGATTTCACGACGGTCAAGGTCTATTTTCATATATTCAATGCAATTTGAAAGTTAAAAATGCTGACATATGTACATTTTAATGCTGATTACGATGTTCAATCAGAATTTCAAAAAATGTTAAGACAAAGGAAAATTACTTCATGGATATTCGCTTTGATTACGTCAGCAAGACAGCTGTTATTATTTAGTTTGAAGCTATTATTATTTAGATGATTTATCTAATAATAATATAGGTTATAATTATAGATCAGTTTTACTATAGATTATTATGAACGAAGTACTTATTGTTGGTAAACTAGTTGTTATGTAGAACGTGTCATATGTAAATGTACTGTATAAAAGTGAGTTCACAAAACCTAGATCTTAGTCAGGTCTGTCAGGTGCACGGTAAGGCACTACCTACTAGTGTTGATCTTACTTCAATGGCACTACATACGAGATGTGTTTAGAAAGTAACGAGAATTTTAATTTTTTGAACAAAATATTTATTTGTTCTTCTACATTGATGTTGTCGTCTTCAAAATAGTCCTCATTGGAGATTATGCACTTGTATCAGCGCTTTTTCCAATCCTCGAAACACTTCTCAAACTCGATCTTTGAGATAGCCTTTAGTTCTTTCAGCGATGCGCTTTTAATGTCATCTACGGTTGTAAAACGACGGCCCTTTAAGGTTCTCTTTATTTTTGGAAATAGGAAAAAGTCACACGGAGCCATGTCTGGCGAATATGGAGGCTGAGGCATCGTTACAGTACTGTTTTTGGTCAAAAATCCAAAAATGAAGTGTGAGCTGGTGCATTATCGTGGTGCAAAAGCCATGAATTGTTTTTCCACAGATCCGGGCGTTTTTTTCGGATTGCGTCACGCAAACGGTGCTGAACTTGTAGGTAGTACTTCTTATTGACCGTTTCACCTGGTGGCAGGAATTCATGATGCACTATGCCATTAATATCGAAGAACACAGTGAGCATAACCTTCACGTTCGACCGCACTTGTCGAGCCTTTTTCGGTCTTGGCGAGCCAGAATGCCTCCACTGGGATGATTGAGCCTTAGTTACAACGTCATATCCGTAAACCCATGTTTCGTCACCTGTTATAATACGTTTCAATAATTCTGCATCGTCGTTGACTTCATTTAGTGACTCCTGAGCAACTTCCATTCGCCGCTGTTTTTGTTAAAAATTCAACAATTTTGGAACGAATTTTGCTGCCACGCGTTTCATACACAAAACATTGGAAACAATGTCATGACATGATCCAATCGATATGCCAACATCATCAGCGACCTCTCTAATTGTGATTCGGCGATTGTTCATAACCATTTCTTTCACTTTTTCCACGTTTTCATCGGTTGTTGATGTGCTGGGGCGTCCATGGCGTTCGTCATCTTCAACGTCTTCACGGCTTTCTTGGAAACGCTTATACCATTTGTAAACTCTTGCTTTACTCATAGCAGACTCACCATGGGCCTTTGTTAACATTTCACACACTTTGTTACACTTTATTCTATTTTTTACGCAAAATTTGATACACATTCTTTGATCCATTTCTTTTAACAAACGGAAATCGCCGAGCTCATAAAAACACGTCTAACCTTAGTGGCTGTCACAGACAAAGTCAACAATGAAAACAGCTGAAAGTTTTATCATACTTCAAAGGGCATGTATATCAACATAATAAAAAAAAATATTTGACAATCGGACTCTCCAAGCCCGCGAAATTAAAAAATTCTCGTTACTTTCTGAACACACCTCGTACACTTGGCACGGTTATTGAACATCTTCCATCACACTGGAGAAAAATGCACTTTGATATATTCCAGCACCTAATGTTGAAATTAGAGGCAAGAAAACATAATATACACGTGTTGAATTTTTTATCCATAGAAGATACCGGTAACAAACTATACTGACCATAGTTTGGTTGGTTCTGTTACTCTGTTTATCAATACGGTTGACTTGGAAGAGTTGGATTCTATAGATGGATTTGATAATTTTAAGCTAGTAGTGGGTATTACTGAGGTACTTGTGAACCTGTGTTACCTCAAGACTGGTTACAAATCTAAACATATCGATAAGAAATCTAATTCACTTATTATCAAGATATTTAATATCAATTGTTTTTTGGGTTTCGTGCATCACTTTAAAGCAGTTTACATAGGCATGTCATCTTTTGGTGCCCCACAATGATCGTTTCGGAAACCCTAGGTATGTCCCTCGTTAGGGAAACCCTCGTACGTCCCTAACATGTCATTACTGTTGTGACAAAATGACGTGTCTAGAGAGACTTGAAAACACTGTGTCAGTTCTGTGCATTAAATATGTTAGGAAATATTATTAATGACAACAAGGACATTCCCAATTTGGAAGACATTGCTAATAACGCTCAGCTAATGTTAATTAATACCCATTACAGCCTAAACAGGGCCAGACTTCTCATGTCTACTGTTATACCAATAGGAGAATGTCATATAAAACCTGTGAAAATGCTGTCTCAGGTATTGTATTCAACTTTCTTTTATTAATTAGCCATATTTTGTTAATACTGTTTTTATTGCTTTTAATATTGTACCAAAAATCTGAAAATCACTAAAAAAAAACAAAACAAAACAGGGTAATAATTATATCTATGCCTATGTTCAGTATAATGATCTGCCTTCCCTAGCTTTGTCAATTCTACTTTTGTTGACATGTTTCGGAGAACCTCCATCTTCAAAAACTATATCTATACTGGTCACCAATATTATGGCCTGTCCTATTTATAATTTTCTATCTTGACCTCATATCCCTCCTCTATTCATCATTTGTACATTAAACCTGACGTGCTCGCTTCTGATTGGCTCTTCAAAATCATACGTTTTCGCTCGCTTCTGATTGGCTCCTTTCAAACTTTCTCTTCAATGGTCGTCCCTCCTGTTAATTTTTAAAATTTTGTAGATTTTTAAACGTAATATCTGCTTGCGATGACAGAGGAGGGGTACGAGGTGGAGATAGAAAATTATAAATAGGACGGGCCATAATATTGGTGACCAGTAAAGATATAGTTTTTGAAGATGAAGGTTCTCCGAAACGTGTCAATGAAAGTAGAGTTTACGAAGCTAGGGAAGGCAGCTCATTACACTGAACATAGTGATAATAATCCTAGCAGAAAAGAAGAAGAATATAAAAAGAATAATAATTATATATATATATATATATATATATATATATATATATATATATATATATATATGTGTGTGTGTGTGTGTGTATACCAAATTCGAATTTAAAGCAACTTATGTTTCAATGTACTTATCAGGTTGGAAAAAATTATTTCTTCATAAATGGCCCTAAGCAGGTGCTATCAGTGCAGCCACAATAGAATAAGTGAAACTTAAAGAAGTAAAAGGCTGAGTGGAAAATTTTGTCCTAATGTTACAGATGAAATAACAAAAGAAAGGAATTACATAATTACAAGAATAATATTGAAGTTAAGTAGACAACGATGGACTAGAGGGAGGGATTGGCAGTAGGTCAGGTGTCAACTAAACAACCTGCACAGACACCATCCCTTCCCTTACTTGAATTCCATAGTCTTGTATCTAGCATTTACCTGGCGGGTGACTGCAGCATTTTTTTTCTCACAAGAATTTGATGTAAATATGTGTTTTTAGGGCCAGTAGGGATAGCTTCATAAATTTATGCTCGTGACCATCTGTACACATCCCTTACTCATAAACAAAATCCTTATCACTATAAAATTGGTTGAAAATGGACTTTGCAGCATTCTGAAACCAGGAAAAATATAGGGACTGATGAGTATGAAGTATTATCAGAAATATTTAGAAGATACATTTAATTTAAGTGTCCAGTTAGTTTAGTTTTTAACATCTACCTAGGAAACAATGTAATAAATAGAGATGGATAAAGTGTATCCTAAACAAATAGTAACTGTATCTACTTACTTTCAAGTCTAGCCTACCTATTGAGATTTATTTAACTTTAAGCATATTACATTCAAAGGCCTTCCTGATGTATGTTTAATATCTTTATGTAAATGACCTGCAATTATAATCTTACCTAACTTGGATAAGTCTGAATCTTCTTGACTGTTTTAAATTGGAACATAAAATTTAAAAAAAATGGTATTACTTTATTTTTTTAATAAATATCATATGTGCACATTGCAAAACTTTATTTTTTGAAACAGTGAGATTACATTAAGTAGGGTGGGAGAAGGGACCTCAATTGGGTTCATCAATAATATGGAAGAGCCCAAACACTTTATCCCGCATAAGCAATAGCCAGCCTTGCATTTAGGCTCTTAAGTATTACTTTATGTCCATCAATTGGCCCAATCAAAACTGGTAATTTTTTTCTGAGGATTTTTTTTATGAATGAAAAATCATTCACTTGGGAAAAATGAATTCTTGGGAACAGGATAGTATTGGAATAATGTACTACATTTATTGAATCTGCAATGTAAAAGGAAAAGGAAGCCAGGATAATAGGAAGATACTGTAAAGAAAGATATCCTAAACAAACACTTTTAACTCAATGATGGTGAGAAAAGAGACACTCTCTTAAAAGAAATGCCAAAAGCAGTCGAAGGGACACATCAGAGAATGGAGGTATATAAGGATTTTTTTAAAATATAAACTTTCATAAGATTTCATATTTGAAACATATAAATATATATGAAACTGTCATATTTTCGACAGTTTCATATTTGAAATATATAAGATGAAAGAAGCAAAGAATTATATAGAAAGAATAGGACATCTCAATGCAAAAACAAATCATTTGTACATAATCAGCAAAGTGTTTGTTAGTGTTTTGTATCTTGAATTTCCTATTAGTGACACAAGTCTGTAAACATAGTATTATTAAAATAATTTTCTACATGCATTTATCACTTGCATAAACATAGGCTTACTGGTGTAGAGATAGCTCAATTTAAGCATCAATGTAGTTTCTATTCATAGACACTGTGACAACCTTCAGTTAACTCCCAACCTCCAATTAATCACAATGTACTCGCTCCTAGTGTTGATCTTACTTCAGTGGCACTTTGGAAGCATACACTCGGCACGGATATTAGGCATCTTTCCTCATGCTGGAAAAACGCATTTTGATGTGTTCGAGCCTCTAATGTTGGAATTAGCGGCAAGAGGACATGAAGTGCATGTGTTAGGTTTTTATCCTCAGAAGATACCAGTGGCAAATTACACTGATCATAGTTTGGTTGGTTCTATTCCTTTATTTGTTAGTGCTCTTAATTTGGAAGATTTGGGTTATATAAATGGATTTGACGATTTTTGGTTCGGAGTAAATATGGGGCTAAGTAACTGTGAACCTGTGTTAGCATCACAGAGTGTTACAAATCTATTAAAAATTGATAAAGAATTTGATTTACTAATTTTTGAGATATTTAATATCGATTGTTTTTTGGGTTTCGCACATCATTTCAAAGCACCTTATATCGGTATGTCATCTACCGGGCTCATGCCGTCCCACAACGGTCGTTTTGGAAACCCACAGAATCCCTCATATGTTCCTAACCTAGAGTTTCCGTTCAGTGATAAAATGACATTTCTAGAGAGACTTGAGAACACTGTATCAGTTTTGTGGTTTAAATACGCTAGGAAATACTATTACGATGTAATCGGGGAAAAAATCGCAAGAAAATATTTTGGCAAGGACATGCCCAGTTTGGAAGACATTGCTAATAACGTTCAGCTGATGTTAATTAATACTCATTACAGCCTAAACAGGCCCAGACCTCTCGTGCCAGCTGTAATTCCAGTAGGAGGACTTCATATCAAATCTCCCAAAAAGCTGCCTCAGGTACTGTAGTCAACTTTTTGTAGCTCATTTTTTGTAAAACAATTGATACAATGTTTACCAAATTTTGCTAAATGTAGTTCATGAAAGCAACCTAAAAAATGTTTATGGGTAAATGTTTATAGCACTTTATATCTAGTTTGGATTCTATAACCTATATAAAAAATTAAAAATTGTCCCTGATTTCTCGAAATCAGTTCATCAGAATTTACTAAACTCAAGACATGGGAAAATTTATTACTAAAGTTAGTGGAAAAAATCTGTATGATGAAATGAAAGAAACTGTTCGAAAAAACTCAAAAATAAACTCTGGTTGTTTTTTAATAATTTACTCTTGAACTATAAATTTTTTATATAAAATTCGGTACCAGTACTGACTTGAGCTTCAGCAAAATCTGATAACAAATTTTGAGAAATGATTTCTCAGTTGTTTCATCAGTAGAGTGTAAACTGGAGTTATGGAGTCATCATTGACTGTGAGAAATTTTATGTAATGTTTTACACCGTTTATTAACTTGGATGTTTGTTTCCATGCGTATATCTGCAAACTAAATGAATCAGTTCATTTTGTTGAATGTTTAAATAGTTTGCACAAATCTTGAGACCATTTTTCAACCTGGTAGAAGTTTTGTCTTAAATTTTGCTGTAACAAATTCGATCATATTTTACATAAATGTAGTTAATAAGGACCGAAACAAAATGCAAATGTCAAAAAAAACATACATAAACATTCAAGTCCCCCCAAATAAGTGTTTCTGAAGATATCAACAAAAACCCAGCCTGACTTACCAAAATTGTTTCACCAGTAGCTCATATTATGATCAGTATCTGATGACTGAGATTTGCTACAAATTTTACACTAAATCTTTAGGTAAATTTTAACATTTTTCTAATTAAAACCAATGCTCCCAAAAATGAGGTCATCTAAGATTGTTTTTTTAGCTCCAAAATGGTATATTATATTCTAACTGTTAGAGTCATTTCTGAAGAAAACAGCAGTTATACATAGTAGATTACTTTTGTTTTCTTTTTACTGTACAATATATATATACTTTGACAATCTTTATTCCTATCTTATTAAAAAAATCTTTACTTTTACAATTTAAATTTTTAGAAAGTTGGTTAAACAGCTGATTAAACATAAAAACATAGTTAAGTATCAGCTGATTGAACAATATTCATTCCCTTAATTTTTACACTGATATTACATTTTTATGCAGTCTGTGTTAAACAGGTTTTTCTAATTCAAACAAATTTTCTCAAAAATGAGACCCACCAAGATTGATTTTTTGAGCTTGAAAATGGTATATTCCAATACTATATAAAAATCGTGTGAGCCATTTCCGAGAAAAAAAGGATATATACTTATATGAATTGTTCGTTTAGTATATAGAATATTTGAAAATATATTACTCATACTCTAGAACAGCATGTCTCTTTTGTTTTAAATTTCATTCACCGAGTTGATTTACGGTTCTTCGTATTTGGAAAAACTCTGAGTGAAATCTAAGACTGATTTTGAAAGGTTGGGCAGATTTTTTAGGGTTTATTCGTAGTTTATTAGCTTGGTTTTGCTGAAGCTACGTTTGTATGTATTGTAGCCAAATTTTTATTCAAAATAAGGTACATTTTAAAAATGCATGTTAAGATACACAGTATGTTATGTAGCATAATTTTATAGTTTCAAGTAATACTAAGTTGCACAAATTAAAAAAAAGTTATGAATTTTACAGTGAAAAGTGTGATATGGTTAACTTTTGTATTTTTGTTGTAAAATACAAAAGTATTAGTATTTTAAAATGTTTTTTTATGCTATGTTATTAAATTTTGTTAATTTTTATAATTTCTTTCCATCAAGTGAAAGAAACAACTTTAGTACTGCTATGATTACCTGCTTATCAATGCAAAGAGCCTATATTTCATTTATTTATTTAACAACCAAACAAGGTTGATAGCAGAAACTGGCACAGATAAGAACTGTATTAATCACAGCATGTGATGTACATTAAGTGTTTGTTTGTATTAACATAATATGTGTGTGTGTGCAGATATGATAACAAAATTTGTAAATATAATCAGTGTAAATGATTACACCATAACTGAATTGCACAACACCAATCTATTTAAATATAGATTGCATTGCATTACAAAACAAATAAGTTTAATTGTGACTATAACGGAAGTAATTGTGCCAAGAATGTCAAATCATAAAACAAGTAGGCATCATAATAGTAGATTGTCTGATTTAGTTTGTTGAATTGTGTCTTTATTAGTAAATTCTTATTGAAAAATCAACTATATAATAATACCATCATGGTAATAATAGAGCTGGGTCTATGAAATCTGCTCTTATCTTTACCTCTAGTAACATGTTTTAAGAGATTGTTGAAATGTTATAAGTATTTACTCTACTGTACATAAAAATAATTCTGTCTCGCAGGTGTGATGGAAGTGAATTTCCAAAAGTAATTTTTTAATCTTACTCACTTTTTGAAACTATGATTTCATCATTACAAACAGAATTAAAATCTGCATACATTAGCATTTTAAATCACTTCAAAATTATATTAAAATTGCTTTGAAAATCAAAAGTGAATCCTGACCATTGTCAAATAAAATTTCTTAATTTCAATGGGTTTTAAAAATTTGAAAATCTAATTTATGCAGTTTAAAAACTATTAACATGCTAATTACAATTAAGATATCACATTTTCAAAAAAATAAAAAAATAAGAGAAAAAATTTATGCATTTTTAACGATTTGAAGTGAATGAATTTTCTTGGTTAACAGACTTGTCCAAGCTATTACCAAAATCAATTTTTAAATCAAATCAGACTAAAATTATGAATGTGTGTGTGTTTGCTTGTG
The DNA here is from genome assembly GCA_022606455.1 of Callitettix versicolor. Lineage (NCBI taxonomy): Eukaryota > Metazoa > Arthropoda > Insecta > Hemiptera > Cercopidae > Callitettix > Callitettix versicolor. The sequence continues at coordinate 76,880,697 of CM040188.1, read as the reverse complement.
AAATTGGAAAAAACTGCTGCAGAATGTCATGCCATGTTAAAAAAGATCCCTCACCTCAGCACCACAAAAATGGGAAAATCAAAATTTAAAGCCAAGGTGATTGTTTTTTTTTTTTTTTTTGTCTATGTTCACTGAAGGTCATATGGTCAATCAACATTATTACGTTGAGGTTCTGACAGCCCTTCATGAAAGAGGAAGAAGACAAAGACCCGATTTATAAAAGAGTGATTCCTGGATGTTTCACAAAGACCTGTCTATTCTACCTTGTCTGTGAGCACGTTCTTTGTGAAATACAGTATCACTGTGTTGGACCACCTAATGTACTCACCCCCTGACTTGGCCCCCTGTGACTTCTTTTTATTTTCTAATCGGAGCTTATTGTGCCAAGATTTCACAATAATAATATGGAAGTGGTGAAAGCAAAAGTGATAGAGTTTTTTAACAAGCTGACAAAAGCAAACTTCCAGTAATGCTTTGAACAATGGAATATTTATATGGAGTATTTCAGGGATAGGAAATGAGAGTACATTGAAGGAGATAAACTTTGTAATGAAATTGGTGATCAATAAAATGTTTTGTAGCAAAACCAGCTCAGTTATATAATTGCTACACCTCATATATGAAGATTCATTACTCAAAAACCAGTTTAGCAGATTTTAAGTAATATAAATTTATGGTTCACAAGGAATTGAAAAACCCTATAACAAACCCCCCCAATAGCAGTCAGGTTTTTTAATTGTTATTTTTCTTAAAACATAAATTTCTATAATTTCAAATTTGGCACATTGACTAGTGTGATTTTCATTTATGACCAAAATCTGATGAGGTGATTTTGAGAAATCAAAGCAATTCTCTGATAGCTTCTAAACATTTTTTTAACTGTATTTAAGCAAAATGGAATACTTTAGTCAATTAGACCAATTTTTTATCAAACAAGTGCATTAAACAACTTTCTTTTAAATTAAAAAATAGCCCTTATATATAGACCAACCGGACTTACATTCCAAATTTTAAAGTTACTTTACATCAGACCTGAGCACTTTAACTACTGTCACCTTTTTCTGCCAAAGGATTTTGGCAATAGGTACTTTGGGTGAATGCCATTTTGAAGTCATGTCTACAACCTTCAATTTAGTAAAAATAGTTTTAATGATAACTGCACAGCTGAATGAATACATGTCTCATTATAAGTAATAATCAGTCACACGATCTATTACAATATTTTTAATATAAATTTACATATCATGATCTGAACTTATTATCAAAACAATTAAGTGACACTGGTAAAATATTACAATTACTTTCTTAGGAAAATTATGATTAAAGGTTATTATTAAAATTACCAGACAACATTATTCTCAGCAGGCTGAGGAAGCTGAAATGAGCACCTGATGGGTTTAATGATCCCACCATACCTCTAGCTCATACTATTCTCATTCATCTAACCAGACCAGACTGATTTTTCTAAAGACAATCAGCGAGTGTGTCAAGGCCCACAACTATATTGCTGAGTCATGTGGCATTCCCATTCTCCATTCCTGCTACTGACACATCTGCTGTTTCTTCAGTCGGGCTGTAGCCTTCATTCATACTAGATTGTGCACTCTCTGCCCCTCAGAAAAATGCCTAGTGCTTTAAAAGAGCAATACATTCATGTCAAGTTTTTAGTGAAACTTGTAAAGTTTACCACAGAAACTCATTCTTTGTTCAAACAAGCTGCCTCGGTGGGCCTAGTTGATAGTGTACTAGGTTTTCACCCGAGGACCTGGGTTCGATTCCCGGCCAGGGCTTGGCATTTTCATACGCTATAAATCATCCCATCGTCTGCATTAGCCCAAGTGTGCACAATAGTCGGACGTTAACACAAAAAAAAACCAAACTTGTTCAAACAAGAGCAAGATGAGATTGATGATTATCCAAATTCAGGACGATCCTCAACATCAATGGTGGACGAGAACATTGAAAAAATCAGCAATTTTAATCTGAAAAGACTCTTGGTTGAGCATCTGTGTTGTCGCTATGACCATCCGAATCTACAAAGAATCAGTTGAGCAGATTTTGCAAAACATTTTAACATGAAGAATGTTTGTTCAAAAATATTGCCTAGCAATCTCACCTGAACAGAAAAACTCAAATGAACATTTGTGCTGATACTTTGAAATCCATCAAAAAGTTCCTAAACTCTTGGAAAGGGTAATATTATGTGACAAATTGTGATTTGTTTACTTACAATCCAGAAACTAAGCGCCAATCAATGCACTGGAAAAGCTCCCACTCACTGAGACTGAAAAAAGTTTGAATGCCCAGATCAAAATTCAAAGCCATGATGATTGTGTTTTTCAACATCCATAGGATTATGTACGTAAACTGAGTACCTGAAGGTCAAACTATGAATAAGAATTATTATCATGACATGATATCGCTTAAAACATGCTATCCCTAACGTATAAAATTAAAATGCAAGTGGTTTAGCATAAAAATAGCCGAGTTACGTATGGATATAGTTAATAACAAGAGGCCTGCTAATTTATTTTAAAACTAGAAATATAGCCCTTTGTGTTTCAAAAAAACATTGGTCTCTAAGAAAATAGTACGGACATTTTACGTAATTTATTTTGGTAAATTCTGTACTGGGTTTTTCGAGGACAAAGAAACACACCAAAACTTCAATCAGCTCTTAAACTAATATCACGTTTCATGTTTATCATTCACAACTACCATTAAAATTTACTTACTTAATATTAAAAGGTAGGAATTATGCAGTTTTTTATTTTATTTAATTTTTTAAAATATAATTAAAAACTGGTGGGCAAATATTCTTAAAACTTTCTTGGAAAGTAATACTGTGCATTTCTTGAAAATATAGGTAAAAACACCAAAAATTGGCCAAGAAGGAAAATGTTTACAAAACAATACTTTTCTTAAGAGGAATAGTTTTTATCTTTTCATTTATAAATCATTAAAAATGTCTGACTTTCATAATTATTTGCAAATCTGCATAGTTTGTGGTTTCTAAAGACACATTGAATACTAAAATTGCTCTAGTCTCTAATTTTTGTAAACACTTTTGACACAACTGTTGTGCTTAGCTAAATACTGTCACACATGATTTTAGTTAATGAAAGTTGTTATTACATTATTAATTTTTCCTTTGTAGAAGCCATCATGGCAAGTCCCAGATTTAGTTGTACAAAGTAATCTTTTACTCAAATTTTGTATTAATATACACAGTGAAAGAACAATGCTATCCTGAGTAACAGTACAGTATTACAGTGCAAACATAAGGGAAGGAGCAATCCACTATTTTTGTACAGTTTCTATGACATGAGGTTATCACTGACTGGATATTTACAGTTCATTCCATATTAGTTGATAGTTTGTCATGATTAATCAATAGCTATTGGTCATTTAAATTTAACATAAGCCATACAAAATACTCTTTGAACCTGCATTCGAGATTCCCAGGTACATCTGGAGAACTGTTCTGGTATACAGATGGCTCCAAGATAAAGACTAATACTAGTTCTGGGATGTTTGAGACTAAGGATAAAGAGAGTTGTTACCAGAGCAGTATTCTAGGCAGAGTATTCTAGCAGATGTGTTGGGGAGAATTTGAGACAAGGCTTTAAGAAGACTGAAATTCATATTTATACTGATAGGCAACAGTAAAAGCACTTGTGGATCATATAATTCAGTCCAAGCTGATGTAGGAGTGTTGGAAGAACCTTAGCACTCTGTCCCTGGGAGACTGGGTTACTCTTCACTGGGTTCGGGGGCATTGGGGGATTGAGAGTAATGAGAAGGTGGACTGGGATCTGAATTTAATGGACTTTAGCCAGATATCTCTCTGTTTCTGGCCAGTTCTACTATCAAAGGTGGATAGAAACACAATGCAAAATGAGACAAACTTCATGGGTATTCCCATAGCTAGTGTCTCTTACGAAAGGTCTCTCAAGGAGGACTTACAGAACCAGTGGATATCTTGGGCAGAGCACAATTCAGGAAAACCATAGGGTTTATTACAGAGCACTGTGGTCTCATGAACAACCTAGGAATGTGCCATGGACAAACCTAGTGCAGTTTATGTAGGAAACTCCAGGCCTCATAATTTATGACTGTGAGGGTCTTGCCAGCAGGAAATCTACATGTATTTTGTTTCCATGATCCTGAAGACTTTTCAACAATAAGCTAGTCAGTAGCTTGTTGTATCTTATTAAGAATACAGTCCACTGGACTACAACTCAAGGTTTAGTCGTACAATAGGCCCACTGATTGCAGTGCCTGGAGTTTTATTGTTCCTTCCTCTAGTACTGTTTTATTATAATACAGTACATTCTAATATTGTACACTTTAGTGACTAAAATATATAGTGTGAATATTTTTTTTCAAAAACTGATGATTAAAAATGCTGATAATCAGTTCCTTCATAAGCCTAGTAGATAGGCTAGGACAAAGTGTGCCAGCTGCATGGTCCTTATCTGTTTACATCTAAACTCAACTTATATGGAATGAACTGTATGTATATCTGACTGAGGGTATCAGAAGCAGACCAATCAGATCAACTGTCAAGGTCATATTTAATATTGACGTCAGAGCTGGGGAGAAGAAACTTCATCAATACTACTGGAAAACTCGGTTTACAAGGGGGATGGAAGGGACAATTTTTAATGAGATAATATTACCAAACAATAATAATAAAAACAGATTTTGTATCACTTAATATATGATAAAATGTAAGTTTTAATATGATTTCATATTTGTATTAATGGTCACTTTGTATAAATTGGAAACTATTTGCACTTTAGCCAAAACATCAATTTAAAATATAGTGTTAGTTAGGTTGCTTTTTGTGTGTAATAAATTATGCCTTTACTTAAAATTACTGCTTGTATAAATGCTTACATAAAAGTGTTATTTTATGTGAAAAATTGTATCAGTAAGAAAATTATCCATTGCTCATTTCATTTGAAGAGGCTTAGTAAATACAATGTCAAGTTAGGTAAGTACGCAGTAGTAGAAAATAAAATAAAATATTTTTAATACTAATTTTTTTAACAAGTTTCATTTCATTTGATTTGCTTCAAAATGCAGTCCTGAGAACCTTATTTTTTAAAAATGAATAGAAATAGAAAACAAATAGAATCTCCTTGTATCTCCCCCCCCCCCAAATGACATTCCTAACAATAGCTTAGACCTAACAATGCCCACAATATGTCTTGGGCAGGTACAGTCACAAGGCAGGTACAGTGAAAACTTAAACTTCTCAAGTTCTGTAATTGATAAAGCTTGTGAATAATTTTGTGAAACTGTACATAACATTTGCAGCTTAAAATGAACACAGTTTTTAATTTGCATAAATAATTTGCATAAATTTTTTTTTTTTTTTTTTTGAGTACTGAATAAGAAGAGTTGTTTTGTGTTCTTCCAGGATTCTAATAAGTGTCATTATCAGCAAATTTCTTTTAGAAAAAAAGCTATTATAACAGTCATCCAGACCCAGGGACAGTGAAAAAGTGCCAATATTGACTTGTTTTGAGGAGCTGTTAAAATTTGTATATTTTAAATATACAAGGATTGTTCATAACGTAAGGTTTAAAAAAACAACACAGATTTTTCCCAAAACTTGTTATGTTTACATTTCTTATATCTTGTCTATTTTTCTACATAATTTCCATACTTATTTAAATATTTATCACAATGTTCAACAACCTTTTGAATGCCTAAGTCATAGAATTCAGCTTCCTGTGAGGATAACCAGTCTTTAATAGTTTCTTTTATGTCATTGCATTGTTTGAGCCGAAGTGCTTGCCGCTGAGAAAATCCTTTAGGTAGCAGAACAAGTGGAAATCACTTGGCGCCACACTGACCTTATTTCACAGTTGGCAGGCCGATCAATTCTTTTGCGAACTAACACTGTAATAGAACACTGCAACAGCAACAATGCAAATGGCATTGTTTGATGTGCAAGGCATGCCAGGAATTGGTATGCATGCGTGTTTCAATATTCGCACAACATTCAGTTACAGTGAATCGGACTTTACTTTATGAACAACCCTCGTATATAGGTCAGTCTGCTGTCGCTTGAATTGTATACCTCAAGATTATAGATTTCAAATGTAGTTACTGCCATAAACTTTACCCTTTCCATTAATGCTGATCCCTTGTCTTCATTAGTCTAACTATCATAAAGTATGGACATTAAACAAGAGGAAAAAGTACATTAGAACTCGGATGTTTGCAATTTTGGTAAAATTTAATTCAGGCTTAGCACAAAAATTAATTTTGATAGTGATAAACTTGGACAAGTTTCAATATGGCTGTCTATAAAAATCATAACTTTGTATGTTTTAAAAATTTAATTCATACCATCATAATCAGCATTAAAATCAGCTGTATAAATTAGCATATTAAATTGTCATTGTCAATGTAATTTGAAATATTAATTTATGCATTTTGATGGTGAAATCAGATGTTCATAAAACTGTTCTGGTACGATTCCATTACATCAGTAAGACAACTGCAATTATTTAAGTAAGCACGAGGCAGGATGTACAACTGGATTTTGTAGTTGTTAACTGTGTTTATATTTACTGTGTGGCAGAAAAATAGTACAATAAGTATAATTTTAGTGATGAATAGTATATTAGTATATCAAGTGATTCACAATATACTTAAGTTATCAAAAATATTAGTCTTTCATTTTACTAAAGGTAATCTACTTTTTCACAGGACATTGAACGCTATATTAATGAGTCAAAGCATGGTGTTGTTCTGTTTTCAATGGGAACTATACTTCTCGCAAAAACATTTCCTCAAGAAAGACGTGAAGCCTTTATGAACGCATTTTCCGAGCTTCCTCAACGGTTTATTATGAAATGGGAAGGTGAATCTTTTCCCAATCAACCCAGCAACTTAAAAACTTTAAAATGGCTACCACAAAGAGATATATTAGGTAAATATTAGAAATAAAAATGCTATTAAATAATGAATTTGTATAAATCATATTTTATAATCTGGTTATATATTAAATTATTTTAGAATATTCAATACTTAACAGTTTCTAACAAAAACATTGTTTTAAGTTTTAGCAGTTATCACAAAATTTTAGGTTATCAAAAAAAAGGACAGAAAAAATAACCACTTGAATAAGCAAAATGGAAAAAATGACCGAATACTAAACTCAAAAATTTTTTGATTTAGCCATTAGGTATATAGATGAATTTAGAAATAGACAAAATTCCAATGAAAGCCATTTTTTTTCGAAAAACCTAAAATAATATATACAAATTTTTTGAATACAGCTTTTGGCGAAAAGCATATGAGCCTTCATATCATCGCTGTATAATATATACAATGGAACTTGGTTGTGTTACTGAAGGTACAATAAAAATAATGATAATACATTAGTTGCCAATTATTGCATCACGTTGGGATTGTAAGTTCTGAACGTAATAAGTGGTGGTTGTATTAAGCGGCAGAAACATGAAACCACTGGGAACCTTAGAGTGGACTACAGTCACATTTTACAAAACATAAATACATAAAATATATTGAATACATAAAAAATATTAAAAAAATTATACCATAGTTAAATTTTGTGTACATACTGTATTACTGTAGTTACAATTACAAATAGATTATTAGCATTTACAGTCAACTCAATTATCTTTGATAATGATCGTGATGGTTATCGCAGGTAAAAATTAAATAACATATAGTTACAAATATTTAGTCATATTAAAAAAAACAACTGATTTTGTCCAAAATTTAAATAATAGCTTCTCATTAACACCGAATATTTTCAAGTAAAGATAAAAAAAATGTAAACAAGACTATACCAACCATAACGAGTACACACACCACATACATTAACTGTATGACTAGTAAACACTGCATATTTTGCTTTATAAAACCACAGTGTATAAAAATTAAGACAATGTGAAATGGGGTTGGCATTGTTTGAATAACTTAATCGCTAAAAAAAAAAAACATGCCTTATCAACTTGAGACATAAAAGGAAAGAAGAAGAATGTTCATTAGCAAAAGTGCGAAGAGCCTATTTTATTTCTGTTACTGTACTGTACTTATCACAGAACTGACAATCCCAGACATTCTCTGATAACGTGTACAAAATGACCTGTCAACAATAAAGCAGCTGTACTGTAGGGAGATTGCTTATTTGCTAGCTTAAGGATTGTGCTGATTGGGAAAATGGTATTGCCATTCACTGAGCTTTTAGCTGTCTTAAATAAACCAACTGTCATTTTGTATGTTGTGCTTTGTTCAGCGGCTGATTGGATTAATCAGTGAACGGAATAATCAATGACTACTGTTTATCCAAATGACATAAAATGTTATGAACAAACAAATTTGGAAGATTATAAATGAGTACAAAATAAAAGATATTATCATTGTTGCATTGATTCATAATTTTTATTGTTAAGACAGTACAATATATATATATATATATATATATATATATATATATATATATATACATATATATATATATGTGTGTATGTGTGTGTATATGTATATATTGTGTGTGTGCGTGTATGTATATACTGCAGTATTTTTGGATAAAAAAACATGAATTCATTACATATTTTAAAATATAGTAATCATAACAGATTTTTCAAATTAAAGGAGATAAAAAATTTAACCATCACTGGGCTTAATTTTTGTGAGATAAACTAAACATACAGCTCAGTCTTGAGAAAAACTATACGTTTCAACAGATGTTTATAGCTGTGTTAAGCCTTAGGACATAGTTCAGTAATAGTTAATTACTATTACTGCAGTAGTTATTCTGTGATAGCAGATATCTGCCTACTGGCAACATCCTTATCGACCTTATCTGCTGGCTGACTACTTCCTCTTATGTGTTTGTACCTAAGTTTTTTGACATTATAACTACGTAGTATATTACATGATGTAGCTAAAACCAGTATTTTTTGATATTAAAGATACGCATTTGGTCAGTTATAAAAATGACGCTACATCCAAGGCCGATATTTCCATCATGTTTAATATTTAGTCATACATACACAAACAGATAAAACTTTTCTGCTTCCACTGACTTACCAATACGTTTTTATTTTTTTAGCAAGTATATTTGAAAACTACTACTTGCAAGGTTTTTTTTAAAGTTGTTCTGCCCAAATCTGTTTTTGTCTCTTTAATTGGTAGGCCAAAATTAGGTCCCGTTTTTTGTTTCCAATAAATAGCAGATTATTGAAAGATAGCATTTGTTTCATGAGAATTTGGAACGTGTTTCAAGAACATTCTTTTCATGTTTTACTTATCACCGCTTGTATATGGCTAGGTTCTGATTTTTATGTGTCAAAGGAATCATTAAATTCAGATATTTGTATTTTGACAATCAACCTAACCTAACCAGATGGTTTACTGGTTTAATACCAACTTTGTGTTTTTTTACGTAGTGAGGAAATGTTAAGAATGCAACTTAGAGTTTTTCAGAAACCTGTTTGTTTCAGCACATCCTAATGTAATAGCCTTTATAACACACGGAGGACTGTTAGGACTGTCAGAAGCTGTGTATTCTGGTGTGCCGGTCATTGGAATTCCTATTTTTGGTGACCAACCAAGTAACATAGCAGCAGTTGTGTCTACAGGAGCAGGAGTGAAACTTAAATACTCTACTATTACCAAAGAATCAGTCTCAGCAGCTTTAAAAGCTGTAATTTATGATAAAAGGTAACTTGGGTTATGTTTAATATTAAATTAATGTTTCATGTGCAAGGGATAATTTCCACATATTCTACAAGAAAACTTTTATTCCTTCTGAGGTTTTTTAGGAAAAGAGCAAAATGTACAAATCAGGTGAAATAGAAAGTAAAACGTCTTATTCACTGTAACGTCCCTATATGTACACATTTGGTCGACCTTTGTAAACAGTATTTCTATATATAGTAAAAAATATTAACTTATATATAGATGTAAACAATCTATTGTATTCCAGATCTAAGTAAATACTGCATTGAAGCAATTTTTTGTTTGCATTAAAAAAATTAATTAAATAAAATGGAACATTTCCTGAAATGAAATTTTTGGTCGATTTGAACATGAGTTTTTTAAAATGCATAAGGTATATACATTTAAGTAAATTTATTCAAATCAGGTAGCAATTTTTGACAAAATTTACAAGTTGAGTTTTTCTCCCAGGCACAATATATTGTGAGAATGAAAACATAATGCTATTTTATTATTACAGTTTATTTGGACATTTGCTATCTTTTGTGTATATAAAGTAATACATGACATTTCGAGAATATAGATCAATTCCCGTTCTGGAGTGCCCAACTTAAAATCAAAATATGCAAGTAGAAAATAAGCCTAGATGCCTAAACCTATGTTAGTATATTTAAAAATTAAGAAAAAACACTCAGAGTAGACACCTGATTGGTCAAACCAGAAATAAAACTAGACTTATGTGTGACTGAAAAATCACTAGTCACTAAGAAAACAAAACAAAACAAGGTTATTCAAGAGCTTACAAATACCGTATCATAAATGATGTAGGCCTATAAAAGACAAAAGTAATTTTTTAGTTTTATTTCTGGTCTGACCACTTAAGAGATCTGCTCAGGCTTGGTATTTCCTTATGCTATAAATCATCCCATCGTCTGCATTAGCCCAACTGTGCACAATAGTCAGACGTTAAACACACAAAAAAAACCAAGTGTATTTTTCATAGTTTTAAAGTATATTAACATATGAGGGGGACCCAAAAATAACTGGAATTTTGTTGTTGTGAGGTTGATACTTGTAGTAAGTGGTTGGGCCGTTTAGGGCGATCTAGTTACACTCCTCACAAGTCAGTCTACCAAGCGTCATTAATCTGGAAGATTGTGCTTGTGTTCAGTGATTTTTTTTGTAAAAATAGTTTTGTGCAAGTATCTGTTTTTGTTATTGTGGCCAATTATATGAGCAATAGGCAACAATAAAATTTATTTTCTCCTTGAAAAAAGTGTTGCAGAAACTATTTTTATGTTAAAAAAAAGATTCTATGGATAAAAGCCAAGTATATGAGTAGTTTGGCCACTTCAAGAAAGGTGATATGTCGATGGAAGACCACCAATGCCCCGAGCATCCTTCAACATCGCGAACCGATGAAAATGTCACCACAATTCAAGAATTAATTAATGAAAATTGACTAGGACCATTGACAAACTTGATGAGATTACCCAGTTGTCATGGAGCTTGGTTCGGTGAATTTTATTGCAAGATTTGAAAATGAAAAGTGTCTGCAAAATTCTATGTTGTGATTGCTAACAACAGATCAAAAAGATTGTCGCCTGGAAACTTGTCAGAAAATGCAGGATTAGTTTATTAATTACCCAGATATTTTCCAAAATTATTACAGGAATCATAGTGCTTCACTGTGCTGTTTTGGAACTCTTATACAGTCACTGGAAAACCGTGAATTCTCATCGAGCAAAAAAGCTCGGCAGGTGAAATAAAAAGTGAAAACAATGTTGATTTTTTTTTTTGATGCCAACGGTCTCGTGCATTATGAATTGGTTTCTCCATCTCACACTGCTCTCAGAATTTGCCATTTTTTAGCAAGAAACAGTATAACAACTCTGAACGACCCATCCTACTTACTGTATTTAGTTCCATGTGATTTATTTTTGTTCCCTTTGAAAAAAAAAAACATGAAAGGCGTTTTGCTGATGTTAAAGAGGTAAAACAAGAAACGACCAGAGCATTAATGGGACAAATTTAAAAAATATTTCGCACAGTGGAAAAAACGGTTAGATAAGTGTATTAGTGCCAATGGAGAGTACATACTTGTAGACACAGCATCTAGGCTTACGGTTCAGTTGCAAGTTTAGGTTTTAAGTTAAACATTTGAAAACAAGAGTTGATCTATATTCTCAAAACACTGTGCATTGCTTTATATACACAAAAGTTTGAATAAACTGTAATAATAACATAAATATTCCATCATTTCATAACAGTTTTAAAAACTAAATAATACTATTATTATATTAAAAAATAACTATTTTACAATGAGTAACTGCAATAAATAATTACTAATTAGCAAACCAGAACAGTGGCCAGGTATGCCATTTACTTCTAATTTTTGGATTTTCTTAATATAAGAATAACAATTTTACAATTTAAGTGAAGGGATTTTTAATTGTTTCACACAATCTTTGGCTCATTTCCAGCAAAATACGTATATTTGACTGATTATTATAGAAGAGGCAATACATTCATGAATGTTCATAGTCTTTGCACCATCAAATGATAATCACCTTGCCACTGATTACAACATACCATGAAATGATAATAACTTTTAATTAATCAAACATATGAATTATTTAAACCTTTGTACTGCACAACTAGGCTTACTGTAATAATTGTTTAAATTACTATTAATGAACTGCAAACAAATTAAATTGTTAACCATTATAACTGCTTGATTCCATTAGCTATGATATAAAATATATTCTAAACATAATTTAAAATTTTACATCAATTCACTTCAATCTAATACAGCACCTTAAATAAATGTTGTATATACATTCTCACATTCAAATTACACAAAATATGTCTCATGTAGAACTACAATTTACTGGAAGAACAAATATACGAGGGTTGATCAAATATAAACGAGACTGACTTTCTAAAAACTTTTCCGTTGGACATTGAACTCTAAAGGGTGGGGTTTCAGGTAGCCTGGGAGGTTTGGGACGGGCGTAGACGGGCAACATTTCCGTTCGGACCCTTCACTATAATACAATGAGTGAGAGTGAAGTGCACGTTTCCGTGGAGCAGAGAATTATTATTAAGTTTTTGGCCAAGGAGGGGGTCAATCCGACTGAAATCTTTTGTAGATTGATGGCTCAATACGGGGACAGGACCCTGTCAAGAGCTCGCGTTTTTGCTTGGCACAAGGAATTCGCCGAAGGACGGGAAGCAGTAGAAAATCTCAGCCATGATCGTCGCCCAACCACTTCCGTCACGGACGAAAACATTGATGCTGTTCGGAAGCTCCTGGACGAAGACAGACGTATATCGCTGCGATTTATTGCAGATGAACTCTAGTTGAGCTATGGTAGCATTCAAAAAATCGTTACATCAAACCTGGAACTCAGCAAAGTATCTGCAAGGTGGGTTCCACGAATTTTGACCGACGTTCACAAACGGAATCGTTTGGAGATTTGCCAGCGACTATTGACTCAATTTGAACGAGATGGTGAGGCATTATTAAACCGGATTGTCACCTGTGACGAAACATGGGTTCACCATTACACTCCCGAGTCGAAACAGGCAAGTATGGAGTGGCGGAAGAGGGGAGAGAGGGCGCCTCTGAAGGCCAAATCACAATCGTTGGCCGGGAAGGTAATGGCCACTGTATTTTTTGACAACCAAGGCGCCTTTCACATCGATTTCCTCCATCAACGATGCACAATAAATACACAATATTATTGCGATGTTTTAGAGGCCATAAAACAGTCTTTTCAGTAGGAAAAGGAAATCTTAAACCGTAAAAACGTCATTCTTCTTCACGATAATGCCTGACCACATTCGGCTTAACGCTACGAGGCTTAAACTCGATCAAATTGGCTGGGAACCAATGGAACATCCCCATACAGTCCAGACTTATCACCTGACTATCACCTGTTTGGGCCACTCAAAGAGGCGCTGTGAGGCCAGCGTTTCAAGACGATTCTGCGGTGGAGACCTTCGTGCTCCAATGGCTCAATGAATGCCGAGAACTTTTTACGAAGATGGAATTAAAAACTTCCAATCCGTGGGAAAAATGTGTTACTTGTGCGGGAGACTATGTAGAAAAATAAGTTGTATCAAGAATAATTTGTAAGTAAGCAATACATTTTTTAAAAAATCAGTCTCATATATATTTGATCAGTCAGCGTTTATATTTGATCAACCCTCGTATTATCATTCCAAAATCGAAGGAGTTTTTGTGATATACTTCATACATTTATCAAATATAATACTATATTTTTCCCCTTATAATTTTTTACAGATTGTATGATTTTTTAGAGATTGTGATTTGGTGGCTTCTTGCAGTATGTTCAAAGGATCTATTGTGCAACTAAGCCTCTTAAGATTAGTTCAGTCTAGTTCAGTAGACTGGTGTCCTCAATAAGTTTTAGCAGTCCACTGACCAGGGTCCTTTGCCTACAGCTGGGTTGTTGGATAAGGACTGGCATTTCCAGTTTTCTTTTCCATTTTACATAGCCTATAAACGGTTTCTCTATGGTATAATGTGCATAATTGACAGCCCTCAGTCTTGTAGTATGGTTCCCACCAGCTTTTCATTCTCAGACTATATAAGAGCTGTACAGTGTTCCTCACCATCAACGTTTAATTCTCACGAGGTCTTCTGCTTCTAGGTTTAGTTGGAAGCCCGTTTGTTACTGCCTCCTCTCTTTTCAGTTTGTGATTTTGTGCTCCCAATAAGCGTTTATAGCCAACCTTACTGATTTGACAGTTTGATCTCATCTCTTCCTTCTTTCATTGCAGGTTGGCTCAGTCTGTCTGGCATCCCTACAATATGCAATTCACTGCTTGTGGCTTCTGTGGTATTAAATACAATCCACTTTCCTTCATCTCAGCCTTATAATTAAAGTCCCACAAGTTGCTAGGGAAACAAAACATACACTCTTATAGAGCCTTGCAAGCATAGAAAAGGCTAGATTAGAACTGGGGATCACCTGGTATTCAGAGTCTGCAAACTTAAGCTAAACTTCCTTAGCTTTTGACAAATTCTGTTCCCTTTGGATAAAGAGACCTAACAGTATTCAAATGAAGAACGCTAGGGCACTTGGAATTGCCAAACACATACTCATAATATATAAGCCATTAAGAGGATGTTTTACAGATAAAGCTGTGCTAGTTAATAAAATAATCTATGTACACATTTTCAGATACAAAGAAACTGCTGCAAAACTATCATCAGTCTATAGAGATAGACAATCTTCACCATTAGACACAGCTGTGTTTTGGACAGAATTTGTGCTTAGGCACAATGGAACACCATTCCTTCAATCAGTGGCTGTTCATCAACCATGGTATCAAAATTTACTTTTAGACGTTGTGGTAACACTTATCACTGCGTTGGCAACTCTGCTTTGGGTAGTATTTTTTATTGCAAAGAAGCTCACAGTATTACTGACAAAATATTTGTATTATAATAGTTCAACTGAAAAATTACATAAGCAATAATTTGTAAAAATAGTAAGTATTTTATTGTTGCGATAATTAGTGGAAAAGCTAAAACTGTAAGTATGAAACACTTACATATTTTACTTAAAATCAGTGCTTTACAACAGCATTTCAAATTACTTTTGAAAAGGCTACATATTAAACTTAAATATTTAAAACATAAATTTAAACAGACATCTACAGTGTAAGAGTTTAGATATTCTTTTTTATAGTTTCATAGTTTAGGATTTTTGTCAATGTTATTGCAAAAAAATTCTGAATGGTATACAAAAATATTAAAAATAAATTTATATCACAATTACACACCATCATTTTATTACAAATTGTAATTTGATTAAAAAACAAAAGGTGTCTTACAATTGCATTGTAAATGCAATATCTTTTGATCTCAAGGGTGATCGTGCAGGCAGAGTAATTAGTTTGTTTGTAAGAAATAATGATATTGATATAGATAAATTTAGTTTTTGAGGTTAATTTTGTGACAATTTTGTTATTTAAAAAAAAACCTTTCAAAATATTTTAACAATTTCTGTAACCGTTACCTAAGAATGTTTTTGATGTTATAGTTATTAATATGGTAGTCCAGATTCTTTTTGATAAATTGACTACATTAATATTATTCTTCCTGTTTTCACCCTTATTTGTTAAATTATCTTTTGTTGATGGTTGTGATTCAATTCACTTAATGTTTCTCAGAATGTATCTAATTCAAATCTAATACAAAGAATGGTTTCAACATTACTAAAAAATGTTTTTGTTATACTTAATTCAATTTTTTTAAAGGTCTATTCTTTTCTAAATTCTGTGATTTTATTATTTGTATCTAGTGTATTTTAGCATCTTTTCACTGACTGGTACTTTAGTTCCATGTAGGCCTGTTGTCGATCAGCTGTTTCTACTTATAGCCATGCTTACTTTATTTCAATTCGGTGGCCCAAATGTAATATAAACAGAAATGTTTGTGCCATTACAATGGCTCAGAAAACTTGCACAATAGTATATCCGTCAAGAATGTGGTGAAACGAATAAAATTAAGAAATGACACTTCCAAATAATGGTTTATTTCATGGTTACTGCTGTATTTGTTATTGAGAAGATTGACTATGTTAATTGCTACAACTGATCAATAAGATTCATACGTAGATAATCATGAATTTACTGTATGAGGTGTGGCTAGAAAATAACCGGACTGAATTTTTAAAACGCTTTATTTAACATCGTTTACATTGAAAACTATTATCACCTTTAACAAACACCTCTCCTCGATTCCTACACTGCTTCATACGAATTTTCTATTATTGGAAGCAGTGCTGCATATCTTCTTCTGATATGGTCATCACCATATGCTTTGCTTTTTTCTTCACTGCATCTACAGACTCAAAATGTGTTTTTTTCAAAGCGCTCTTGACCTTAGGAAACAAAAAAAGTCACATGGAACAAGGTCTGGTGAGTAGAGTAGATGCTCCAACACAGGAATTCCATGCTTTGCCAAAAGTCTTGATCGACAATACTTTGTGTGTCGGTGCATTGTCTTGATGAAGGATTCATGAATGATTTTTCTACATGTCAGGTCTTTTTCTTCGCATGCGTTCATGAAGAGTGGTCTAAACCTCTTTTTAGTAAATCTGGTTAATAGTTTGACCTTCAGGCACCCATTCAATGTAAACAATACCTCAGATGTCAAAAAACACAATCACCATGACTATGAATTTCGACTTACTCATTCATGCTTCTTTTTGCCTCGGTGAGCTAGGGCTTTTCCAGTGCATGGATTGATGCTTGGTTTCAGGGTTGTATGTGAAAAACCATGATTCATTACATGTTATTACCTTCTTTAAAAAGGTAGGGTCAGTTTTAATGTTTTTAGAATTTCAGCACAGATGGTCATTCGAGCTTCCTTTTGATCAGCAGTGAGGTTTTTTGGTACCAACTTTGAGCACACTTTGTTCATGTTGAAGTTGTCATGTAAAATTTGCCAAACAGTTTCTTTATCAATGTTCGTTAACTAACTGACTGCTCTTATACTCAAACGGTGATTTTCTCGAATAATCTTACCAACGTTATCAATGTTTTCATCAGTTCTTGCTGTTTGTGGCTGACCAAGAGTTTTAAAATCTTTTAACCCACTCAAAAACTTGAGTTTGTGATAAACACTCCTTATCATACACTTTTTGCAACAAATTTAATATTTCTGTGTTGAATTTTCCGAGTTTAACGAGAAATTTCACATTAACACATTACTCCACACTAGCACTAAGCATTTTTCCAACGCAGGGCAAATACACGATACTGTTCAAATGACTGCTTTGAGCAAACTAAATATTGTACAATTATCAAAATAACGGGAGTAGGTAGAGGAGAATTCAAAGTCAACACCCTACAATTGTCAATTGTGTGGAATAAATATCATGGGCGTACGAAAATTAGTCCCGTTATTTTCTAGCCACACCTCGTATATGAAATCTGTATTTGTATTTCAATATTACTTTAAATTTTTAAGATATTGAGAACTAAACCAAGGTAACAACAAAGCCAATAAAATTATAGCTCTTAATGATTTAGAAGGATAATATTTTAATTTTCAACATTTGAAAATTTTCAAAATTGATTTTTACTAAGATTCTTAAATAGATTTTACCTCATGCTAATTTTTAATCATATATTTCACAAGTTAGATATTAACACATGTCATAAATTCAGCTAATACATATTTCATTCACAAATACAACAACACACACACACACACCACACATAGTATAATGTGATTATACTGATCTTGTTTATCCAAAACAATTTTTTTAATATTTAAATAAAAAGATTTTGTTTTGTAATTTCTGTACTGACAAAAGTTGGCCTATTGTATAGAATTTTCTGCTTTTATAATTTAGGAATTGTTTTTGTAGTTTATATGAGTTTGTTTTATGATTAATAAAGACACTACGTGATCTTGACGACTGGACACCAATGCGACCAGACTTTGTTTATATCATCCCACTTGTTTACAAAAGCAAGACTTATAGACTTTATACCATTTATTTTTTTCAATAGAGTCAGTTTAAAAATAGTATTCTGGACCATGTTGTGTATTACTCTAATGTAAACTTTTATGTATTTTCTCTTTGATTGATTGATTTTAGCCTTGTTAAATAGAATTTTAATTTCTGTACTTGTACTTACATATTTCAAGTTCTACTAAGCACACAAAAAACCCACTACTGATGACTCGTAACAGATAAAGTATCGGCAATAGGCAGAAACTGTCTTTAGCCTATGAACCACGTTCACCCAAGTCTGTCATTGACACAGCTGTGTAACAGTTCATGGTTATGTTATTTGATGTCAAGTCCTACCAAAAATACTTTTTCCCGATGGTCCTTAACCGAAAAAGTCTCGGTACCATCAAGTTCAGATAGTGAAATCCCTAAAGGTGTGTGTGTGTATAATATATATATTTCATAATTACATCATTTCTGACAATATCTCTGGAACCATTGAATAAGTTCCAGACTTATAATAATAAACAATATAATAATAAACAAGACATGAGTTGGAGTGCTTTGCATGATCCAACAGGGTCTATGCGCAAATAATAATAATATATATAATTTAATTGGGTCACTTATTCAATGGTTCCAGAGATATTGTCAGAAATGATGTATTTATGAAATAATTCTAATTATTAGAATTGGCTTCTAGTAACTTTTATTAGCTAAGAAAGAAAGGTTTGTTTTATTTTATTAACATTGCACAAGATAATTAACCAATTTATTCTCTTTATGAATTTATGAATAATTATACAAAAATATAAATATACAAATACTGTATAATAAACTATTAATAAATAATTAATGTGAAGGGTATAGTCTAATAAGATCATCAATTGTAGCGGGTAATCCAGTCACTGGACAAGTCTTGGTCTTTGTTAGAACTCCATGTATGCAACGATAGCAGAAAACATACCTACATACCATAAAAATGACACTTGAGGTGAACGAATTTTCTGGTCAGTAAACAGATCAAAATTTATACTGAAGTATGTGACTTAGGAAGCAGGACATCGATAAAGAAATGGTAAAAAGAGGATTTTGAGAGTAACAGAAAGAATGGAAAAAACGACTGTAGTTTAGGTGCAGGATGAAAAATGTTGTAGGGTTTTTGTTATGTGTATTACAGATACTGTAATTTGCATGAAATATGACAATAAAATTTAGCTTAAGATATAAATGGCAACATTTTTTTACAAAATAAGTTATACACTATAAAAACAACACAACTGTCTAAAATTTAATCATTCTAAAACAATGCTTATGTCAGTCTGTACATATCATCGGAGGCTAAACTGACTGATTTTGATGAAATCTTGCATGTCGGCTTAGTTTGCCTATATTTTACAATCAATTTTCAAGTTTTAAAAAAAATTTCTTCAAGCTACTTTTTCTTAAAAATCAGACTTTTCAAAATTGGCTTTAATAATTTTGATCATTTAAATGTTTTAAATTTAAAATAATATATTTTATAGATCTGAATGCTGATTGACATGGTGACACAAATTCAAAAAACCAAATCAATAAAAGCAAACACATAAATATAGAAACTTCACTTACCCTGAAACAGAAAGGACAGTTTCAATTTGGCACAGGTTTTTACAAACAGGACAAATCGCTGATTTATCAATCATGTTTTCAATCTGAAAAATTAATTTTAGTTTTAATTGAATTTCGTATAGTGTTTAAACACATTAAAAACATATAAATACAGCGCAGTACATACGTTGCTAAAAAAAGAACATGCAATCAAATTTAAAAAGGTGAAGTAGTGAAATATAACAAATCTAAAATTGTATGCAAGGAAATCATTTATAGACCTATTTATAAAAACAATTGAGAATCCATGAACCTCATTATAAAAAAAGGATATAAAATGAATACACGATTACCTGCAAAAAATATTTAAAAAAATAATTCATTACAATTTGGTTAGAGTAATTTTCACCACTGTTAGTTTATATGCTAACTTATTTATGCATAAATACAATTAGGTTACTTTTAATTATATAACATTTTCATTATACAACATATAAGTATGGTGATTGTAAAAAAAACAATCTAGATATTTTGATGAATATATCCATTTAAAAATTTTCTGAATAAAAACATGAATTTACCTGTATTTGTGCAATTACTGGTAATTAAACAATGAACAATGGTAATTTAAACAAATGAAATGTTTTTAAACAATTTAGTATGCCCATATTTCAGGATCATTTAAAAAACATTTCAATAATTTTTAACGCCTCTTTTGGTCACAAAACCAAAAAATTTAAATTAATTTTTTTCAAAGCTGGCTCTAATGATTTTGAATAGTCAGTAAATTATTTAATAAAAAGTATATTTTAAATAAAAGAATTAAGGTTTCGGAGTGAACCTAATGGCATTCAGAATTTGTTCCCTCCTTTCGATTTATTCTTAAGCTATACATTTTTTATTTCAAATTTGTATATATTGAGTTTTGAATCTTCAACTCAAATTGGTAAGTTCTCCTCCCGCGCCAATTGCCGAAGTGGATGTTTTGGTGAATGTGATGTTCGTATAATATTTTTGCACCATTTTGTTTGAACAATTGGCCACTGATTAAAAAAAAGTTAATCATAACTTATTTTAAAGATGATTAATTTGGTAAAACAAGAGATCTGATTTTTATACTGTATAATTTTTTGTTCAACTTTAGGCTTTAACACTACTAATTTTATGTTCACCAGTTTGCTAATTAATGCAACTAAATATATTTTCTGTATTTTTGCTCACTTACAACCAATATTTTGTAACAATAATTTTTTTTACTACGAATTTTGTTTAAAATTATGTCTGTCATATTATTTTATGATTTATATAGCCTGTCTAAAAAACTGTGTAGATTTATTTATACTACTGTCTATTAATGAATAGATTTATTAAAAAAAAAAATAGTGAAATATTGTAGTGTAAATATAAAGAATATAAACATAGTAAACTAATTTTATTAATTTTGAAGAGAAAAATCTTAAACTGTGTTGTATATTTTACTGTGATAATAAAAATTTTTTTAAATAAGTAAATCTAAATTATTTGACATTACCTTAGTATTAACATATACAGACTTGCCAGCTTTGAATTTTTACAAATATGGAGATTTGTATCAACACAATTTATTTGAAGGATAATAATCTGTTATCAACAAAATGGGCTACAGTAAAACATGTGAAAATAACATATTTTTTTTTTTTAATGTCTGAATATTGTGCACACTTGGGCTAATGCAGACGATGGGATGATTTATAGCGTATGAAAATGCCAAGCCCTAGCCGGGAATCGCACCCGGGTCCTCGGGGTGAAAGCCCAGTACGCTATCAACTAGGCCACTGAGGCGGCAAATAAAATAATATAGACTATATTGTTTTAAAATATGCAACTAGACCTATAGAAATACTAATTGTAAGCAGTCATTTAAGAACCATGCCAAAAATAGAAAATGCCATTTTCTAAAAACACTTAAAATTGTATCAACATTTTAAAATGATTTCTCCTAAATTAAGCTCAACCATAATTTTCTTAACAATTTCACTATAAGGAACATCTTGTGGAAATGTGCATCAACATAATCAGGGATCAATAAGTAGTACGGTCTAATTATAGTAAAAAAAATTGTGCAAAGTAGTATTCTCCTTTTACAACACTGTTTTTTTGTTTTCCAATACAAATACGTTTTACTGGAACAAGCTCCATGTGAGCTTGTAAAATCACAAAACAAACTACAAAGGCAAAAGTACTGCCTTATCTTGGCTCTAAAATAGACAATAATTCTTCCACAAAGGATTTTTTAAAAACACAATATTATTTTCTTTTCGATAATGACAATACACTAAACAGCTATGAACATTATCAGTCCTACAATAATTAAACTTTTTTTACACAAAAATGAAAAAAAATAATGAGACAACACTGATTGAACCTTTTCTTTGTTTGTACTTCACAGTCATGACCTGTGACAAATGAATTTAGAATAAAATACATCCCAATTCTGAATATGAAATACTTGGAATGGTAAATAAAACATTAAACCAGTTTTGTCAGTTTTCATAATTTTTCAACAAAATGCTTTATTATATGCCAGAAAGTACAATATATAAAAAAAAACAATATATAATATATATATATATATATATATATATATATATATATATATATATATATATATATATATATATAAAGTGTGGAAACTATGGGAAAAACAAAAATTGAAAATAAAAGATAACACAACCTTAAAATCACTACTGTGCGAAAATCATGTGTTTTTCATTACAAAAACAATTAATTAAATGCAAGTTATTAATAATGAAAAACAACAGATTTTTTTTTAAAGAAAAAACTTAAGGACCTAATTAACATAGTTGTGTGTGAAGAACTGTAATACAGTTGTGCATGAAAAACCTAATTAAAAAAATTTTGTATGAAAGTAGCATTGAACACGAATACATACCATTAAAAATGCATAAGTTATGAGAAGATCAACAACACGACCATAATTGAACCAAAGCTGACAAAAAGAGGCAAGTCACAAAGTTCACAAATAATGGTTGAATGATTATGAGATTGTGATGATTATAAACACTACTGTGATGAATGTGCGTAAACACTACTGGGTGACAAACAGCAATGACATCATATTTGGTATAAAAAATCCAACAAATGGCTGATGTTACATACACTTCCTTAGAAATGAAATAAAATCATAAGTTATAAGATATTTAATCTTTATTGGATGTAATCTTCATTGTTATTCTTAACCTAATAACAAATTTATTTAATAAAAGAAAAAAAAATATTCAAAAATCATTATTTTAGTAAATCTGGTTTAATGTCACAAATACCCTCAGAATGTTATTGAGTTCATCCCCTAATATCATATATGGACACCGAATCGAAAAAAATAATTATAAACAAATATTCTATATGAACGACAAGTTCATTCATTTATTTCAATATCGTTATTGTACTGACATTATCACATTATAAATGACGACAATAATGAGATTTGGTTATGATTTTGATACTGAAGCTTACTTAAATTTTTTAAATCTGTGATTAATAGCTTATATTTTATTACTTGAAAAGTTAAAAGTATACTATCAATTAATTTAGGCATAGATAATAATAAACAGTAATTTACAGGTTTGGACTTAAGTGCTTGAAATGATAGATGCATTCATAATCAGAATAATATTCAGAATTGTGAAACAATTCTGCACAGCTGATTTCGATTGTGAATTATTATTCCAAATGTCTAAAGCATTCAATTCGAACCTTTCAGTTCCGAGTATCTTTATCGAGAGCAAGTGGTTGGTTGACCTTCAGTCTACTTGGATGGTTTGTAATGAAATATGTACGGGTATAAAATATGAACAAATTAAACATGAAGTGTTTATAATACAATAATTGTCTAAATATTTTTTCTGAGAAAAATGTCTACAATCACCAAACTAAGAATGTTTCTACTTTTTTCCTAACTGATATTTACTGCAAAGTCCAAATTATTAAAATAGAGAAATGTATTGCAAATATGGAATACCAAAGACTGTGCTCAGAATATGGAATGTCTATCCTCAATACCCGGCAAGTCTGTGTGTATAATTTGAAAATGCTGTCGTAATTTTATAGTTTTAAACAGGGAAGCACCATATGGTCCCTGATGGTCTGGTGGTTGGTATGATAAAAACATATGTTATTTCATCTTTAAACTATATGTTTTTAAATTTGAACTTAACTACCATTGGATTTTACCATTAATCCCCAGTCCTTATTAATAGAATAAAGAAAAAATACCCATAAAAACTCTTATGATTTTTAACATGAATCACGTTTTGCTGGTTGTGATGTTGAATTTTGTGTGTCGTGTAAAGTGAATGCACAAATTTATATTGATAGTTATAGAAAAAGATTAGATATTTTATATTAATTCATAGCGATCAGCTTATTTCATTAAACAGACGATAGCTATAATAAGTTTTAGGTTATGTTGTTAAAAACCAGCTATTCAGGTTATTCAACCAGCTTTGTTGAGTTTTCAAACAAATTATCGTAATTAAAATAAAAAGGAAGAGAAAATATGGTACTTGATTTTTATTTTCGGTTCAATAACAAACTTTTTACTCTAGAAGAAATTTGTGAACAAAATGAATGATATAAATATTTTTGTGACAAGACAAAAGTTGACAGAGTAGCTTTTTCTTGTTTAATGACAGAAAATAAGGTTTAAAGTTTTGATGAATTATTAAGGTTTTGTTCTCGCAAAATTATGAAACAAAAAACAGGTTTTTACAAAGATAGCTGTCCACATATAGTCCCAATGAACAATTCAATGGTTTAAGTTAAACAATAATGAAATAAGTAGCACTGTCTGTTTTAAAATTTGCATACACATTGAAAATATAACAAATTATTATTAATTTAATAGGAAATTGTAGTGTTTTTACTTGATAATGTAAAGTGACAATCTTTTAAAAGTGTTCCAATTTGGGACCTGTTCTTACTTACAGCTCTTTTTGTCCAAAGTGTACACTATATACAATTAAATCTATTTTCCGTCTGAGACTTAATTTCATTACATCTTACATGACACATATTGCGATTATATCTCACCTTCAGATCTCACTCCTAAGAATGAATTACTTTGTTCATTCATAAAAATGTCTATAAAACACAACATATCACACATAAAACAACACTACAATAAATATATTAAATGACGTCAGGTGTGCACTATGGAATCTCATAACCAACTGATTCCCCATGCGGTAACTGAGAGAATTCCTTACTATGGACAGTGCTACAAGGTAACTTCAACTACAGAACATTGGAAATCTAGATATTAAAAAAACTAAAGAACAAAAGTCGTTAAGACAACAATTTTATTTCTTGCAAAGACTAGTCAGCCAACGGTTTTCGCCGGGAAAAAACAACTACCAGAAACTCAATATCAATATAAAAAACACAAAATATGACTTTTTTTTAATATATTGTAAACATTAATTGCCCTTGTTAGGTTTTTATATGTCAATTTGACAGAATGATTTTACCTTAGGTGGTGGTGGAATAGGAGTTCTGTCTGTCTTGTGATTAAACTCTTCCGACTGCCACCACTGAAGACACTGCAGGAAAAACACACTTAACTCAAGTGTCCTGCTAGCCATACTCCACAACAGCTCAGCGTACAGTTCCGGTTTCCTTGAACAAAATCAAAAGTACAAATTAAATTTGCCTTAAATTATACAATAGAATAGTAACTAATAATCCTCATTCCTCTTTTGATTTCTTTCATAAAAAGTATTTAGAATCACTGCCTTGGTACATTATCTTTATTACTATATTTATATTTCTAAATATTAAATATTTCATGATGCAGTATAACAAACATGAAGAAGAAGAATATTTTGCAATAACTTCCGGCTAAGTGTAGTGGGGTGGGATGAACAGCATATAGCTCAGTTTCAAAAACAGCAATGAATTTCAGCAGAATTACAAATTTTAATAACTGACAAACAAATTTATCAGCAATAATAACTCATCTACAACAGCACTTGGATTTTTGCTCTTACTCAATAATCGTGATACAAATTACCTCAACTCTATTGTATGCCTTATCATGTTATGATAAATATATATATATATATATATATATATATTGCAACAAGATTTTTTTTCTTGTCAGAACTTCAGGATGCTGCAAATATAGTGATGCCTGATTAGTGAAATTCCATGTCTGTTTATTTACCTTATGATGTATAGTATATTATATTCATTGTTTGTGTTATAGTCAAAGTGGTAACTCATCATGGAAAAGGAAAATTGTGTGTTCCTTAAAAACACCACACATAGGTGAATTATAGCTTTGGACTTGATCTACATAACTCGGATAAAGGGGTTTCTACTCTAAAGTAGAAGTTAGAGTAAAATTTTTTATACTACAAACGAGTAATACAATATTTAGTATAGCTAAAACCAGGGCTTTTTGTTTACATTGATGATGTTGTTTGGCTGGACTAATGACAATATATCTGAGCTGACTAAATATCCAAAGCCATTATAATCAAGTGCATCTAGTTATAACGTTTTCAGGTCTAAGAGTTCAAACAAGTGGTTTTTCCCTGGATGCTTGTCTGTGTAAAGTTCTAAAGACAAAATGAACTGACCAGTTTAAATAAAATCTAACACAGTTTACAATATCTTGAAACTAAAGAAGTAAAGTGTTAATTTTGAGAACAAGTAACTTGTTTTCAAAATAAGTTTCTTCTGAAATAAATACAGTAGAAGAGTAATTTATTTATATTATTATAACTATTTATACATTTAAAAATCAGTCATAACAATTTTGATAATTGTCTAGACAAAATTTTAACTTTGTTTATAAAGTCATAAGTAAATTTCAGATACCTTATATAGTCATGCCAGTTAAGTTTAGATAAAGGTTGTTCTGGAATATAATGAAGCGATACATCAATGAACCTCATAAGTAAAGAATGTGTATGAGATTTGCCAGTCATATATTGTAAATACTGCACCAGCGTCGCTCCTCTCCACAGCCCATGAATAGTTTTGTACAATGTTACTAAATATTTAGTTGATCCCTTTAAAAAAATAATACAACAAATTAATTTTTAACATTTTTTATTTGTTTTCCTCAAATCTACATTTTGTTAATACAATTTTTTCGTACTAATTGATCAGTACGAATTCAGTGAATTCCCCCCCCCAAAATATTATTGGAGCGCCATCATGGTATGACCCAGACTCAGGACCTTGAAATGAGCATTGATCCTGACCTCTAAATCATTTTTCAAGGGGTCATTAAAATTTTAAATGTGTGTTAGCCCACTCACATTCACAATTTTGGTCCAATTTGATTAAAATTTGGCATAAAACTCAATTATGGCAATAGCTTTGATAAAAAAAATTTAAATTATGAATTTTCAAAATTTGTTGAAACTGAGAAAATTTTGACAGTGGTCATGGTTCATTTCTGTATTTTAAAGTAATCTGAAAGTTTAGAGCTGATATATGCAGATTTTAATTCGGATTATGATGGTGAAATCAGAATTTCAAAAAGGGTAAGGTAAACTTACCTTTTTTTCTAAAAAAAAAACTTTAAGAAATTCGTTTATTTCTTAAACGAGACAGATGTGTGCTGTAATTATTATTTTTTCAACAGAAATGATCTTGTTAACAAAAACAATTATATTCACATTTTTTTTAGACATAAAATCTTTATGCTTTTTAGAAACAGGAACAAGCGGAAAGTGTCATTTTTAAAATCTTGTTAGCTGTACTATAATAAAGAACAGCCCAGGACTTAAGCAGTCAGTGACTGCTTTTCAAAAGAAGCAATAATTCCCAACAAACTAAACATATACAGTGTGTCCCACGAAGAGGTTTACATATTTGATCCTACATTATTTTCTCATTCTTCCATTGATCATTTTAAAACTATACATACTTTTTAAAGAAGGTACCAGAAATAGTATGTGAGAATTGCATCTGGTTGATGTTTGTAGAAACATAATGGCGGCCAAAATAAAGTATAGAACTGATTTAATTTTTTTCTAACAAAATTTTATTTTTTAATTATTAATTTTTTAAAAATTTAATTAGATAGAAACTAATTAAAAGAAAACTTAATAGCAATAAACTGTTATATATATATATATATATATATATATATATATATATATATATATATATATATATATATATTAATTTATAGTGAACCTGGTATATCCAACCTCTTAACATCTGTTATCTCGGAATAACTGACGGTCTGCTAGGTGAGTCCTCACTTCTAATGCATGTAATTAGCTTATCAAATTTATATTTGTTTTGTCACGATACCAAATGATACGAAAGTCTTGTCCGAAAATCTTTGTATAACGTGATGAATATTTATAGTATAATCTACAATAAGATTTATTTAATAGCGAATTATGCAAAGAATTCTGCTCATATAGGAAAGATAGTATTTGCAGGCTTATACTGCATTATTTCTCTTCTCTTTTGTACCTGTACCCAAAACAGGTCACTGTCTTACAAATCTATCTAAACAACTGATGCTGATAAAGCACACATATCAAGTAGTTTTGTTTTGGTGACAGCTCTCGACTTAAAAGAGCATATGATAATATGAAAATGTCAACACACAAATAAGAATGATAAAAACACAAACATTGTTTCTTTAGGTTTTAATAACTTTTTGGTAGCAAATGATTTTTTCTAAGCATTTATACTTCATACCAGTTATAGTAATGGAGGCTAGAGATCAGTGTTAACGGTTAGGACAAAGCAAGTAACTGCGGCTTAAACTAAAAATTTCTGTTATTGAACCAAAAATAAAAATCCTGTATCATCCTTGATATTTTAACTGTGATAATTTATTCAGACACGAGAAATTATCATAGGTTTTTAACAACATAACCTAAAACTTATTACAGCCTATCAGCTGATTGTTACGAATTAATCTAAAACAACTGATCTTTTACTAAAACTACCAATATAAATTTGCTTGTGCACTCACATCATACAGTGCACAAAATCCATCACAACCAGTCCTAAAACATGATACATGTTACAAAACCAAGCACTTCCTTGAAAGTGGGTATCTGTGTGACAACATGCATATACAGTATGTGCAGATAAGCAGTGCATTGTTCATGTTTTCATTAAATTTTGTTGCTTCTTAGTGTTGGAATTAACAGTTAGCAAGAGATTACTATACTGTACCTTGTTTTATTTGTCCCACTTAATGTAGTTGTATATATTTTAAAATAATTATGATATAATTAAGTATGTCATAGCACTGTATTGTTTGTTTTTACAAAATTTTTGTCTTTTACTATCAGATCTTTGGTGTGTTCCGACATTTAACTAGTCCCAAGTTTTATCAATACACGGGATTCAACTGTATGTTGTTAGTACACTAAGGATGTGTTTATTCGAAATTTTGGCTTATCCAAAACCAATTTTTAAAATTTAAATAAGGAAAAAGGATTTTTTTTGTTATTTAAGTGATGAGAAAAGCTATTGTAAGTAATTTACTGCTTTTATAAAATAAAAATATTTCAAAATAGTAAAGGAATCATTTTTAACAGGTAAGACTAACTGATACCGCTACTATTAACTTGCATCAATTAATCAAGTATGTATGTCGAGAAAAAGCAGCATAGTCACAGTAAAAATGATGTGCAAACTTGATAACTAGGTACCAATGAAGTCAGACTTTTGTTTATATCATCAGACTTGTTTACAAATCAGCAGCCTCGGTTGCCTAGTTGATAGCATACTGGGCTTTCACCCTGAGGACCCGGGTTCGAATCCCAACCAGGGCTTGGCATTTTCATACGCTATAAAATCATCCCATTGTCTGCATTAGCCCAAGTGTGCACAATAATCGGACGTTAAAAAAAAAAAAAAAAAAAAAAAAAAAAAAAAAAAAGTTTACAAATCAAAACTTTTGCATTTTGTTAAAAAGGCAATTTAAAAATAGAACATTGGACTATCATACAGTGTAGAATTTTAAAGTATAGTTACTGTACTGTAAAACTTTTTTGTTTATTTTTGTTTTTTTAACTTGTTAAATAAGCGTTAACTTTGTGTTTATGTAATAAGCACCCAAAAACCCACTACTATTAACCCTTACTGTGGCAAAATACTAGCAATAAACAAGGGCTCTATTTGGCCTACAAATCACATCTATCTCACATAACTGTTGGGAGCACCTCAATAACATTACTTGGTATCTTACGTCTAACTAAAAATGATGTTTTTACAGTGTTCCTACTTGTCTGAAATGATGTTTATCCGAAAATATGTCGGTCTCATTAAGTTTTGATATACAAGTCCATAGGGCATATAGATAAAAACAACAAAAAACTCTATATGCTGTTACCATGTTAAGTTTCATGATTTTTCCACTTTCCCTTTAGACACTTTAGGAGGATTATTAAGAAACAGAATTAAAAATTAATTCTTACCTGTAACCTATCTTCTTCATTATATTTATCAATCATCTGTGTCAGTTTTGTACTGGCATAAGGTAACAGAGTTAAAGACAGAAGTGAAAAAAATTCTTCTTTATTTCGAAAGTTGAAGAATGGCTTAGCCCTATTTAAATCTTGACTATTTGGGATTCTTTGAAGTCCATAAAAATATTCTGAAAATGATGCCCCTGAAAATAATAAAAGAAGTAATTTGCAGATTAAAATATAGGCTACATATTCTACTATAACTAATCCTTTTTAAAATTAAATAAAGAAAAACTTAACTTCCTCTGATAAATTACAAGTTTTTATTCAATTTTGATAAATTATAGATTATCATTAATAAAATATGTATGCATGATAATAAAATACATAATAATGTATATCATTCTTTTCTCCTTTTAATCATTTTATAACTTTAATTTTTAATAGTTTTGAGTTAAAACAAATTTTAACTGTTGAAACTTTATTAAATTTATAAATTGCATGATAAAGGTCATTTTTAAGGGTTGAAAGATGCAATAACTGTTTATAATAACTGGTTATAATAAGAAATACTATTGTAAACAGTCATGGCAGTACCATTCATTATAAACACATCATTAAAAATTTTCTGGTTGTTATAAACTTATTTTTTGTAAATTTTACCATAAGTGGTGGTTTTTAAGGGTAGAATGTTACAATAAATCAGAAATAATATTGTAAACAGTAAGATTATTTTAACTCATCATAAAAGCACCACTTCAAAATTTCAAGTGTTACAACATTTTTTGTTCATAAATGTTGTCAAAATGGGTAGTTTTAAAGGGTTGAAAATTGCATTATTTCATAAAATATATACAAGAGTATAAACAGATATTTATTTTATATATTTAAACATAATTTATATACAAATAATAATTAAATCTATAGTTCTTAAATTTTTTGTATGAAATGGTAGTTTTTACCCCTTAAAAACAAAAAGCACACTTCATAAACATATAACCTTTGAAGAGGAGGGTAAGATAAGCTTACTTGTAAATTTTTATCAAAATTGGTGTAACCTGAAAGAATTCTGAGATAATATCGTATTTTTACCGTTAAAAAACTGAACTACATAAGCAATCAGGACAGAACTTTAAAAATTATATTTAGTAAGTTATAAGAACTGCAAAGCCGTAAAAAACTTCAAAAAGAGTTTTTTCAATAAAAATTTTAAAGTTTTCAAAAATTTACAAATATAAAAAAAACAGCTTGTCCATCATTTTTAGTAATTCGATACGATTTAAATAAGTCCTAATATAAAATAATAGTAAATTTTAAGATTACCAGTACCGCCAGGGCCTTTGAAAAGTAACAATTTCTTCAGCTGATTTTACATGGTTAAAAAGATGAGTTTTACCAATTCATTAAAAACAGAAAAAGAGCTTGTCCTTCATTTCAAATAAGGGGATATGATTAATGTTTGTGGTAACAATTAGTAAATCTTAATGTTTGTAGTGCCGTTTGGAAATTTTAAAAAATCCCATGCAACGAAAACTCTTGCAATGACGTCTAGTTAGATATTATTCTTTAACCGTGTTTACATAGATACAAAGGTGATTTTCAAAAATTCATAAAAAGTAGAGAAAAACTTGCACATCATTTTGACCAATTAAAACATGTGTTACCATCATTTTGAGCAAATGAATATTGTAGCATTCGTAGTTTAAATTGAGCAGGTACACTGCCTGGGGCAGAAGAGCTGCTTTCAAGTTCACAAACAGTTCAGATAAAGATAGCGTGTAGTGGGGACTCAAATTGCCAGTGGGCATTATGTATGGAGAGTTACAACCTCAATCATGTACTACACAGTCCACTTAAAATGAAGTGCATTTTTCTTAACTGTCCAAGTAGTGATGGCAGATGCATTTCTAAGAATAATCTCACAATCTAAAGGCATATTAAATTAAACAGTATTAACTGGTCCAAGATGAGTAGTACAATGTAAAACCGACATCACAGACACTCTGAGAATAATGGAATCACTTGATGGGACAAGTTATAAACAAATTTTGTAACAACAGCTAAAAGATATTTGAGTAGTGTTTGGATCACACAATAAATATCACAAATAAAAAAATAATTTTGTTATATATAAAAAATTTTATATATATATAACATGCATAAAATTAAAAGGCATAAACTATGTTTATGGAATGTTAGAGACTTAATATAAAACAAATAATACTTACTGTGACTCTTTAAATAATTATATTGCAAGACAGTGTTTATCACAAGATAACATTCATCAAACCAATTATTCAACCACTGAGAGTTATCACTGTTTCGAGCAACCAGAAACTATAAAAGAAAAATACAGGTTCAGATAAAAAATGTATTTGTGTAATTAATATGATGCATGATATGATATAATTACCACAAATAATTACCATAAATATGATGTACCAATAAATCATGCTCCGTGAAAAGTATCACTTTGTAAAGTAGTGAGTAATCAGTTCAAAGTAACAGCTGGATTATACCCAATGTTAG
Organism: Callitettix versicolor; assembly: GCA_022606455.1. Lineage (NCBI taxonomy): Eukaryota > Metazoa > Arthropoda > Insecta > Hemiptera > Cercopidae > Callitettix > Callitettix versicolor. The sequence continues at coordinate 76,847,900 of CM040188.1, read as the reverse complement.
AACAGTAACTAGATCAGTAATTATAGTACTGGTTCAGTTATTTTCCGTTTTTTTGACTTTTCATAATTTCTATAAAATGATATTTTGGATTCTTATTTATATAATTAAATAGAGGTTTAGTTTACTATTTGGCAGTTATGAGCAACTTTTTCTGTACCACCTTTTTTCTTGCTAATAATAGGTTAATATGTTTAAAAAGTTTGATAAACAAGATAATTAATCAAAAGCTATTTGGAATAAAAGTGTTGTGGTAAAAACGTGACACCATATTACTTACACATTTACTATAAACTAGTCAAAGTACTAGTTTGAATATCTGTTTAGCAAAAAAAAAAAAAAATAATTAAGTATATTTCTAAGATGAACTTCTCATGAAACCACAAGTAGGATCTTATTACATTGAATGGTAATTATACAGTGTTGCTTGTTCTGGATATATTTAACACCATGTTAGGCATAACAACCGTGTCAGTTAGGATCACCACACAACTGTGTCAGTTAGGTTATGGAGTATTCTTTTTTTAAAAAAAATAAGGTTTTTACGACCTAAAAACCGTGTTAGACATATTGTTATCGTTTTACTGATCTACAACACGTTACTGACTTTCGCACAAATCATACTTCTCATGGTTTCTGCGCTATTATATTTTCGATTATTGTTTTTGGGCATGTAATAAGGCATTTTATTAAAACAAAATATATAGAAGAATCCAGGACAAGTGATACTGCATATTTACTATACATTGAATTGTTTCTTCATCTATTATTTGTACATACACTTTATTTTCACATTTTATAATAAGCCACTAATTTTAAAACTTTTTACAAAAAGTTATGGTAAAGAATGGTTTAAGCTTTTAGGTCCATAAATCTTTTTAGGCTAAAACTGAGGTAGGTACCTTTATTTTAACTGTCCACAACTGTTTGACTTGTTCCTTCCTTTGTTGTTGTACATTAATCAGGTTTTATTTCAGAAAAAAATCTGTTAAGCCAAACCTGACATACTTTTATGTGGAATGTAAATCTGTATATTTTTATGAAGTGATTTTAAATTATGTTTTATTATAAACTAAATGAAATTATTATTTCAACTAAATTCAACAACTTAATTGTAATGTTAAACCTGTTATTACATAAGTTTGTAACTTTTCAAAAAAATTTATATTCCATCAGTTTTTAGAGTTTTTAGGCAAATACTGTTTTCAACATTGCCCTACACTCAAAGAAAAAAAACTTCAGATATCAGTGGTCATTCTTAACATCAATTTTATAACATTAAAGTTTTAAATTAAGTATCTAATCTCATTACCTGAAATATACGCTTGCATGCTGGCTGAATTAGTTCTGCAAGTGATTCTTGAGCCATAACCTCAAAAATCGAGGGTTTTAACTGTAAAGATGAAGTTAAATGTGCAGCTCTTTCACCCATTGTTTCTATGTTGCTTACTGTACAAGTAACCAAACAAATTATTGTGGAATAGTATTAGTCCTTGTAAGGAATGAATTATCGTAATTAAATATAATTTATTATTTAACAGTTCTTTTACAGTTCAAGCTAATCATTTCCATTAAATACCACAATCATAAACTAAACACAAATAAAAAAAATAAAAAATGAGTATTTTCAGATTACTTTACCTGTTTCTGTTTGACTTTTTGTATAATATCAAATTTGCACAAGAAATAATTAATTAATTATTGCAATTATTAGTGATGTGCAACAAATTAATTATGAATAACAAGTGAAAGAGCTGGCTCACAGGAGTGCATGAGTGGATGAGTAAATCATTAAATTTTGATAGCTAGATAAAAAGGCTTGCAAATAGAAGTTCACTTTAATATTAACTTCAAATATTAAAAATAATAAATTATTAGTAGAGCCTACATAGTCAAAAGTTTTTCAAAATTTCAGCAAAACGCAGATACCCCCTATCCCCTATCACAGATTAAAGAATTGTGGCAGAATTTGTACATATATATTTGTACATCTAGGAAAAGAACAATACATTTTCTTATGGCCATAATTGTAATGTAAATTTTTTATAATAAATTATTATTTTATTATTTCTATCATCATCATCATAATCATCATCTTTATCATCATCATCATCCAAGAAAACAGTCGATTGGGATAAATACAGTACATGCTAACAGTTTTATCAACTAGCATTTCATCTGTGGTTACATATTTGTCGTTTTAAAAATCATCAGCTGTCTCTTATCAGGTGTTTTATTTTGGATTTGTCTTTAGTTTGGTGTTAAAATGGGTACTGCATATTACCGGAGAAAGTGTTTTTAGAATTTGATATTGCTACCGTCTAAAAAAATTAGTATAAAACTTTATTTATATAGAAATCGCCATGACGAAATAAGATTTCAGTATTTTTTTTGTACTAACATTTAAAAAATATAACGTATGTTTGTGTAGCATTAGGTTAGGAAGATAGTCTAGAAGTTATCATTTTATGTATCATTATTTCGTCCTACATTTTTGGGTCTTATTAATATTTACACCCAAATTCAGTAAAATGACTTCAGATTTGCTTAAATCTCTGTGTAGTGAAAAAAAGTTGGATAGAGATAAAGCAGTTTCAGATTTAAACAAGTATATATCTTTATGTTCCCTTGATGAGAGGATAAAATTTGAAAGTGATTTACTTCTTTTATTAAATTGTAATGATGAAGTCCCTTGGGAAACCAAACATGGTTGCCTTTTAGGAGCAAGAAATCTATTATCTGTTGTAGATTTATCGAATGAAAAGGAGCATGCATTTGTACTAGATATCAAGCTAATTTCAAGACAACTCTTGACTGATATTGAAGTTCGTGTTAGATTAGAAGCAGGTAAGGTATATTTTATGTAATAATTAAAGTTAAGCCATACTTTATAATTAGTTAGTGTAATAGGTTGTGCCTGTCTGAGTCCAAATTGTTATGTTCAAGATTGAGTCTTAAAAATTATTTACACAATTTTATGCCACTTGATAACAAAGTAAAGTAGGCTGTGTTTTACTTTTAGTAGCAGTAAATATGCAGTTAAACTTGTTTTTGCTTTTTTTTTGCCAAAACACTATATTGTATGCCCAAGTGTAATAATACATAATGGAAAAGTGTAGAAACTATGGAAAGTTAAACAAAAATGCAAAAATAAAAGTTACACACATATCCTCAAAATTACTATTGCACGAAAGTAGCTAACATGTTTTGCATTGAAAAACATTTTATTAATTAAATGTGTGTTATTGATGATAAAAACCTTTCTTAAAAAAAAAAGTTTTAAGATCATAACTAACACAGTTGGGCATGAAAATCCTATTAATACAGTTTTGTATGAAAGTAAGCCAGCCACGAAAACAAATCTTTAAAAATGCCATGATTTATAAGATAATGGAAGACGATTGTAATACCTATCTAAACTGAAAAAAACTGTTTACAAAAAGTGCAAAAATTATCAATGTAATGATTGTGTGAATATGATAACCAATATGAACGCATATGAACACTACTACATGACAAACAACAATGATGTCACACTTGGTGTAGTATATCTAGCATTCTCCATGCTGTGTAAACAACAGTGATGTCACAATATAGGTCCATTAAAAATTGTATAAAATCATACCTTATCATAAGCGATTTTATTTTCCATAGGTGAATATCTCATAATTGAATAATAAATACACAATAAAAAAAATATTTAAAAAAATCACAATTGCTCAATTTTTAATATTTTCTACTGGTATTAATAATAAAGGAACCAATTTTTGAAGCACTTTGAAATCCTATAATCAACCAAATCTTGAAAAAAATGAAAAGTAGTAGGCTTACCTACCATTGTAGGCTTACCAAAAATTAAATAATAAAAAATTAAAAGTTTAATAAAAAAAGTAAAAGCCAGCTAATCTATTCAGTTTCTACACTTTTATTCTGAAATGTATAAATTATATTGTTAATTACTGATAATAATACAATTAATAGTCTTCAATTAAAAATCTTAACTCAATTAAAAATTATATATATATATATATATATATATATATATATATATATATATATAATCCTATGTATATTATTAACGAACTTCCATGGAACATTAACGAACTTCCATAAGCCTACTTTTTTATATTTTTTCATTTTCTCATAATAAAATTCAAATCCTTTTTCAATTCATTGTTTTATAAATGAAAAATTTGGTGTTAGAATTATACCACCTTATTTATATAAAATCCTGTTAATATTTTTACACGTTTCAATTTCAAAAGGCTAAAAAGATGTGTAACTCTAAACAGATTTTTTTATAATACAGGTAACGTTTTGGGAGCATTATGCAGCACTGTTGGAGAAAGTATATATATCCAAGAAAAGGATTATGTATTACATTTGGTAAAGACTAACTTGGAAAGACAAATTGGAGAGGATGAGTCATCTCGACATGAACAAATGGAAACGGAAAAGCTGATTGAGAAATTATCTGGATTTACTGAAAGAGTAAGATTTATTACATATATTATATTCAATAGTATTATTTCTTTAATACTTTGATAAATATTATTATTGTAATTTCAAATAAATTTTCTATGTACCATAGTACATTTATAAAATACTTATGTACTTATGTTTTAGGACAGCCTATGTATATATGTATATACAGTGGCAGATTGAGGAATTTTTAAAGAAGTTAGTCCTTTTTTAATACAGTGGGATATTGAATATTTATTGAGGAAGAGAGATGGGTTATATTTTTTAATTTTTAACATAGGTTAAAATTGTTAAAAAAATTTTTAATTGAATTTTTTTTGCTATAAATTTGAAAAGAAACTACTATTTTAAAAATTTACATTTTTTAAAATTAAAGTCTAAGTTAGTGTAGTAAAATCAGTATTTAATTTTAAAACAAAATAATACAGAGGTTAATTGACTGACTGCCAGTGAATGGTGATTTGTGTGTTTACCTTCACTGGCCCTCTTCTAGGCTAATAGTAAACTGGAATAAAACAATGCACATATCTACCCTGGTAGGTCAATAATAGACATGTGCTTAGTACACTTGCACTCCACATTTATTCCATATTGTTACAGTGGTTGTTGTAACACCTGTATTATAAAGTTCATGTCACTATGAAACAGCAAAATGAAAATATAGGCATGTGGGGCATTCCAAGTAACTAGTTACAGTTATTTCTAGCAATCTTTAGCCCTTCTCATCACTCTGATGCATAAATATTTGTATGTGGTAATACTTTTGGCTCACACTATCTTGGACTCCCAGGAAAGTCCCTTGTAGAGATGCTTGGTAAGACAGTTGTAACCAGTAGCTAGTCGGAAATTTGCTACAGATATATTATTCGTTCGCCATAAGTATTTCACCTTTGTAATTAAAAATTTCCTGATTATGAATACTATTTAAAATTTCCATAGCACTAAACTGGAAAGTTCGAAAATATAAATTATCCATTACAACAAATATCCATTATATCCAGTGTTAGTTTTAGACCAAAGGGAATTTTTTAAGCCCCTTTTTAAATATACTGAATGTATGCACTTTTTGTGTTGTACTTTCTGAATGTACTGTTCTCGTATATAGTGTATTACACATGAAATTTAATAGTAACACTTGCATACTTGTAAATCAGTGCTTAAAACATGTTTCCAATAATACCCACTAATTTTTTTATTATTATTATTTATATATTTTAAGGCAAAAAGCACATTGAGGCTATTATCGCCTCCATAAATGTAAGTGTCTATGTAAAGTTATTTCTTTTACTGTAATTACATTAAGGTTTTATTATTATTTGTTACATTTTTAAAATATTGTTTCTAGCGTCGAAGCTCAGATGCTGCTCAAATTTTTCATGACACTGCTGGTTGGAAAAATTTAGAAACTAGTTTGAAGTGTCTCCAAGCAATGATTGTAGGTTGTGGGTCTAATTTTCAAGCATTTGTTGATCAAGAGCTTCTAAACCTTGTATTCCAAACACTTGTTCACACTAATCGATTTGTTCGTGAAACAGGATTCTATGTGTGTTCTGCTCTGGTTGGTTGCGGCAAGACAAGAAAAGGTAAATAATAATTTTTCTCTTTCTACAAGTATGGATATTGATTTTGAAACAATTCAGTGTTAGTTTTTAGTTGAGTTTCATATAGAAGTCATTTAGTTAAATATTGTTCTTGATAAATTAGATTGTGGAGCTGTAAATTTTTTTATCTATCTAAGTGCTAAGTTTTAAATTCTTTCAGAGACATTAATAAAGCAATTTATTTATGATCAAAATTTTTATTTGGATCTTCACTTATATTGATTAATTTTTGTTGTTGTTAACTTGGAGAATTTTAACTTGGAGAATTGTTAATTTTTTATTGTTGTTGGAAAGAGGTACTGAATCAGCCATTATTGTAAGACTGAGATTATCAAGTGTGCACTGATCCTAACCCTTACAACATGTTTTAAATGGTTGTTACAATTTTATTGATAGAATGATTGAAAGAGTTATTTTCTCTTGAAAAAGAATGCACAAAGACCTAATTTTTGGGCTATTACGAACATGTTTCGAGGTTTATCATGAATTCCCACTGCAATTAACCCTATAGTTGTGTTCATTAACCTTACCAATTATGTAAAATTTGACTCATTACTAAACAGTGTTTCCAGTGAAATTCTCATCTTCATCAAATCGATGTAAGATTTCCACCAAAAACTCCTTTTAATCAAGCTTGCCAATATCTTAGTTCTTGAATCATTGTAATTTTTTTATGGTTTAAGATGCAGACATTTTCTTAAAAAAAAAAACATGTTGGAACAGTATGTGTGGAACACTTAGTTCACAGGAAGCGTACTGGGTCGATTTAGTTGAACTGTTAACAAAATTTCTTCTTTTTCTTCTTCCAATGGCTTCTTTTGGCTCACACCATCTTGGACTCCCAATAAAGTCCAGGAAAGTCTCTTGTAGAGATGCTTGGTAAGACCGTCGTAACCAGTAGCTAGTCGGAAATTTGCTACAGATATATTGTGTGGAAGCACCCTATTTTCTTAAATAAGTTTTGCCCTGCAGTTTATCCTTCATCTCATCAACAAATTTCTGCTGTGATGTTGTTTCTAATTTTTGTACTGTTGCCTGCAACATCAGTGCACCTGCTGGTTTTTGGGTAATTTTTGTTCCTCTCTTCGCCAAGTCATCTGCAGCCTCGTTCCCTCGCAGACCCTCATGAGCAGAAACCCGCTGCATGTTGTTAATAAAATTTGGTCTCACTTGCTGTAGACATTGTCAGCCACATGGGAATGTACTGTAGATTTAACTGAATAGCCAGTTTCAACAAACACGTACGCCTCTAATAAATGCTAAGCAATTTATGAGAGGAGGATCTCTACCATATTCAGTAAAAAGTTTGTTCAGTTGTTGCAGACTTTCAGTCATCAAACCAAAATACACTGAGAATACTTGGTATCAATGAAGACAGTCATCTTCATTGAAAACGTTTTCTAGGACTTGTGCGGCTTGCAGCAGTGAAAAAGTTTGTCAATGCAGCTTGTGAAGTCGAAATCCCAAGCAGTGTTAAGGTGTAATGATAAGTTTTTCCTAAAAACTGGAATGCTGTATACTGTCAAGATTCATCGTCCAGTGGAATCTACCAGTAGGAAGCTTTTAAATTTATTGTACTCAGACATTGGCATCCTTTGGCTAATACTTTATTTATAGATCAATTGCATTTGCATGATGATTTCTTTCGCCCTCCTAGCATCTAAACATAAAAATATTTCTCCATTCTTTTTGATAACATAGATAATGGAATTGATGAAGTTACTGTGAGATTGTTCAGTGATTTTTAAATGATACATGTGCTCAATTTCTTTTGCAATGACCTCTTGATATATTGATTTCTGAGATGGGATGGGATAATTTTGATCTCTGAATGTCTTGACTTCTTTGATCTTAAGATGATGTATGTATTTATTGCAGCATCCTGGTATATCGGATAATAGATGATCTTATTCACTGAGTAGTGCCTTAAGTTTGTTTAAATTCTGATTAGTCTGTAAAGTCTTGTCGATAGTGTCTTTGCCTAATGTTGGATAGTGTTTGCTGGTGTCGTTGTCCTTGTAAAATATTTGGCTTCATTTGATTTCTTTGTTCATCTAAATATTTTCTATAATCGTCGCTAATATGACAGTGTATGCCTTCTTGTATAACATCTTCAAATTTCAAAATAATATTTTCATTATCTATTTTTGTTTTTACGTGTATAATATTGGTTTCAAAGTTTAGTTCCGTCGTTAATATACATATCATATCCACTTCCATAATGATTTCTTTAATTAAATTTGACACCATTAGTACTTGCATCCAAAACTTAACCTTTCCTAATTCTGTTTGTATCATCAGGATTCTTGATACTCTTTTCGATTTTGCACAGACGGCAGTCCTTACGTGAATATTCATCGCTGGTAGTTCTTCGTATTTCCCTATGGTATTCTTGTTTTCTTATAACCACTGCTCTGATATGCGAGACACATTTAATCCGGCATCTATTAATGCTGCTATACTACGTTTTCCAATTTTAAATCTGTTTTTTAGGACATTTGTTTATCTGCCTTGTCCTTCTAAAATTCATGTCCAGAGGTTCTTCGGGTAGCAGGAAGTCATTGTCGCAGTATAAGTTACTGATGGAATAAATGTTGTTGTCAATGATTGAATGATATTTATTTTTATATAGGTTATTATTAGTTTATTCTGAGGTTGATGATTTGCACTGGGTAAATATCATTGAGTGATGCCGGATATTCGATGTGAATTTTGCTATACTCGTGGCTTGTGATATTCTCTGTGTGCTGTAGTTTTCTAGTTGTGCAGGTGTAGTCTGGTTTGCATGTTCACTTGTAAAACTCGATACCCAGTTATTCTCAGTGACAGCATGGCATACATTCACTTGCTCCTTAGTAGGGTAAGTGCGGTGAGATCGGTCTAGTTCTGGTGGTTGACGTAGTTCTGTTATCTGGAGGTGTTCTGTGTGATACTAGTAATTGCTGGTGTCAGGTCTTGGGTAGCTATTGTTGTGCTGATGTCCCTGATAAGTTTTTTGAAAATAATATTGTCCCTAATGTAGATTCGGTGGTCGTTGGTTGTATTGTGGTTGCAGGTTAAACCTAGGTTGATAATTATTAGTCTGGGTTTCATCTATTTAAATCTTATATGGGATCGAAAATTTATTTTGTAGTTTTAACCTATCAAGCTTTGTTTATTATAGTTCTAAAAAAAGAAATTAAATCAAGACAAACAAACAAAACAATGGAAAATACCTACAGCTATTGAATGGGTCAGATATATAACTAATTCACATTAATCAATAACCCTTAAAACTAATTTTAATCTAACGTGGAATTATTATTGTCTCTTAAACAAATCGGATTTAAATTGTTCACGGGTCCTTAAGTCTATCACACGTAGAAATATAAGTTCACAGTTAAAGAATATCAGTTTTTTTGAAATGTTTTATTAATTTAATATTCTCGGGGGGGAGGGGGGTTCATGTGCTGGACTCATTCAAGTTCATTTATATTAAAAAAAACTCTATTAATAATTTTGCAGTTCAGTATCATAAATGTTCACTAGATTTAATACTGTTAAAATTTTCGTATTATTTGATTAAATTTTTTTGCAGATATAATAAAATCAAAATTATTAATTATATTAGAATCTGTTAGATTTGGTTTTTAGGCTGAGCTCAGATTTAAAATCGATTTTGGAAGTCTATGTTGAAAAAAAGTAAGTTAAGATCTTATCCAATTTTCCAAAATTTGTTGTAATTTATTTTGAATAATAATAATTCAATAATAATAATAATAATAATAATAATTGAATAATAATAATTGAATAATTTATTTTGAATTTATTTTGAATGAACTTAACATGTATCTTTATAATTAATATTTTCGGATACTGAAATAAATTTGATAAATTATAATTCTAAATCGCTGCGCTAACACTTTTGGTAATAGTCGACAAGCACATGCCTGTACTGCTTAGTGGCCAAGAGTCGACTAGTAGTGTCTTTTCCTTTTCCAGAAATTTCTATCTTCGTAAAAATTCCATTTTACTTGGCCTCGCTTGTTGCGTTATCAGAAGTCAAAACATTGCTTGACCACATAGTCCGGGTTCTGTATTTTTGCGAAATTAACTTTATGATGTGATTTTTAACAATTATTTTGTTGAAACTGATTTATTGAATTATTTTATGACTTTTGAGGAGTTAATTTTCCTTTTATTCCACATAATTTAATTTTTTGTTAGACTGTGTTAGCTATCTCTATCTCTCTTGTTTTGTGCCAAAATTTGCTAATGTAGTGTATATGTTTCATGTGCATGCTTGGCCTGTCTCTTCCAGGTTAGTAATGTCGGTCCAATATGTCTTCCTTTGTTTATTAATTTCCAGCATATCCCTATCTTAGCTCTATATTTTGACATTCAATGCATACGAAATTGTTGTTTTTGTTTCTAAAATGTTCGATTAGTAAAATAATTTAGTTACCCTGTCGATTAAGTTATTATTTTAATAAAGTAAATACGTTTAAGCTAGGCTTTGGTGCCGTGATGTCATCGCCTATGAATGTTTTCGTTAGTGGCCTAGGCTTATGCATTGTTTGTATTTGAGTTTTCCTTAACCTATCCTACTATTTGAATTATAAATTGTTACAACTGTGTATAAGTTTTTTAAAAAAGGTATTAATTTATAATTACATAAACAAATGTACAGAAATATCTTATTTTAAGCATTAGTTGTCTTATAGAGATACAACTTGTGATATGTAAAATATTAATATTTTTTTTTGAGTTTGAATTTTGGTTCTTTTTTTATAAAAAATAAATTTTTGTTAACATTGTTTGAATTTTGTTAAGTATAAAAATGTGGTTGTTTATTTATAATTAATTATGCTAGTAATTGAAATAGGTACCTGTTTCATTATCTTATTTAATTTATATAACTAAAATGTATTAATTATTTAATTAGATAAAGGAACAGCAGACCATGTTGAAAATCCAATATTTGTATTTGGACATGAATTCAGTAAATATCTTGCATTGGGATTGGCAGACAACTGGAGTCAGGTCAGATTACATCATTCTTCTACATCTTTTCGAACATTTGGGTGTAGACTCCACAACCTTTTTTGATACCCTTCTTTTCATCCCTTGGATCTGCACCAGTTTCCTGCACTATCTTTTTTTCCTCCATATTCTTTAATTTTCATTTCCAGTATCATTTTCCCCCCTTCTATTCTATATGCATATCTATACTACTTCAACTGTTTTCCGGTATAATTTTTAATTATATTTGATGTACTGATATTTTTTTATACTCTATTAATTTTTATGATTGATATAGAGTATACAGCTTTTGTCTGATGTGGTAGATGATGTGTGTTTAATTCTGATCACAAAAAGGAGAAAATCAGCTGTTTCTTAAAAAAAAATGTTTCATTTTGTGTCTTGTTTCTTTTGGTATTATTTAGTGTCTTCCTGATATGTTTCTTTTTACCTGACTAAACAGTTTTTAAGTGATAAGTCAAGTTGTAACAAGAATTTACGTAAAAGATGTATTTAAAAATTACCCGATTGATACCTTGTAGCAAATGCTAATTTTCAGAAAGTGGTTTTCACAATATGTTTTGTAATTCAAGCAGAGTTACCATTGATTTTTTTTCATGCTTTGTATTAAATTTTGTCTTCAGTATTTTTAATGATATGAAATAAGGACATTAAACATAAAACATGAAGCTTTCAATTTCATCTTTTTTCTTTTCATTTTCTCTTTAATGAAAACTTTGTATTGTCTTTACAGAGTGATTAGATACATTTTTCTAAATAAATATCTACATTGAATATTGTTTTGTATTTATAATTATTATCCCACCAAAATCCAAAAGCATATGTTGTTTACCTTCCTTTCTTACTTGTAAAGGATTTGCTTTTCTTCAATCTTTTTTAAAATGCTTCTGGATAAATACAGCAATGTTATTTCACTTTTCAAAGATTGATATTATTGTGATCCTCTGTTTCTTGTTTGGAAATCATTTTTAACACTTTTTAATTATGATTTTTACACCTTTAGGCCTTCATGTTTCATTACTGTTCATTCCATTTACTTCTCCAGTGATCTCCATTACTGTTTTTATTCAGTTAGATCAAAATAAAAAAAACTTTAAATAGTATTTAATTTTATGCATGATTTAAAACAGAAATGTTTGAATTCGAAATACTGGGCCTAGCTGTTTTTCAATTTTTCAGAATGTTTTATTTAATTATGACTAAGCTATTTTAGTGAACATTTTCTTAAACTTAAAATTTGTATGAGATTGAAAATTTAAAGATGTGCTGGTTGTAAATTCATGTGAAAATTGATTTTTGAAAGTTATTACTTGAAAAAGTAAAAATTCTTCCAAATACTTTTTTTTAATTTACAAGATGTTCATCTAGATTGAAACAATGTACCAGCCAAATTAGAGTAAGAGAGAATATTTAGATAAGAAAAAAATATCTCTTCTCTCGCTGTTCCCTACCCCTCTCTCTCCCTTTCAATCTAATATGCAACAATGTGGGGTTTGTTTGTCTACATTTAAAATATGAGTCATGTATTTTTTATTTTAAAGGGAAAAGCACATTGAGGCTATTATCGCCTCCATAAATGTAAGTGTGAGAGTAAAGTGTTAAAGTCATAAGTGTAGTTTTGCAAGTGTAAATGTGTGTTAGACTCGGGTACCGCAAGAGACGTAGGTGCAGACCTACCAATAGACCTCTCAATAGGTGAGACCTCTCAATAGGTGCAGCTAGTCTATTGCTAGATAGACTATCACATGCGAGATATGAGTCATGTATAAGGCTATAACTATATACCTCTTTGTCAATCAAATATAAAATGAGTTTTAATTAAAATATATTTTCCAATAACCGTTTGTTAACTTGAAAGAGTTTTTCTTTCAAATACTAAAAAACTATACAACTTCAATATGGATGTTGCTGCTAGATAAGATTATGGTTAGGCCGGATGGCCACTATATGTGGAATACATATTCAAAACCTAACCTATTGTTTTTAATGTTATATACATTAAATGTTTAGTGTGCTGGTATGTGCAGCCACTGAAAGCATAACGGAGTTGAACAGAGTCAAGTGGTGTCGCTGGGCTTCACTCTGTAGCTTTGACTCTGTCTAAATTCAGTTTTCAAGCTGAATATTCTTCCCACACTACATTAACCATGCCCTAAAACTTACTATTTCTCATTCCTAGATTACCATCGCCTATGTTAAGGTTTTCCTAAAATCCATTACAGGAGGCTTAAACATTTAGATTTAAAACGTATTCCTTAAACTGACGAAAATCCACTTTTGGTTGTCTTTCATTTTCATTCCGCTTGATCAGCACAGCACAGCTCTACTCTGTATTTTGTGGCCGCCTGGCCTTATGGCCATCTCTTGGTATATATTTTTTAAGGGAAGCATAAACATAACAGAAATAAAGCTTTTAGATAAAATAAATAAATAATATAACACAAGATATAACAACTATATAAATTAAATTTTATTTAAAGCATTCAGACGATGAAGGAAGTCTAGAACCCAGTCAACGGCCGAGGCACTACCTCCCAACATCGTCTGCAAACAGTTGCTCAGACCACACATAACACGCACATTTTGAAAACCATCACAATCGAGCAGTATATGTTTAATTGTGATGGCTTCCCTACAGAATTCGCATTCTGGTGGGTCCCCGCGTTCCATCAGAAATCCATGCGTTAACATGGAGTGACCAATGCGAAGGCCACCTCTTCTCTGCAACTTGCACGTATTGAAGACCCCCAAGGACGAACTGTACTTTTAATTACCCTCAATTTATTACTGCTTGTAGCTGCCCATTCATTTTCCCACTGTAGATGAATTAAATGTTTTACGTGACAAAGAAAGTCAGACACGATTACACGTTGAGTGCATGGCGGAAGAAAAGTTGCTTCCTTTGCTGCATTGTCCGCTACAGTGTTTCCAAATATTCCACAGTGACCAGGAATCCAGATAAATGATACTCTTGCACCTCGTAGTTCAAGTCTATGGACAGAGCACAGAATATCTTGAACCAGAGGATTTACCGAATACATATCCCGGATTAAATTTTATTGATTATTTATTGTTATTTAGTTCTTAAGTGTAATATATCTATACCTGTTATCTAAATTTTTAATTTATTTTTACTGTTATAGTTTGTTGTTGTTGTTTTTGTTGTTGTTTTATTCTTAAGTAAAATTTTGTTTTATATACTTTCATTTTTCGTGACGGCGATGATAACCTGAACGGTTTTGTGCCGGAAAAAAAAAAAATTAAGGGAAGCAAATGTAGACAAAGTTGGCAGGATAGTGAAAAGTTTGTTAGAGTTTGGACCTGTACGCAAGTTCAAATCCAGTTACCACCTTAGATTTTTCCTGTGTGTTACATCAGTCCTTCATTAATCTAACTTGTATAAATTTAAAACATTAAACCAAATATATATATCAGAAACTTTTTAATTTACAGGTACGGTTAGCTGCGTCAGATGCTACAAGAAAATTTTTATTGTCATTACCTGACAAAGATCGTGAAATTTTTTATGAAAAACTTTTACCAAGAATGTGTTTAAACAGGTAAATTCAGAAATTGTGCTTATTGTAGTTATCATTTTAGTTATTTCGTTCTTACAACTTTAAAGTTTTTAGATTTAACACAGTGTGTGTTAGTAATCACTTACTGAAAAATCATTTTCATTTTTAATTTATTGCACTACATTAACCATTTAACTGGTAGGTTTTCATAGACATAACTCAACTATCCTGTGGGGTTAAGAAATGTCTTATTCATCAAACTCAGAAATGGGCAGCCCCGAAGAGCTTCTGATACCATCGTCCCTGTCTTTATTGTCAGATATAATGACTTCAGCAAATAAAAAATAAAACAAATAATATAATCTCATAGGAAAAAGGAAAACTGAAAATTCCATTGTTTTTATATAACAAACTCATTCCCATTAGCAAAACTACACTTATCAATCACCATTGTTTGAATTTGAATACGCAAAGGCTAGAGCACTGTGTTGACATTAAATAAACTATTGAAATTCCTGTATACATTTAGGAATAAGCAAAACAACTTCAACAAAATGTTTATATAAAATGTGTTGTTTTATTAATATAAAATCCTTTCAGTGGTAATATATCAACTATCAGAGTGATAAGTTTATAAATAACCAGCCTCTTGCAACCGTCTTATTTCCATTAAGAACCTAGCCAAGAAAGGTTCATTTTAGTCATAGTAGTACTTTAAATGTATGCTATAGTGAAGCACTGGACTTAATTATCAATGTTGTCAAGAAAGGAAATATCTTGAGAGTAACACGAGGGGCACTATGGCTGAAAACAACATATTTTGGCAGTAGTGGAGGGGCACTATGGCTGAAAACAACATATTTTGGCAGTAGTGAGAGGGGCACTATGGCTGAAAACAACATATTTTGGCTGTAGTGAGAGGGGCACTATGGCTGAAAACAACATATTTTGGCAGTAGTGTGAGGGGCACTATGGATGAAAACAACATATTTTGGCAGTAGTGAGAGGGGCACTATGGCTGAAAACAACATATTTTGGCAGTAGTGGAGGGGCACTATGGCTGAAAACAACATATTTTGGCAGTAGTGGAGGAGCACTATGGCTGAAAACAACATATTTTGGCAGTAGTGAGAAGGGCACTATGGCTGAAAACAACATTTTTTGGCAGTAGTGTGAGGGGCACTATGGCTGAAAACAACATATTTTGGTAGTAGTGGAGGGGCACTATGGCTGAAAACAACATATTTTGGCAGTAGTGAGAGGGGCACTATGGCTGAAAACAACATATTTTGGCAGTAGTGGAGGGGCACTATGGCTGAAAACAACATATTTTGGCAGTAGTGGAGGGGCACTATGGCTGAAAACAACATATTTTGGCAGTAGTGGAGGGGCACTATGGCTGAAAACAACATATGTTGGCAGTATGGAGGGGCACTATGGCTGAAAACAACATATTTTGGCAGTAGTGTGAGGGGCACTATGGATGAAAACAACATATTTTGGCAGTAGTGTAAGGGGCACTATGGATGAAAACAACATATTTTGGCAGTAGTGAGAGGGGCACTATGGCTGAAAACAACATATTTTGGCAGTAGTGGAGGGGCACTATGGCTGAAAACAACATATTTTGGCAGTAGTGGAGGGGCACTATGGCTGAAAACAACATATTTTGGCAGTAGTGGAGGGGGCACTATGGCTGAAAACAACATATTTTGGCAGTAGTGGAGGGGCACTATGGCTGAAAACAACATATTTTGGCAGTAGTGGAGGGTCACTATGGCTGAAAACAACATATGTTGGCAGTATGGAGGGGCACTATGGCTGAAAACAACATATTTTGGCAGTAGTGTAAGGGGCACTATGGCTGAAAACAACATATTTTGGCAGTAGTGGAGGGGCACTATGGCTGAAAACAACATATTTTGGCAGTAGTGGAGGGGGCACTATGGCTGAAAACAACATATTTTGGCAGTAGTGGAGGGGCACTATGGCTGAAAACAACATATGTTGGCAGTATGGAGGGGCACTATGGCTGAAAACAACATATTTTGGCAGTAGTGGAGGGGCACTATGGCTGAAAACAACATATGTTTTTCAGTATGGAGGGGCACTATGGCTGAAAACAACATATTTTGGCAGTAGTGTGAGGGGCATTATGGCTGAAAACAACATATTTTGGCAGTAGTGGAGGGGGCACTATGGCTGAAAACAACATATTTTGGCAGTAGTGTGAGGGGCACTATGGATGAAAACAACATATGTTGGCAGTATGGAGGGGCACTATGGCTGAAAACAACATATTTTGGCAGTAGTGTGAGGGGCACTATGGCTGAAAACAACATATTTTGGCAGTAGTGTGAGGGTCACTATGGCTGAAAACAACATATTTTGGCAGTAGTGGAGGGGGCACTATGGCTGAAAACAACATATGTTGGCAGTATGGAGGGGCACTATGGCTGAAAACAACATATTTTGGCAGTAGTGGAGGGGGCACTATGGCTGAAAACAACATATTTTGGCAGTAGTGTAAGGGGCACTATGGCTGAAAACAACATATTTTGGCAGTAGTGGAGGGGCACTATGGCTGAAAACAACATATGTTGGCAGTATGGAGGGGCACTATGGCTGAAAACAACATATTTTGGCAGTAGTGTGAGGGGCACTATGGATGAAAACAACATAATTTGGCAGTAGTGTAAGGGGCGCTATGGATGAAAACAACATATTTTGGCAGTATGGAGGGGCACTATGGCTGAAAACAACATATTTTGGCAGTAGTGTGAGGGGCACTATGGATGAAAACAACATATTTTCGCAGTAGTGA
Organism: Callitettix versicolor; assembly: GCA_022606455.1. NCBI lineage: Eukaryota > Metazoa > Arthropoda > Insecta > Hemiptera > Cercopidae > Callitettix > Callitettix versicolor. Next base: position 76,830,456 of record CM040188.1, on the reverse strand, counting down.
GAGGGGCACTATGGCTGAAAACAACATATTTTGGCAGTAGTGGAAGGGCACTATGGCTGAAAACAACATATTTTGGCAGTAGTGGAGGGGGCACTATGGCTGAAAACAACATATTTTGGCATTAGTGGAGGGGCACTATGGCTGAAAACAACATATTTTGGCAGTAGTGTAAGGGGCATTATGGCTGAAAACAACATATGTTGGCAGTATGGAGGGGCACTATGGCTGAAAACAACATATTTTGGCAGTAGTGGAGGGGCACTATGGCTGAAAACATCATATTTTGGCAGTAGTGGAGGGGGTACTATGGCTGAAAACAACATATTTTGGCAGTGGTGGAGGGGCACTATGGCTGAAAACAACATATGTTGGCAGTATGGAGGGGCACTATGGCTGAAAACAACATATTTTGGCAGTAGTGGAGGGGGCACTATGGCTGAAAACAACATATTTTGGCAGTAGTGTGAGGGGCACTATGGCTGAAAACAACATATTTTGGCAGTAGTGGAGGGGGCACTATGGCTGAAAACAACATATGTTTGCAGTATGGAGGGGCACTATGGCTGAAAACAACAAATTTTGGCAGTAGTGTGAGGGGCACTATGGCTGAAAACAACATATTTTGGCAGTAGTGGAGGGGGCACTATGGCTGAAAACAACATATTTTGGCAGTAGTGTGAGGGGCACTATGGATGAAAACAACATATGTTGGCAGTATGGAGGGGCACTATGGCTGAAAACAACATATTTTGGCAGTAGTGGAGGGGCACTATGGCTGAAAACAACATATTTTGGCAGTAGTGGAGGGGCACTATGGCTGAAAACAACATATTTTGGCAGTAGTGTGAGGGCACTATGGCTGAAAACAACATATTTTGGCAGTAGTGGAGGGGGCACTATGGCTGAAAACAACATATGTTGGCAGAATGGAGGGGCACTATGGCTGAAAACAACATATTTTGGCAGTAGTGTGAGGGGCACTATGGCTGAAAACAACATATTTTGGCAGTAGTGGAGGGGCACTATGGCTGAAAACAACATATTTTGGCAGTAGTGTGAGGGGCACTATGGCTGAAAACAACATATTTTGGCAGTAGTGGAGGGGGCACTATGGCTGAAAACAACATATGTTGGCAGTATGGAGGGGCACTATGGCTGAAAACAACATATTTTGGCAGTAGTGGAGGGGGCACTATGGCTGAAAACAACATATTTTGGCAGTAGTGTGGGGGGCACTATGGCTGAAAACAACATATTTTGGCAGTAGTGTAAGGGGCACTATGGCTGAAAACAACATATTTTGGCAGTAGTGGAGGGGCACTATGGCTGAAAACAACATATGTTGGCAGTATGGAGGGGCACTATGGCTGAAAACAACATATTTTGGCAGTAGTGTGAGGGGCACTATGGCTGAAAACAACATATTTTGGCAGTAGTGTGAGGGGCACTATGGCTGAAAACAACATATTTTGGCAGTAGTGGAGGGGGCACTATGGCTGAAAACAACATATGTTGGCAGTATGGAGGGGCACTATGGCTGAAAACAACATATTTTGGCAGTAGTGTGAGGGGCACTATGGATGAAAACAACATATTTTGGCAGTAGTGTAAGGGGCACTATGGATGAAAACAACATATTTTGGCAGTAGTGAGAGGGGCACTATGGCTGAAAACAACATATTTTGGCAGTATGGAGGGGCACTATGGCTGAAAACAACATATTTTGGCAGTAGTGTGAGGGGCACTATGGATGAAAACAACATATTTTGGCAGTAGTGAGAGGGGCACTATGGCTGAAAACAACATATTTTGGCAGTAGTGGAGGGGCACTATGGCTGAAAACAACATATTTTGGCAGTAGTGGAGGGGGCACTATGGCTGAAAACAACATATTTGGCAGTAGTGGTTGGGGCACTATGGCTGAAAACAACATATTTTGGCAGTAGTGGAGGGGCACTATGGCTGAAAACAACATATTTTGGCAGTAGTGTAAGGGGCATTATGGCTGAAAACAACATATTTTGGCAGTAGTGTGAGGGGCACTATGGATGAAAACAACATATTTTGGCAGTAGTGTAAGGGGCACTATGGATGAAAACAACATATTTTGGCAGTAGTGAGAGGGGCACTATGGCTGAAAACAACATATTTTGGCAGTATGGAGGGGCACTATGGCTGAAAACAACATATTTTGGCAGTAGTGTGAGGGGCACTATGGATGAAAACAACATATTTTGGCAGTAGTGAGAGGGGCACTATGGCTGAAAACATATTTTGGCAGTAGTGGAGGGGCACTATGGCTGAAAACAACATATTTTGGCAGTAGTGGAGGGGGCACTATGGCTGAAAACAACATATTTTGGCAGTAGTGGTTGGGGCACTATGGCTGAAAACAACATATTTTGGCAGTAGTGGAGGGGCACTATGGCTGAAAACAACATATTTTGGCAGTAGTGTAAGGGGCATTATGGCTGAAAACAACATATTTTGGCAGTAGTGGAGGGGGCACTATGGCTGAAAACAACATATTTTGGCAGTAGTGGAGGGGCACTATGGCTGAAAACAACATAATTTGGCAGTAGTGGAGGGGGCACTATGGCTGAAAACAACATATTTTGGCAGTAGTGGAGGGGCACTATGGCTGAAAACAACATATTTTGGCAGTAGTGGAGGGGGCACTATGGCTGAAAACAACATATTTTGGCAGTAGTGTAAGGGGCACTATGGCTGAAAACAACATATTTTGGCAGTAGTATGAGGGGCACTTCGGCTGAAAACGTGATATCTCATTTAAAGCAATTAAAGGATTGAATAAATTAAACACGCATTGTTTTTTCGTAGAAACTACATATTTATCTTTTTTTTATTTTTAAATGTGTTACTCTCTTTGTCTCCACTTGAAAACATTGTAATTGCTTCTGATTCATACAAACATTTTTGTAGATACTATGTTGCCGAGGGCGTCCGTATTTATTCACAAGAAACTTGGAGACAAGTCACAGGATTAAATGGACGTAGCTTAGTCCAGCGCTATATTGAACCCACAGTCAAGTATTATAATGAAGCTACAGAGTCAGACAATCATGCTGTTAGGGAAGCAGCTTGTGCATGTATAGCGGAACTGGCATCTAAAATTGAACCATCCGCAGTGCGACCATACGTTCCTTTGTTGTTGAAGACTTTACTGCAGTGTTTTCACGATGACAGCTGGCCAGTTAGGGATGGTAAGTTAAAATAGTTTTGACCATGCTAATGTTTAAACTAAATATTTGTGAACTGCTTTTGTTATTATACTTGGTGAGCTTTGTAGCAAATGTTAAGAACAAGTATTTACTATTGATAGCTGCTGATTGTACAAAATGTTTTTTTTTTATAATTTGCCATTGTTTGTACGTACTAAGAATAAAAAAAATAATAGTTTCATTCCTAATAAATTCAAAACCATTTTAAAGTGAGAAAACTCAATTTAATTTTCATTATTCATTTATTTCAGCATCATGTGTGGCTTGTGGGCAGTTTATCTCTTGTTTCCCAGAAGAGTCACTACCCGAAATGGATGATCTCTACCCACTTTTCTTTAATAACTTGGGTGATCCAATCCCTTCTGTTAGACAAGGAGCTGCAGTTGCACTTGGCAATGTTGTGCGTGTGTACGGAACAGAAGCTTTACGAGTAAGTTGTTAAAGTTTAAAGAAGATATAGAGCTTTTATGTTGTATTTGAATGTTTATAAACTCTGTAGTTTCACAGTACACTGCTGTTTTTCATAGAACACTGTACCATCTTTAAAATAAAGGAAGTTTGTAAAAATTCTTGTTTAATAAATACTTGCACATGTGTATATGTGTTAATGCACATATAACCCAATACTGAGGAGATTAATATATATTTGAGAACTTTCATTCTTGTTAATTATTGTTAAACATATGTAACAATTATTGTGTACATGATGGCAAAAGTACACGTTTAGGCCTGCCAAAAGAAGTATTAACTTAAAAAAATTTATAGTACAGTAGTATTTTATAATGGACTGACAGTCAACAGAAATTGGCGACTAAAAAGTAATGGTTAATTGAAGGTTCACTGTACATCATTTTCATAAAACTTAAAATATTTGACTATATTCAAATGTTGTACTATTAACATTTAATGTGTGATTGTTGTCTATGATTTAGATTGTGTTGCATATTGAAGCACTATAAGCATATCTGCATTAGTGTTTTCTGTATTTAATTCATCAAATCATATCAAGGAAATTGCATTTTATTATTGCAATAAAGTCTGATTTAAGTCTTGTAACGGGTCTTGTTTGTTTTAGAAAGTGATTGATCATGTAAAATTCAATTTAAATGGAATTAAGTCACAACCTGCAGAGGTAGAAAAGTACAAAGATGCAGATAGTCATAACGAGCAAGCTCAGTTCGGTGTAATAAAACGAAGAAGAGACAATGACATTGAGTTGCATTCTGACAAGCAGGTAATAATAAACAGGTTAACATGACAGGGTTTTTATTATGAACCTGCACTAGCATTTTATTATGAAACATAAATAAGAATAGGAACATCCATGTAGAACATTTGGAAAATCCTTTTCCCTCTTTTCCTTAACCATTTGTGTTTAGAGAAATACTGTAAACACAAAGGTTAACATGTCAGGGTTTTTATTATGAACCTGCACTAGCATTTTATTATGAAACATAAATAAGAATAGGACCATCCATGTAGAACATTGGGAAAATCCTTTTTCCTCTTTTCCTTAACCACTTGTGTTTAGAGAACTACTGTAAATAGCCATCAATAATCTAATGAAATCAGATAAATATTTACCTAAAATATATTTGCACTAAGAATACACAGTGCACTAAGTGTGGCTGTTTTCCTGATATGCTCAGCCGTCCTGTTACAAGCTATTGTGTGGACTGTTCGAGCTAGACTTTACGTCACCAACATCATAAGGAAAAATATTATACCCCTAGTCATGAGTTTGGCTTTTTAGTTCAGTAAATGTTCTGAAAAATACTCAACTCAATAAGTAAAGATAGATTGTAAGTTCCAAAAGTTTTCATTGAAAATTTTGTATATTTTGATTTTGGAAAATCTTTGGTTACACCTCAGCTTGACTTTAGACATTACATAACAAAGCTCATCAGAGGGAACTTTTATCCATTTTTTTTTTTTTTAAGAGTACTGTTGATGCTCTACGGGCCTTAAACAAGAAAGACACATCAGTTATAAGGTTTTTGTGTTTCCTTATACTTCACCATTGCCCCTGACAAGCTCCAGAATCTTGTATAGGGGTCCTTGTGAAACTAATCTGGTCGCTGGAATCTGACGTTTTCTTCTTTTGAAATCCAGGGCCTTGCACTTGAGGAGTATGTGTGCTATCGTTTCAGATTCCTGCATGCGCAGATGGCAATCAGGTGAGATTGTGATAATTTCACCTTATGCAGATGACTCTCCGGATGTGGCTGTGTTTGGTGAACATGGCAATGACCTGTCTCAACAGCCTCCTGTTGAACTGAAGAAGTGTCCTTGTCAGTGCAGGGTTTGATCCTGAGAGAAGACGTTTTCCTAATCGTTGCCCAGAAAATTACGTCCATTGTCTGATGTGTAGAGAAGACACTAGCACACTTTCTTTCACAGGATATAAGTACAAGAATTACTTGCGCGATTAATCCTACATGTGGGCTCCGGTCTCACAAGTCGAGCAGCAGATCCTTTTTTGGCCATCAGGACTGTCTCTCAATTCCTGCAATGCTCAGATATCCATCCCAAGTACACCATTTGATGGAACACAGAGAGAGTGGAGGGTATCCCATATCAATTTAAATGAGATTTCTACAGAGTTGAAAGCTTTTATTGCCACTTGATAATACTCTGCCTGAGAGTATTAGAATTGTCTTACCTTTAAATCCTTCTAATGCTCTATGTACTCATGCCAAGTTTGCAGAAATCATGGCTTGAAATAAAGTGTTTTACTTTCCTGAGCTAACTTCAATAATTACCCCAGTGGTTTCGCAGTGTCCGCCGTACCTAGACTGCTGATCATGCAATGATAATTAGCCGAAATGATTCAGTTTAGAAGGTTGTATATTACCAACCTTTCTTAAAGGTAGGATTTACTGAGTTAACATTGAATTTGTTAATTAAAACGTTTCTTAGGTATTATTAGAGTATAGTTTTATGTAACATGTATGCTGGTGTGTTTGTTGTGTAGGGATGAGCTAGGGGTGTGGTGGGGTTGCTAAGCTCATGTGCTGCCCAACTGCCCCCGCCGGGTTTTATGAAACCTAATTCTATAAAAGTTGTTTTTAATGTTATTTGACTTAAATACTAATGATATGTGAATGTATCTAAAGAAACAAAATGGAAATAACATAGGTAAACTTCATCTGTGAAATAATGAGTTGTGACTACTAGTGTGAAACTTAGAATAATTTTGTTTTGAGATGTTGACGCCAAACCAAGCAACATTTCAAGTGAAATATTAGAGGGTTTGACTAGCACCATGTTTTTGCCAATCACAAAAAAGAAAAATTATGTGCGGGAATGAAGATGAAGAACCAAGGTAGGCAGTCTTCTACAGAAACTCCCTATTGAATGAACAATAGCTGTTGCAAGAAATAAAAGGAACATTTTTGTAGAATTTTAAATAATTGAGTTTTCTAAGTATCATATATTATTAAAATAATATATTCAGTTCATTTTGTCATTGAACTGAATAATTAATTTATAGTGCATTACAATAAAAAACTTCCATCGAATAAAGGTCGTGGACTTTCCAAGTATAAGAAACTTGTAGTGTGGTGAGATTGTGAGTGACTATACATTGAGGAAATCTTGAAACCAACACAAGAATAATTAAATACAATTATACTTTTAAATATTAATAATTTTCTTTTTAATTGATAGTGGTCACAATTAATAATATTTATCTTTTAAATTGTTAGTATTCATTATTAACAGCAATGGCATTATACTTGTTACAATACAGGATAGGTAATTTTAAATGTACTCTCTTTGATTTGATTTTTGTAAAGAATAATAATTAATTTTTAGTATATTTAGGCATAAAATAAACCAGTTTTAATATTTAATGACCTGTGTATCAATAATTTGCACCTTATAAACCTACTTACCACAAACCTTAAATTCTCTTATTAAAAAGTTACATATGCACATCTAATCATAGCTTGACAATATAGTAAGATGCAGCATCTTACTATATTTTATTAGCATCTTGACTTTATTTAGAGCCTTTTTAATTCCATGAGCATTGGATTCATACTTTGATTACAATTGATATCAATAACAGTTACTTCAATAATGCTAAAAATATGTATTTTTTAGATGTATTCGTGTGGTTCACTTGCACCAAAGATGGGTAGAGGAGGTGGTTGTTCTGATCATAAATTTCAAAGAGAATCCCAACCCTGGGAAAAAGCAGATGGGTAAGACAAACAAAATTGTCCTCAAAGTTAACTTAAAAAATCATTTGAAATATTTGGTCAATTATATTCTGATAATACTTTAGATTGTTTGAATTACAGCTTTTTCAAACTTCTACATAAAAAAGTGGTTTTCATTGTGCTGTTTATATGATTTTTCAAGACTGGTTGTGTAAATAGCTCGTCTGGTTTTGCTGAAATTTGATTTATTTTCTCTGTATCTTGAAATATCACTGTCATAAATATATTTAATGAATGTGTAATTTTTATATTTCAGTTGTGTTCATTTGTTAAGTGAACTATCAAATATCACAGATGCTTCTAAAGAAGTTCTACAATTTTTACCCGCAGTTGCAGATGTGTGTCAGTATCATCATTACCCACAATATGTGATCCTTTTAGAAACAGTTTGCAAACATTTACCTAATATCGGCAAAAACCTTGGAGTCAGACCCTTCAAAGCATATCTTGATTTATTCATTGATCCCATGTTCCATGCTTTGGTAAGAAATTTATATAAAATTTTAGTAATAATGTAATTTCACCTTTATTATTTTTTTTTGCTAGATTTTTGAAATATAATTTACTAGACCTATGTTTTCAGGGTGAGAGGTGAGAAAACAAATATTTAAAATATACAGGGAATGAGAAATGTGTCAGAATGCCTTTAAAATATTACAAAATTGCTTGTTACTGGAAAACATAACAGATACCAAAATACTTCAAATTCCAAATTACTACTTTCCACCAGCATTGATTTTTTTTTCTAATTTCCAAGGTTTTATAACAATTATTTTGTAATGTTTTCACTTCTTTTTTTTTATTTTAAGGAGAAAAGCACATTGAGGCTATTATTGCCTCCCTAAATGTAAGTGTGAGTGTAAAGTGTTAAAGTCGTAAGTGAGGTGTTATAAGTGTGTGTGTGTTAGACTGGGGTACAGCAAGTAACTCCCTGCGGGGATGTTTTCACTTCATCAAGTTAAGAAGGAAACAGGATTTTTGTTAAGTCTGTATTATACAAATGTAAAACATTAACTAGTATGAATACTATTATCTCCATTTTTATTTCAGGAATGTGAAAATGCATTAACATCGAGTGCTGCAAGTCAGTGTTTAAACCAATTAGGCACACTAATCGGACCAAATATTCTTCGAGCCAGAGTAGATAAACATAATCCACGGTGAGATTTTTAATGTTTCATTTTTCACATTAACTTTATATGTTATAATTTAATTTTTGCAAGAAAATGGAGTCTGTTAGAAAAACACTATGGAGTTTTTAATGATCGAAAAACAATTTTTTATTCTAACTAGCTACAGCTTAACTAACAATCACTTTTTATAATACAATCACAATGAAGAAATTTATTCTGCAATGGCTGCCTGACTGACTAATAAAGAAAGGCTAATTACTCAGTTCACAGCCTACAGTAAAAGTGAAAAAGCTTTGTTTTTTAAGGCAAACTTCTTCTAATGTCCAATTTATCAGACAATTGCTTTATATGAATATAATGTTATCATTCTTATGCTTTGAGAGTTCTTTTTACAAATGTAAATTTAAAAAAATAAGCAGTAAACAATAAGTTGTTTAACATAACCAAACATTAGTAAAACTAGCCAGTGTCTTATAAGAAAAGTGACAGTGTCAGATTGATGAAACAGCTGATTGGTCTAAGGCACTATATTTGGCCAGTACAGTGTGTTAAAAGGTGAGCGGTTTCAAATCCTGCATCGGCTGTTGATTTTTCTGTGCAACTCACTTAAGTGTTTGTCTGTGGTAGAGGGAGAGGCGAGGACCACCATAAATGAATGGTGGATAATTCAGATGCAAGGTGACAGGGAAGGGTGAATTCTTTGTGAGTTGCACAGCTGACCAAGAGTTTTGTTACTATTTTTACTATGTAATATATGTCCAGCTGAAAATATTATCGTTAAATATGTTCAAAAAAAAAAAAAATTACATTATCATCAATGTCTCAATTCAGGTATTGGTGTTAATATTTACTAATAAAGAAGTGGTTATGTAAGTTGAACTGTTTTCCTTTGAATTTCATGTAAAAAAATAGTGTCATTATTTTTGAAAGGCGCTCAAGGATCCAAGTAAAATATATGTCATATTCCTATAATTTCCAGTTCAAAAGACAACTTCTTCCAATGGCTTCTTTTTGGCTCACACCACCTTGGATCCTCTTAATAAAATCTAGGAAAGACCCTCTGTTCTTGTTTCCATTCTATCCATTCCCTTGCAGATCAGTAGGTGATCCTTGCCCATAACACGACCATCCCATGAACAAATTGTGCACTTCAATTCAAAAGATATTTATATATATATATCGGTTAAAACGTGCAGCGACGTTGTCCAATGCCCAGATTCCACTATTTCCGATCTTTCCATTATCCGATTTGTAATTCAAAAGATATTTAAAATGAAAAAAATTATTTTGCAAGGTCTTTCTGTTTTAAACTACATATAGAGAGGAAGTAAACATAATTAAATATTGCATTTTAACCTTAAGCGATATTGTAGGTTCCGTAACACAATAGGTATTGTTGTTCATTATTGTTAAGATATCAAACAATTTCTCGAAATAAATCAACTGAATTAAACAATGCAAACCCTTATCATTAATCAATTTTCATAGGAAAAAATATTGAGTAGCACTCTTGTTAATGTTAGTAATATTATGAATGTTAATAATGTTAAGCAATGCAAACCCTTATCATTAACCAATTTTCATAGGAAAAAAATTGAATTGAGTAGAACTCTTCTACATGTTAATAATATTGAGAGAGGTTATGTACTTTGTATAAAAATTGTTTATTTATTGCAGTGGCCATCAAGGTAAGATTCAAATCTGGGATCTTAAATGTATATGGAGGTCAGGGTTCAGTTTTAATTTAAAATGCTAATTTATGCAGATTTTACTGTTGATTAGGATGGTGAAATAAGTTTTTCATTGTTGCAAGTGTTTGACAGTGGTGTGATGCATAGCCAAATATGGTACTGATCGGATGTATAGCCAGATTTTTATTAGATCTTAAATGTTTAATTCAGGTAGAAAGGTCTACACCACCTTGTAGCCAGATTTTGAAATTTTTCATTAGATTTCTTCAAATTAAATATTTAACTGAAAATTACATCTAGTCATATCTACATAGAACATTCATGGTAGTAATGTTCGAACTTCATGGGTAATATCATGTGAGTACTATTTAGCGCAAGGTAAAAAAAAAAATGTTTGCTGTGATATTGTTACTTTTGAAAATTTGTTTCCATCATATCACCGAGACAGGTGCGAGGCACAATTACTGTATTAATTTCTTTGTTTTCAGGAACTATTTGAAAAATGTCCTTATAATATTTTTAATAATTTTAATGTATCAAATTTCATTTATTTAATCACAAATTTATTGTATTTTTTTCAGGTATTTGCAGCATCTGGATGCAAATATATTCATAGCACCTTTTTAAACATTGATCTCCATTTTTTTTTAACACGATAGATACTGAGTCTTTGTATACCCACCTGTAAATTATTTCCACAGAATAAATTTTTTTAAGTAAATTTATGTTTCATTTACTTTTTTTACCTGTATGCCATAAGTTCAGGAAGAAAAATTGAAGACTTCCATATTGCAGTACAAGTCTCAACTTTTCTCAGTAGGTACACACGAGTTATAATTTTGTCAAAAGAGGTCTGAAACCTGGTCATTATTCAGAAAAAACTGTTTATAAACTTACAATAACTGTTCGCACATTTTTTGATATTTGCTCAAAACATGGCTTTCATATCTTAGCAACTTTGAAATGGTAAATAAGAAGAAAAATATAAAAATCCAACAGTGTTCAGTGTATTTTCCCCTCTATTTACTCATAGATTATAAATTTTTTATAATTCATTATATTTCAAACTACCGAATTAAAAGAATTTCTTAAAACACTAGCTGTTAGTTTCATTGTTATTTATCTGTTGTCCTAGTAACAAGATTTTCATTGTTTTCTTCAACGATTTTGATTAAATTTTGCTTAAGTAACCAAAGTAAGGCCACTGTCTCTCTCCCCCAAAAAAAAAAAATCTGGCCCAGCTAACTTTGGATCGTAAGAAAAACTAAAAAATGCTTAATTTCTAAAACAGATCATTGAAAAAGAGAATCATAATTTAAGTCAATGCACTAAATTTGAAACAGAAATTTACAATTCAGAAAAAACTGTATTCCTATTGTTTCTCATGTACTATCAAAATGTGTATTTTTAAAAAAAATTCAATCAATACAATAACTGTAGTATGTACCTTAAAATATGTCCGGAATCTGGTAAAACTTAATTTCAGAGTTTGCTAGATTTCTGTTAAAGGAAAAAAATTGAATTTTGCAATAACAAGAATAATATATAAAAAATGTCATAATTTTTTTTGCATCAGTGCTGTTACTTTTTTAGATTTACTTTTTATTTGTTTACACACACATATATATATATATATATATATATATATATATATATATATATATATATATATATATATATATATATATATATATATATATATATATATATATATATATATATATATATATATATATATATATATATATATATATATATATATATATATATATATATATATATATATATATATAGAGAGAGAGAGAGAGAGAGCTAGCATGTAATACAATGGTTTATTATTTTTAAATATTTGTAATTAATTATATACAATAATTATATAATGAATATACAATGTTCAAGAATTATTTTACTGACTATATCAACAATAATATATATATATATATATATATTAAATAAATATATATATAAATAAATATATATATAAATAGATATATATAAATACATATATATATATATATATATAAATATATATATATTTATTTATTATAAATATGTTATGTAGTCAGTGAAAGAAATCTTGAACATTATATATTGATAAATTAATTACACCTAACAAATACTTAAATTATGAAAGGAATGGACCATTGTATAACATGCCAGCCCAGTTGTTACAATTACGAGGTACGTCCAGAAAGCAAGTTCCATTTGGTAATAAAATTAAATTGTGTACAGATACAGAAAAATTATTTATTGCACAAAATTCTACAACTCTTAAAACTACTTTTCCACATAACTGCCAGAAGTTTGCCGCCTGTGTCTTCAACCAGTTGGAAACATTTTCTTTCAGCTCTTTGTCATTGCTGAAGTGTTGACCGCCAAGGAAAGACTTGAGATTTAAGACCAGATGAAAGTCGCTAGGAGCGAGGTCAGGGCTGTACGGAGGATGGTTAAACACGTCCCAGCCAAATCCTGTAGGTTTTTCGTCACATTTGCAGTGTGTGGTCGTGTGTTGTCATGAAGAAAAACAACACCTTTTGACAGCAATCCTTGGTGCTTATTCTGTATTGCACAGCGCAATTTCCTAAGTGTCTCGCAATAAACATCTGCTTTGATTGTTTGACCATGCGGTAAGAAATCAATGAGTAAGATGCCTTTCCAGTCCCAGAACACTGTGCACATCATTTTTTGAGGTGTCAAGATTTGTTTCGGCTTAACCTTTGCTGGGGATGAAGTGTGCCTCCATTCCATTGATTGCCGCTTACTTTCAGGGGTGTCATAAGAAACCCAAGTTTCATCTCCTGTGACTATCTGTGTCAGAAATTCTTCGCCGCCTTCATCATAATGGGTCAAAAACTGAAGTGCACTACCCATCCGATTTGTTTTGTGTTGTTCAGTAAGAATCTTTGGTACCCAACGTGAGCAAAGTTTACGAAATTTCTGTTTTTCGGTAACAATTTCATGAATTAGTGATTGTGAGATTTGGGGAAATTCCATAGCGAGAGCACTAATTGTAAACTTGCAGTTTTCCTGGATCTTGTCATCAATCGCGTGAACCAGTTCTTCTGTAACCAAAGATGGACGCCCACTTTGTTCTTCATCGTGCACTTCACTACGTCCTTCATTGAACTGTCGGACCCATCTTCTCACCGCATTTTGTCCGTAAACTTTGCCGATAAATTTCAATTGGTTTCACTTTCCTAGCATTCAGAAAACGAATCACAGATCTGATTTCACAAGCGGCGGGATTTTCAATCAACACCGACATTGTAAACAAGCACAACAAAGAGTACGTGGCTGACAGCGATCTCAAAATGGTGCACATTTCTTCTCCTTGATACAGAGCGTCTACCGCGCATGTGCAAAACTACGATCACATTGCTGCAGCGTAGAGAAATTGAAACGGAACTTACTTTCTGGACGTACCTCGTATTAGGCATTACCAGTTAGGTATATTACACAATATTTATATATTATAATTGTGTATGAAGTAGGTAGATAAGTGTCCATTTTCTTTAATATCAGTTGTGTATAGTTCCAATAAATTCAGTAATATATAATTGGACTAATACAAACCAGTAATGAACACTGACTACTTACATTTTTTAACATTAATTTCTGTCAGCCAGTCCCTCAACTGTCATTTTTTTGTTTATGCTTTTACTACATTTTTGATAGAAATATGTAGCAACATGTGAGAAGGTTGTAATATTTGTTTTACCATAGAGGTTTTAGAATTCTATTGCATATTTTATGTGTACATGTGTTTCATAATCTGGATTAAAAAAAAAAAAAATATTTTAAACATCTTTGTAATATTAAAATAACCAAATTTTCAAGAAAATAGTAGTGTATCACAAGGCAATATTAATCTTTGTGCTCCAAGGGGGACTTTGTAATCAAGTCGGATAAATGTTTGCAGCAGCATACCCAGAACTCAGGTGGACCACTACTTGTGGTTTGTACTGTTTTGCTGTTAGGCTTATCTTGTGTCAAACCTTTATGCCTAGTGTCTGAATTAAATCAACATGTGTTTGGATTTATTCTTTCAAATCAGTAACCTTTATCAAGTTATATAATAGTTTTTGGATTAAATTTGCACTTAATATTTCCATCACTAATTATTTCATGTTTCTTGATATAGAAATTAATAATTTTTAAATATATTTTTTTAATGTGTTTTCTTCATTCTTAAAAAACTATTTATTTATATAAATATATGAGAAAATGTTTGTAATGAACATTTTTATTCACACAATAAGTATAATTTTATGAAAAGCATTAATATTAATTACATATAAAACATACTATAGTGTTGCAACATTATTATAAGTTATTACTGAAATGTAAAAAAAAAACTAATGCTGTTGTAATAGGATAATTAAATTAGTTTTATTTAGTGTGGCCTGAAAGGAAAATTAAATCAACTTCAAAAAATCAAGTGAAGCTAAGTGGGTTGTAGTTTCTTCTTCTATTTTAAGAATCATCAATATTGACTTTTAAGTTAACCTTCATCCTCTTTCCTGCCAACAAAATCTTCTTTCATTTTTCTAAAACAAAAAAAAATTAGCCCAGTTCAATCTGTTAGTGACAAAAATGGATTTTAACGATGTTAGCGTTGATGTTCCTACTGACAACATACGCTTGTACAAAAATATTAGGCCAGGCTGTCACCAAATGGGAGCGGAGCTGTGCTGAGCTGGGGGGAATGAAGTTGAACAACAGAAGCAGAGTTTAGTCAGTTTAAAGAACACATTTATCTTTTAAATTTAAATATTTAGGCCTATTTTAACGGATTTTAAAAACCATTACCTAGGTAACCTAAGTTTGGAGGCATGGTCAACGCAGTGGAGAAAGCGGAGTCGGCGATGCCGCTTGACTCCGCTCAACTCCATTACACTTTCTGAGGCCATATCTACATTAAAAACAATAGGTTAGGTTTTGAATGCACAGTCTGCTCTGCTCTGCTCAACTCTGAGCATTTGGTGGCCACCTGGCATTAGGGTCCCAGGACATACATAAGGATCAAAAACAGCACATACATCTTATAATGTGTATATATTTATAATATTTATATAGCACAAGTGCAGTACTACAGTTTAACATAACCACAATTGACAAAAATTTGTTATAATTACTATAGTAGTGTTCTCACTAAGCAGTGATTGATCATTTACAATGGATTCTCGACACATTTGATAATTAATTACAAAACACAATTTTAATCTGTCTCCTCTCTAATAACAAATAATATTTACAAGCAATTATTTTATTCTGTCAAACTAAAACGAAAATAAAGGTACAAAGTGGAAAAATCAAAATACATTCTCCAATGTGCACTTACATGAATGTGTGGATGAGCATTCAAATTATACAGATATATAACTTAAAATGAAATTAAAACTATTAACACAGTTAGTAGTTACAGGTACTTAAATATTCGCTGAATAAAAATCTCTGTAAACTATCCTGAAGAAAATTTCTTATAACGCTAGCTTCAGAATATTATACTAATTCTTTAAGGTTTGATGTTTGCTCATGCTTTTTAAAATATCCTTTGTTGCTACATAAAAAATTAAAATATAAAAACATATATCTGAAACCTAAGCCTAGTCAATTGTAAAAATAAGTTGGGATTTCAAACTATAAGAAAAACCTACTTGTGCTTGTGACCGGAATTGCATTGTATGACATTCTTCTAATACCTAAAAAATCAAGTACAGTTATTTTTTAAACACTTATTATTTATTGTTATTTGTAGTCTTTTTTAATTCATGTTATTTTCACTATGCAATTATGCTGTTGAGGAACTACTGCTGCGCACAAGTATTTGACAATAACAGTTTACCTAATAAACTGTAGTTTCACACCAATTTTTTTGTTTTTCTAATTCGCTAACATTAAGATAAAAAGATAACATTTTATACAAACGTGATGTATACAAATTATACAAAACATATTAGTAATCTAGATACTACTTGAAATAGGTATTAAATTTAAAATGAAAGGTTATGGGAAACATATGTTTGGGGCAAACAGGTTTCTTGTACATACACCCTTCAATATAAAAACTCATTAATAAGAAATATCGTGATTTTGTAGCTTCAGAAACAACCATAATTATTGCTAATTACATTTTATTAAAGTAAACATTTAGTTAATAACACATACTTAATACTTATTATTTTAAATTATATTAAATTATTTATGACATTAAAAGGCAAGAACAATATTACATTTTGTAAGGATTTATAAAAAAAATATTTAGGTAGTGAAACAGATTAACAAAATTTAATTGTTTTAATACTTTCCTAAATTCATTACCCTAGCTCTTGAATGGACATGTCTCCATTTGCAATCATGGAATCCTGTTACGGGTTTCAAGGTCAGATGTGCTAAACAGAAAGTACATTATGTATTTACATTAATAAGATACCTTTGTGATGCTAGCCGCCTCGGTGGCCTAGTGGATAGCGTACTAGGCTTTCACCCCGAGGACCCGGGTTCGATTCCTGGCGAGGGCTTGGCATTTTCATAGGGCTTGGCTAATCATCCCATCGTCTGCATTAGCCCAAGTGTGCACAATAGTCAGACGTTAAAAAAAAAAAAAAAAAAAAAAAAAAAAAAAAAAAAAAAAAAAAAAAATGTGATGCTCTAGATGTGTCATGTTTTCATTTCATTAAATGTCTTTTTGTTAACAAATAATAGAAGAAGATTTACTACAGCACAGTGCAATAATACATCAATAGGCGGTATCAAATATAGAAAACAATTTATTGATTTTGGAAAAATAATGTGTAATTTACAGAACAATGGAGTTCTGAAAAAAAGATATTTAGTAATGTTTTGGAATGATTTCTAATAAAGATTAAATTATGGTTTTGAAACAGACTGAATGGCATGGCTCAGAGAAAGGAAGTTGATTCTGTTCCTGAGAATCACCTGTTCAAGAGAATAAACCTAACAACAATGTATTTCTTTTCAGAAATATGTTTACATGTTTTGTGAAAATGTAAATTGGTCCATTCCAAATCTTTGCATCACCCTGGAAAGTTGTACACACTGGTACAAAAGAAAATGTAAAATTATAATATACTAGTAATGAAATGATGTGTATCCTTAAAAAACCCGTGAAGAACTTTAATATTAATTATCAGTAGGCCCTGATTTTGTAATGTCAAACATCAATTTGGAATGGACAAACTGTACTTCACATCATAAAACCATTAATTTTTCATATAAGGACAGATAAATTCATTTTAAATTCTATAAAGATAGTATCTTAATTGAATTAAACTAAAAAAAATAAATAATAATCCAAAGTACAATTTAAAACAAGCAAAAAAAAAAAAACTGAAACAGATTAATTTTAAAAATATTACAAACATATATATACATAATATTGGTATTTTAAATATTAACAATATATTCTTTTAAACAATATTTAATATAAGAACTAAGTTCACACAAATACATTAATATTACTTTACGCACATTTATATACCTACAAATTGGCATTAGCCTATAACAGTTGAAAATACCAGATGTTTAGAAAGAATTAGTGTACATGAAAGATTATTTTCGCCAAAAATGGAAGTAGTGCTGTACTTGCAACATCGTTTAAGTTTGGTATCCCTTAAAATGGTTTTTATTAATAAATTCTATAAATTTTAAAAAGATAACTGGTTATATTTACTGAAAATAGAAGTACATTATCCTTAACATAGTATCAAACAGAACATCCTGTACTTTGTAAAATATTCCTGCTTTGAACACTTATAAAAACTGACAATTTAAGAATTTTCTGAGTTGCTAGTGATGGGTTAACAAAATGCACAAAGCTGCTTGTACAATAAAATCTGAATGAATAAAGTTTCTCACCATGTCAAAATATTTAAAAAAATTCAGCTTCTTAGTTTTAGAGATAATAAAAAGGTTACTGAATATAGCATTTTTCTTTTTTTTACTTTGTGGTTTAATGTTTTCTTACTTTACTCTAGTGGGTCAGTAGCATATGGAAAAACCAATGGTAGTAACTAGACTTTGCATGTAGTGAGAGTTGTAGCAAACTGCCTACAGATTGAGCAGGGATGTCTGTTTATGCAGCACAATATACCATCTTATATCCCGAGGACTCTGGTTCGATTCCCGGTCAGGGCTTGGCATTTTCATATGCTATAAATCATCCCATCGTCTGCATTAGCCCAAGTGTGCACAATAGTCGAACATTAAACACAAAAAAATCTAACAAGATACTATTTTAACACATCTTAAATAGTATAAGATGATGTACAGGTAAATTTATGCATAGGTTTTGCAGGTTTATTACTGCAATATCACAGTTATTTACACTATATAGTATAAATTACGCTCTAGTGGTTACACATTTTTTCAATATTATGTACTGTATATAAAATTATATAGTTGTTTCTAACATCAGTATTTTACGCGTCCTTTCCAGCAAAAGAAATGCAAAAAAAAACATGGTCAAAAACAAAAAAAATCCAATATTTCTTTGAAAAAACAATGCACCCTTCCGCACAATTGATTCAATGAGCAATACAGTACCAACTACAATGAGAACAAAAAGCAACTTTTATAAAATTTTCTCAACATATCTTTCCAAATTATGCAATTGTAATTGTATAACTTACTCCATTTCACTTGCTCTTTGTACGACTACTGATCGCTCTAAAAATATACCAAAAATTTTGTAGTGTCCAAAGGCTGGACTGGATACCAGAAGGTCCCCTGTGTATTAAAATATGATATGGAGTTTTTAAAGGTTTTATTTTGCTTTACAAGTTACTGTATTTACAATGCATATATTTTCCTGACTATATAGTACAGCAATGATTACATAGTAAAACTTCAATCGTGACCATAAAGGATTCTGTGCTTTAAAGTTATTATATAAATTGTACTTTTAAACCTAATTAATTTTGGTGATGAGCTGAAATTATAGTAATCGTAGAAAAATTATAGTAAATTTAAATGGTAGATTTGACTGAGTGCCAGTAAATTATTTAAGAAATAATAAACATTCCACAGCATGCAATTAAAAATGAAATTGTATGTTTAATCTCAAATAGACTTAGTTTAAAATGAAATTCCTTATTTTTATAAAGAAAGCTTGTTTACACATTATCCTTTGCTTTTTTTTGATTAATTATATAAAACAAAGGAAAATCTACAATTTCTAAGGAAATACATTCATAGAATGTAATACCAGGAAAGTATTATGGAGTAAATAATGAACATATACAGTAGAACGCTGTTAAAATTTTTTTATTTTTAAATATGATAGTGCTCTTTTTTTGGTTTTGTGCTGAAAGAGAATGTGGTTTAATATTACTATAAACATTTATATTAATGTTGAATGTTATACACACTGTTAAAATAAAATGCATGTATTGTTATTGATAGGAGGAAGAAAAAGAAAGAGAGAAAATTTGTCCAATGAAGGTAATTCATATGAAAAATTTAAAAGAATTTGAAGACTTCATTTTAAAAAGAAAAACTTAACTGCTAACCAAGCCGACACTGCCAATGAAACGGGTTTATTATGACGTTACCCTAGCATTAGAAGAATCTGCAAAATGTTATAAAGAAGCAATTATTGGCTTAATAACATGGATTGTAGTAAAGCATCCAGCAAGCATAAATTTTCACTTTTTATTACGAAATCAAAAAATCTCTGAGCCCTGAAGAATGTCAACTGTGGAGCATTACCAGTTATCCATCACCTTAAAACAAAAGCTTGAATGGACATAGCATTTTTAAATGTAAATCTGCACTTTTAAGTGATTTGTCAATTTTCATAATTTTTTTGCCAAAACATAATTACATTCCCAAAAGTATTGCCCACATAACCTCAAAATCGCTGTAGCGTGAAAGCAGAGTAATGTTTTTTTCATAACGATAACGATTAATTAAATATGTATTATTAATAATGAAAAACATATACTTTAAAAGAAAATCTAACTTGACTCGATTATTGGGTGTTTTTGCTTATAATGTCAAAATGTATTTCTGTTAAAAATGCTTAAAATAGTAACTTATCGTAACAAATTTAATCTTCCGCAGGTGAATATCATTTAATTCAACTATGCATTAAATAATAATAATAAATAATTATAAATACATAATGAAAAAATGTAAAAAAACTATAACTAGCAAAATCACCTGAAAATGCAGAAATACCTTTTTAAAGACATTGTTTTTTTTAGTTTTTTGTGGCAGGTTTACCCAACAAAAAGCCATCCTACTAAATGATACAATGTGCCATGACATTCAGCAGCTGAAGTATTGGACAATGGAAACATTTAAGTTTTTACCACTCAATAAAGCAAGTCTACAAATGACAGATTTTAAGCCTAATGATAGATGATAGATAATATGGTGGTCTTTATAAGGTAACCAAATCTTGGAAGCAAGTAGCTAATAGCTAAACACCATATCCTTGGAAGAAATTATGGCCGACTTGCTAGATAATATGAAACCAGTGAAAGAAAAACATTTCAAAGAACAAACTTTAAGTTCTGCCTTAAGATGGATATGTTTCAGAAATCTGATAGATGCTCATCAATGAATTTGAAAATTGGTTGGAGGCCGACCGAGGTGTGGGTTACGGTACAATTTCTGTACAAGCACCTGTAAATCTACAGCTGCTTCAAGTAAGAAACAGATGAGAATAACGATGAACAACTAGCAGTCATGCAAACGTAGTGTCCTAGTTAGGGGACTCTTTTATTGCCTGTCATTAACAACAGAAATGTTATTGGTTGAGCTTCTTTTACTTAAAAAGATGCACGATTGTGTGGCTAGAAGCGGTACTCCAAACTGATGCAGCCACAGTTTACAAGCTATTTTTCCAAAAAAGCAGACTCTGACTATTGTGCACACTTGGGCTAATGCAGACGGTGGGGATGATTTATAGCGTATGAAAATGCCAAGCCCTCGCCGGGATTTTTCCAAAAAGCAGACTCTAATATGTACATAGGCTTTTATATGTGTTGAGGTAAATAAGTGTTTTTAGTGTATTTGTGATGAAGTGTTTTAAAACCTATATACATTTTTTGTGTTTCAAACATGTTTTGAACAAATATAGGACATTTCTGTTTAGTACTTTTGTTATATTAAAATTTATTGATTTTCCTCACAATCTCCAATTAACTCAGATGGTCTCTGGTCATGATTAGCACATCTTAACAAGGTTCTACTATATGGCTAATAATAAACAGATAAATTTTACCGCTTTATAAAATAAAAATGGAACTATTCTGTGCTTAGCACAATGATCTACTTTAAGTATTTCACATCATTCATCCATATAATTAGAACAAATTAAAAACCATTAACTTTTAGCACTTTAAAGTGAACTGATCTGAAAACTTTTATCTATCTAATTGTACTTAGGACACATACACAATTCAATACTGCCTATTCACGTTGGTTCAATATGACCATTCACATGTTGGCCTTCTTTTAATTCTACATCACAGTATCAACAAGAATTTCACAAATTAACTTGGCAACCCCATAAATAGCACAGGTTTTAAATACAATAAACTCAGTTTAATGAACAATATGGGACAGCAGGCAATCCTTAAAAATCGATTGTCTGGTAAATGAAGATGGGATCTGTAAGTACCCTGACTACTAATAATTATTTTGGTTCAATTGTATTTAAAAAGAACCAAAGCTTTCATTAAACGGTTATGTTTGTTAGAACTGTCACAGTAGGTTTAAGAATGGATTTCTACTACAACCAGCACTAAGTATCAATAAACTGAAACTAGGATCTCATAAAATCAACTGTAAATGTACCACAATTATTACAAAAATGATTTTAAAAATTCGGATATAAAATTATCTTGCCAACTTATAAAAGGACTAGTTTCTGTTACTGAACGAAAAATAAAAGTCACGTATCATGTTTTCTTTTCCTTTTTATTTTAATTATAGTAATTTGTTCAAAAACATGACAAATTAACATAGCTAGTTTTTAACAACATAACCTGAAAGTTACTATAGCCTACCAGCCTGTTCAATGAAATCAGCTGATTGTTATGAATTAGTATAAAACAACTGCTCTTTCACTATAACTATCAATATAAATTTATGCACTCGCATCACCCAAAACCCAACATCACAATAAGCCCTAAAACGTGATAGATGTTAAAAAACTGGTTTTTGTCATCTGTTACTGTACATAATAGAGAATATATGGGCACATTCTAAAATAACTCTTGGGTGTGTGGACTCTTTGTACATGTATTACTTTCAAGAAACACATAGGTAGAAGGGAATTAAGACACCTCAGTACTTCTTAAAAGTGTCACAAAAATTGACCAATATTAGTGTTGAATTAATATATACATAGCAAGTGACATCTCTTGTCCTTTAGTCCAAAGTTCAGTTATTAGTATAACAAGTTCAAGGATACCTAGTTTACTTCATAATTAATGACATGATTAAACTGTCTGACAACAAATATGAAATTGGAATCAATAAATACTAAGATAATACTGGGTAATCAACTAATGTCAGTATACCTTGTAAATGCAAGTACAAATAATGAGTGCTGATCTTGAACTGTAGATAATTTTTTAAGACACCATTACAAATTTTATTTACACGTATATGTGCTATGTAACTGCAGTCCAATTTGATTAAACTCGGTACAAAAATTGATTTTCGCAATAGCTGGAACAAGTTCATTAAAACATTAGTAACAATAAAATAACAGATCAACAGTTTTAAAATAATGGGTATTTCAATTTTAATTTAAAAAGTTTTTTATATGCTACTTTATGCATACTTTAACGCTGATTATGACTGCAAAATCATATTTTTACAGAAAATAAAACTAACAGCGATGCCAACGTGTATAGGCAGCAAGTTACTGCAACTAAAAATTTATAATAACCTAAATAGCTTTTTGTCGTATAATTAATTCAATGTTTATTTAATTAACAACTTCTTAAAACAATAATCTTCTAATAAATATACTTTAAAAACCATTTTTTAAAAATTTTTCTACATTTTTATACTAAGAAGATTATCAATTAATATTTACAAAATAATGATCACAAACATATATATTTTAAAACAAATAATTTCTACATAAAGCTTAAAATTTTAAAACAACAAACTTCCTTGCTTGAGGATTTAATACTTTTTGAGTGTAAATAATAATCTGTACAATTTAAAGTATAAAAGGCGGTGATACATATAAAAAGGTTGATTTCAAGAGAAGTAAAAATATTTAACATTATTCACCTTTGAACTAATTAATAACTAAAGTAATATTTGCAATACACTTTGGCTATGAAATTACATAAAGCACTAAGTGATTTTAATAAATTGTTTTAATTAAAAACATTTCTGATAACTGTATAAGCTTAGACGTGTTATGAGTGTTTGCGCGTAAATAGCATTCATCTTCTTGAACGTCTCCAGCAATTACCATGAAACAAAGGAGCAAGGTCTTGGAACTTCATTTGACCAAGTTTGCATTTCATTTTTTAGTGTTTCCAGAACACAGAGTGACATGAGATATTGTGGCTTTTAAGCTGGGAATGGTGTGTATTAGGGACAAACTATAAATAACTTATACTGTAAGTACCAGTTCTTCACACTAAACATCAGTACTCTTTTTTAGTTATTATATATTAGACTACCTTGTTTATATTTCTGAGGTAGTTTCTCACAATGGTTTGTAATATATAAAATTCTAAAATGTTTTTAAGGTAATTTGAGCCTTCATATATTGCTTCAATGATGTAATATTCAAATATTAATGAACATTTTTTAATAAATACATTTTTTCACTATTTTTAGCTTATATTCATCCATTCTAACTACTTAAGAGACCTGGTATTGTAGCGTTCCAGAATGTCAATACTCAAAAAGTTAACATGGTTATAGACTGAAATTGTTTATTTAGAGGGTGGTGACCAATGAGTTGGCATGTCATAGCATGTATACATAAAAATATCAAACACAAGCTAAAAATGATGTTTACTATTTTCACTAACATCAGCATGTTTTAGTAACATATAATATAAGCTTAATTATCCATAACCTATGGACTGTCAGGGCAGATTAGAACAAAGTCAGTTAATCAGAATGTAATATGAACTCGAATAAAGCAGTACGGTTGGGTGTCAAAAAAAATCTGAATAAAGTAAGGAAAACATTTTTTTAATGATTAAGCATTTGTACAAACTCACTACAACATTAATTTATTCTGTAAATAGGTTTTAGTATTTATAGTAAAAGGTCATATTTTGCATTTATCTACTACTGTTTGGAATTTCGTTGTCAGTGGAACAAAATACTGACGTAGTTACATATGACGATGTAAAAAATAGGCCAAAATTAACCTGTCATTAAAAAGTTTACTTTAAATTCAATATATTCGTAATTTATTGATAATAACTTTAAAAGTTATGAATGAGTTTTAAGTTTAAATACACTATAGTTCTTTATTACCTAGTATGACTATATTTTAAAATTTTGAAAAGATCAATAATCTGGATAAGATACAATGGCATTTAATTTGGATTTTTGATGCTACACCTTATATTTGACACACACACACAGTAAAACAGGTTCACAGTAAGCACTGCTGAAATGTTTCACTGAAATGATAAATGAATACTAACAGAAGCAGTGTTGCAAAAAGTAGGGAGTAAACAACGTGTTTAGAAATATGGAATGCCTCTGTACAGTCAAGTAGGTTATGCCAATATGACAAACGGATAATCGAGGCTCATAGAAAGTTAAAAATAACTTTCTGTATTTTCCTTAACTTTTCATTATTTTAGATAATCTTTAACAAAGACTTAATTTAATACTTTATAAATAATGTGCTTTAAATACAAGTATGCATTTTGTTTTAACATATAAATTACCGTGAGCCAGTTTTAATATTAACATTTTCAATGTTTTAAGATTTTACAAACTGATAAATATGCATTGTACAGCCTAAGAACTATTTAATACTTGTTTCTATAAAAAGTAACTTTTCCTATTTTATTGTGGATGCATGTTTCTCTGTTGTAAAAAAAAATATTTACCTTATCACTGTAGTAATAAAATAGTAAACGAATGTAGCAATATAGCTCTGTAGTCAGTAAAATAGCAAGCAGTAACTATCACTGATTTGATAGCGTAATGACATTAAACTGTAAAAAAAGTAGTCAAGATATGTTTAAAAATACAATTAATGTTAATTATAATCAGACTATAACGTTAAATTATCATTAACACGATTTTTTGAATATAAAGTTGAGTTAACATAGACATTCAACAAATCAGGTTAGAAGAGTTGTCGGGTTGGATGTTGTCTGCGTTTGGCAAAACAGAAACATGAAATTTTCGCTTATAACACAACAATGGATTCCAATGGAATTAGGTTTGAAACAAGGACAATTAAATCGCTAAAATATCTTGGTATAAAGACTGATACCCATCTCCAGCATAGCGAAAAGTTTCAGACTTCCACAGTGTGTCCAGTGGCTCTGTCAAGACACTGCTTATGCTAGCAGCAGTCAAAAGAAGAACAACGCTGAGCTGTTCAACTTCCTTAGCTAGCTCGTACAGGACAGTATCAGAGCTTGCGATAGCAGGCATCCTACCTGTAGACTTTATGTCAATGTAGAGATGAGCAATCTGACTAAGGAAATGGGACAAATCACCTAAGGCAAAGGCCAAGAGAGAAAGAAACAGGGACACTCAGACCACGGTAAGAGAGATGGGGACAGAAGACAATAGAAAGATGGCTGGATAACCACAATACTGTGATATATCATGATACTATGATCCTAGGTTAAGAAGGATGCATAATGATGTCAAATATCGAGTGATGCAGTTGTTGACTGGAAATGGCTCCAGGAATATTTACAGAAGATGGAAAAGTAGAGTCCTGCATACTTGTACAGAAACTAAGATGATGTTTTGCACATTTTCATTCCATGTAGAATGTGGAAGCTAAGGTTGGAACTTTGACCTCAGAAAACAAAACATAATTGAAATGATACAGTCGCAAAACACTCTTGGAACAAAGTACCACTTTTTGTGAATACAGTACTTGAAAGTCTTGAGGTGTGAATAAACAATATTGTAGGAGAAAGACCCTAGCAGTAAAATGCCCACTTCAAAGCACTATAACAACAAATCCTAAGAAGTTATTGTGTATCGAAAAAGGTTTTTAGTAGGTATACACTTAAATTGTAGAGCCACTAGGCAATGTCAAAGGGAGTCCCACAATTAGTGTGTAATACATTTCCTTCTTCTATAATAATAATAAAAAACATACATATTCACTAAAAAAAATATTAGGCCCTTTATGAAACAATTAACATGAATCTTAGTTAATGATGAAACAGGTATCCAAAATCAGTCTGCTTCAATATCTTAGCTTGTGATTTTAAACTTAAGATTTTATATTTATTGAGTAAATAGTACTTAATGATATCTGATGTTTTTAGCAGTGAAACATGCAACCATAAAATAAAAAAAATATAATAATTTAATGATACTAAATACTGCTTTTTAATAAATGAACTTAAACAAAACTATAAATAATAGAGATACAAGAAACACTGATAATACAGTCACGCAGAGAGGAGCCAGAATAATGGTACATCGAAATAGTTTTATCTTAATGGAAGAATTTATTAGTATACACTAAATATTGTTCTCGAAACTGACTTTAGAACTTAGAAATATAACAATATCGCAAATTGTATTATCACAACCATTCATTTAAAACGTCCCTTCATAGTTTATCACACTTTACTTAAACTTGTCTATGTAATTCCTGTGATACACTGAATATGGCACATGGGGGACCACTGAGTTCTTCTCAATTATCACTAAAGCTCATCCACTATACAAAGTCCTAACTTGGCACAAACTTTCTCATCCCTTGTGCCCTAAACATTAAAAGATCAAATTTACATACCGATTTTCATACTAAAAATACACATACAAACATAGCGTCTAAGTGATACGTGATTACTATATTTACAATATGTCTTGGAGGAGTAAAAAATAACAAAGCGATTCACTTTGATATTGAATTCTGAAGATAATATATATATTAGTAAATAAATAAATATATATATTTTAAAAATTAAATAAAAACAACAGGAAACTATACACTCTGACCACTGTATTGTGCTGGGGGGGGGGAGGGACTTCACTAAGTGAAACATTATATATAATACAACAAATGGTACGAGTTAAACGAGGGTATTTAGACAGCGATACAACCAACGTACAAAGAGTGACAGCTGCCCACACGATTATAAATTTTCATAAAGTTTACACACTTATCAACAAAACATTGAAAAATATAATTTAAAAAAATAATAAAAAAAATGCAAAATCTATCATAAATTATAAAGTTTTTAAGTTTCCATTTATCGCGCTCATTTTTATAGAAATACATAGAAAAACTGTATAATATTTACATAATATATGTATAAATGAACTTATAGTGAAACATGTACAGCCAACATGTAGTCAATATATAAATATAAATACGAGTTTTTATGCGCCACGATTCTAGAACGTTATAAAATTCAGTTGACCATAAGCGTATGTGATTCCATCGGTGCTGCAGAGTCATACAGTGTGTCAGTATCTTGAGTTGGTTCACCCTGAAGCTGGCACTGATTACTTAAAGTACCAGCACCACAATCACAGAAGAACCTGTTTTCAACAAATATAAATTGTTATAGATCTGTAAAAACCATGTTACTTACTTCTTATTTTAAATATAAACAGCAAATAAACACACATTTTGCTATCAAGTTTACATTATATTGTTACGCACAGCGATACAGAAGTTCAATGGCTAGTTATTTTCTCTAGTCAAATGTCTTCTATATAAAGTTCGGTCATTCTAGTTAGTCAGTTTTTTAATTAATAATAATTTCATACAATATTCATTGTAACTCTCCAAAACTCTGTTATTTCATCAAACAGCTAGCTTGAATCTTTGCATTCCATTCCAAAGATAGCACAAAGATATTTTTCAAATAAAGAATCACACACGCAAGTTCTTCGCACACAAACAGTAGCTGTTACTTTAATTAATTTTTAGGATACGGAAGTATTACTCCAAATGAAACAAATAATTGAAAAAAGAAGTTCGATAAACCTATCAAGACATATTTTATTTATAGACCTAACCAAGGCTTATGATTCAATACCTTGGTGTAAATTGTGAGAGATTCTTCAGAACACAAGTATTAATCAAACTTTGATAAACGCTTTGAAGAATTTTTATCATCAATCGATATCTTGGATAAAGATGGGAAACAAATTGTCAAGACTATTTTGTATAACGAAAGGGATTTAAAATTTATATAAAATACGCTCTCTTGCAGTGGAAACGAAAGTGCTCCAGGATGGGAGTACCTTTAAACGATTCGATGATTTACACTTTACAGTTTGCAGATGACCAAGCTATAATTGCAGGAGACAAAGAAGATGTACAATACATGATGCATAAGTTAAAAGAAACATATGAAGAGTGGGGATTATGTATGAACACAGGAAAAACAAAATATTTATATACGGGTGACAAAATAAGTAGTCTAGACATTGAGGACTACATAAGAGGACATACAGCCATGTGAAGAGTATGGATATTTGGGCATAAAGTTCGACAAAAGCGGTACGGATGAAAACGAAATAAGATCACGAATAATCAGGACAAGATCAGAATAAGATCAGAAACAAGGAAAATAATAGGATGCTTCAACGGCGTATTATGGAGTAAGAATATAACAAGATCACTAAAGCTCAATATATATAATTTGATTATTAAGAGTTTTTTTAATATATGGAGCTGAGATGTGGAGAATTAAAAAAAAAACAAGAAAAGTATGGAGGCTGTAGAAATGGATGCATTGAGAAGGTCTGCTAGGATATCGAGTCCAAAAAATAAGAAATGAGGTAATTTGTCAACAGATGGGAATAGAGGACACGATTATAAAGGATATTGAGAGGAGTCAGTTAATTTGGTACGGTTATGTCCAACGGATGAGCCAAGTGCGACTACCGAAACAAGCAATGGAGTGGGTGCCAACCTTAAAAAGAGCAAGAGGAAAACCAAGAAAGAGCTGGATTGAAGGAATCTGTAAAGCTAAGAGTGATCTAAATTTACAAATCGGACAATGGGAAGATCGGAAAGAGTGGAATCTAGGCATCGGACAACATCGCTGCACGTTTTAAGCGATATTATTATTATAAGTATTATTCCTAGAGGATCAACTCTTTATGTTCATGGAAGCGTTGATAGGAAAAATCTGCAGTGACGAAAACATTTAAGAGGCTTAATTTTAGATCTAACAAGGGTTGATCTGACAAACAAAATTGGTACATGTAAATTTCATAAAAAGTAAGATTGATCAACAAATACCAATTACAATTAATTCATTGCTATTTCCTATGTTAATTAAGCAAAATACTTTGCAATGATATTAGATGTATTTAAAAAAGAAAAAAAACAAGAACTGAATTTAAAGTTCAGAAAAGTGTATTGATTCCTGGGAAAGCAATTGTCAGTTCATATTAAATTGTTAATACATAAGAAAGTGTTAAAACCTGTATGGACTTGCGGGATATAAATCTGGAGCTGTTCAAGTCAAAAATAAATAAAATTCAAACCTTCCAAAATAAAGTATCACAATGTAAGGTATTACAATGTAGATAGACCATGGTGTATACAAAATTACAATCAGCATAGGGACTTTGTTAGTCCATAAATAAAAATCTGAGTAAGTTTTTTTATGAAAAAGTATCTCCCAGCATGAACGCCCTGAGATGTGAAGGGAACTGAATGGATACAACTGGTGCAGTATGACGATTGTGGTGAACTAGATCTTTTGAACTGATGGACACTAGTTAACAGAGAACATTCATTGGCTGACTGAATGAAGCAGGTTTTTGTTTCAACTCAATCCTCCTGGTTGAACACATTTAGTTTGTGTTTGTTATGCAGTTTTAGACCAAATGGTAGAAAAGTACCTTGTATAAAACCAGAACAAAAAATGAGTAAACTTTTTTTCTATTCCTTTTAAGATAGCGGCCTTTGGTTTCACGATGACGACTGTAGTTACTGGTTATTTCCTATAATACTGGCTAAATGACAAAACCTATCATAAGTATGATTGCTTCACGGATAAACAGCATAACATTTCTAATATAAGACTCTTCCTAAATATTATGGTTACTGGTTAAATTGGCTAAAAATTTATGAGCGCATCAAGGGCATATCGTAGAGCAGTGACCAAGCAATTGTTATTGCAAGGTCTACTATTCTTTGAACTACTACATTATAACCCTTACAAATGTTTCTTATTTATGAAATGTATATTACTAGATTTAAAAAATCTGACAACACTTTTAGATGATTGATGAGATGTATGGGTTTGTATCTTTTTATTGTATCATCACTTGCTACCAAATGAACAAGGTGACATTTTTTAATATTGTTTCCTACACTGTAACCAAATTTTCTAAATCTGAAAATGTTGTAGCAGTAACAGAGACCACACACAAAAGTAACCAGGTATAAGTAATCTACTATAATAATTTCTAAATGATAATTTTTATGTACAGTAGAATCTTGATTAACCATCACCCTTCTCACTGTTAGTTTCTAATAACCATCTGGTTAGGTTATTCTGTTTTCTGACATTTTCATACAGCCTTCCAAAGTCAATAATTTGTAATAAATAATAAAAGAACCTTCTAGACATAATGAACACTACAACTGAACTCAACTTATATAAAACATAGGCGACAACAGCTGACCTAAATTGCTACCCTAAGCAATCATTCATAATAAAAAATTAAACTATTCTGTCATCTAGTGAAACGAAACAGAAATACTTCAAATAGTGTAAACAAAATTCTGAAAGATTGCATGTTTTTTTTTTTTGTAAAACACTCACACTCTTTATAACGATACTATTCAGTAAGTAGATAATGTAATCGTCACGCAAGTACTCTTTAAGTGGTGTGTATGGTGCTTTCTCATATGTTACATGAACACTTATCAAAAGGTAAAGTACAGATAATTTACTAATTAAAGACCTACGTATGTAAAATTTGTATAATACATAATTAGAGTTAAATAGAAAATTAAGCTTTTTACATTTTCTAAAACATTTTGTACTGTAAACAGAGTATGTTATTTTTATTGATCACCAAAAATACGGGTGATCTATTCCCGTCATTTATCACCCCAATGGACCCGAGAATGATGGTTAATTGAAACTCTACTGTATTTCATGCAATACATGAATTTATTCTTCATAGTGAACATTATATTTTGATTTGTACTGAACACAGAACAATACTTATTACTTGCATATTTACAAGTCGGCCGCTAAATATAAAAAAATACAACCTCGATCAAATGTTTTTTTTATATTTTATAGCATCTATTTGAAAGTCAACACAGATCTGTCATATGATTTTCTAGTTGAAATGTTTTTGTCTTTCATATAAAAAAAAACTCTTAAAAAGAGCCATTAGCTTAATGATTAAAAATTATACTATCATCAAACATTTTTAAATTTTATTTCATTTAATTATATAAATATATAATATATATATATATATATATATATATATGTGTGTGTGTGTAAATATAAAGGGATTTGAGATCCTCCAACTGTGAACATATTGTAAAACAAAAAATTAATTTTTTTTTAGCCATATTTTACTTACCTATCATGCCTGATGAATTCGACATCATGACCAGCATGGCAAGTTTTTATACAATTAACACAAATAGCATTACGATCAGTTGTGTTACAGGTTTGGCAGCGGTAGAAGTCGTGCATCGGAAAAGATGTGTAGCTCGAGATTTTATACAAACACTGGCCATTACGAACGGCTTTTTCAACGGCATCTTGGTTACTGAATATTTTGTTAACTGAAATCATAACAAAACCGATAAAACACATATAACATTCAATGACACTCCCTAAAAAAAATATTTAGTAACTGTTAAACAAGGAACAATTCATAAAGCAAATTATATTTATACCCAAACTAACATGCACTTGTTACCTCGGAAAAACATACCTGTTGTTTCCAAGGCTACATTAGAGATACATTTAAGCAAGATATCAAAATTAAATTTTCACATTACAAAAATATCTATATATTTTATATAGTAGGAAAATTAAGTTTATCAACTTTATAAATATAAAAACATCAGTTCAAAATATGCTCCAGAAATATTGTAACATTATTTCAAAGAACAGGAGATTTCAGATCACAGCTGTTTCTTAAATAACATGGTAAATGATTATTTTTATTGCCAATGTTTACAATGAATATAAAAACAAAATACTAAATATACTCGAAGTGATTGCAGTTAGGAAATGTTTACTTCAAGCAATATTTTACTGCATACATGGACATTACTTTAATTTTCATTTAATGTTTGGTTAAATACCACAAAACAATAAAACCCTTGGTTTAACGGACTAAGTGAGAGGTAACTGCGATAGCTGATTATCCATTAAATGAAGGCAGAACATGTAAGTACAATGATTATTAATAGCAATTGTTTTTCCCACTTAGAAGTATGTTTTTGTTCAGTTGTATGCAAATGTTTTGTTAACATTTGGTAGGTTGGGTTTCTTATTACGCAGTACAAGCATTTAAGAATGGATTCTACACCACTTTCAAGCATTAATCAACTTTATAATATGTACTGTATAGGTCCCAAAATTTATTACAAAAATAATTTTAAAAATTCAAATGCAAGATATTACCTACTTTCAAAATTACAAACAAAGTAATAGTTGGTTTTCGTTGACCATTAAACCAAACATTTACTATATCTTTGTTATAATTTAGCATAACTGGACATAATTTGATAATTTCACTCTCATTTAAAATGTGTAAGAAAATTTGCTATTTATGTTTCATTTGCATGCAAATATTATGAAAGAAGGCCAGTGAACTTAGCCTTACTAATTTAAAAATAAAACAATTTACTTACATCTAACAATTGGCTGAACTCCACTAGCCAAACAAAGCCCTCCGAATCTGTTGTTGAAAATCTGATTACTTTCAAGAGTTGCAGTAGCATTGTTTGTGATCTCAACACCCGCAGCGAGGCCATCAAATATACGGTTTCGCCTTAAAATAGGATGACTTTGTGTAGAAATTAATACGCCTGCTTGTGCATTTCTAAAAATATCATTTTCTTCTAATATACCTGTAAATACAAAAACATAACATAATTTATGAATAAACAAATATTTTTTTATTCAATTTTATAAATTACACATTCATTCATAAAACATAAGTTTAACACACACCTTTTCCACCGTTGAATATACAAATCCCACCATCACGACCATCAAATATTTTATTGCGTTTAAGTGTAGGATTAGAATCAGTTTTGATCCAAACTCCAGCCATGGCATTGTCAAAAATTTCATTCTGTTCTAACAAGCCAAGACCTCCATTGTAGACTAGAACTCCTCCATTTTGTCCTCCCCATATTTTATTACCTCTAATTATTGGATTACTTCCCGTCCTAGACATAATAACAATGAATTAAAACACAATTTCTTGAAATAATACTTTTTATAGTAGTAATACACTAGGAACAATTATCTAAAATGTGTTAATCCAAAGCTTCGGCTTATAAGAAGAGTTTTAAAAATTTATAAGAAAAGTATTTTTCTGTCCATTGCCTTGATGAAAAATTAAGCCTGCTGCACATAATTGACTGTGTTTACAACCTAAAAATATTACAAATTAGTAAAGGAATTATTTTGAACAGGCCTCACTGGTCATTCTTACACTGTGTCAACTAATTACATAAATATGCCTAGCAAAAACATGCAGCAGCATAATGACTGACGTTGCTGTGCAATTTTGACGGCCAGGCATCACTGCTGTTATGTTGATTTATTATATATATATATATATATATATATATATATATATATATATATATATATATATATATATATAGAGAGAGAGAGAGAGAGAGAGAGAGAGAGAGACAGTTTAAAAACAGTTCATTGGACTTCATACTTGAGTTAAATATTAAATGTCAAAAGAAAAACAATGATGACAATCACATATACATACCTCAAACTATTTTGAAAGTAAGTATTCACATTTTAAGAAGTACACTTACAGAAAAACAAAAACAGTTGTGAAATTTTTAATTTTAGTTGCACTAGTTTTTATCTACAATATTCTCCAACAAAAAGTTAGCTTAAACTCATTCAAAATATCATAACCAAAGTTTTATTATTTACTTACAGTTTACGCTGTACGATTGTAGACTAACAATAATAAGTAATAGTGTATCCCTTCATTGTTAACTATGCTGTATATATCTGTCATATGACAGATTTCGTAAACTTTAAATTTGTAATTTTTTTCTCCAGCAAAAAACTGTAAAGGTTATCGCCGTAAATTTTGTAAAAACCCCAGTAACTTACAAATGTATTCTCAGATAAAATATTGTATCGCTGAAAAGAGATGGGCAAATCATTCAGCCTGTTCATTATCGAAATGAACTGACTACACTCACTGGATACGGGAAAGAGTGCGGGGTTTCATTACGTCACTACTACAGAGGTCACCAGCTGTTAGACAAGCTATACTATAAAATTTTTGTTTCGTTAATTAAATATTAACCTTATATTTACAACTAGTAGGTTTATTAAACATCAAAAAACCTACTTCTGATATACTCCTTTCTGTGACAGCAATATGCTTGGAACTATCTCCACTGGCTAAATGGCAGCTCGTAATTAAGTTATTTAATGACTTTATTAACAGGCCTCTCAAAAATGACGTTTTTTATCATTCCTTAACCAAAAAATGTCCTATCAAGAGTATTTAAAAAATAAATAATGATCGTTAAACATATAATTTAATAACAGCAAATCATTTCATTCATGTGATTTTTTGTAAATAAAAACTTGTTTATATTTTAATTTTTTTATTTCTGAAAACGACATGGTCTAGCAATAATTATTACAACACTGTAATATACACAGTTTAACTTTTACAAAACATTTTTCTACAAACATGAACATAAACAACAACTTACCTAATTTGTACACCTGAATATAGATGATTAAATATATCATTATCTTCTAATTTTCCATGGCCGTTATCATAAAAATAAACGCCTACTTGTTTACCAGAGTGGATTCGGTTACGCCTAAGTACAGGCGTGGATCCCGTAGTAATCCAAACTCCTGCTAATGTGTTAGCGTACACTTCGTTCTCCTCTATAAGACCTTGCCCCTTTTCATGGACATAAATACCTCCGTGCTGACCATGGTGGATTTTATTATGCCTTACTATAGGATCACTGTTTGTTCTAATTTGAATTCCAGCTAAAGCATTACCTGCAAAAGTATATAAAACATTTATAAATTACAACCGAACTATTTTATAATGTTTACTATCAAAATTAAAAACAAGATATAAAGTACTTATAGCTAACCTATTTCACTGAATGTTTTTGTTATGCTGTATAATAAATTTCCAATTATTTTATATAAATTATAAGCCTCCTCTTGAGATTAATCTATAAATATAAAAAAAATAAGCTTTAACTTTTTTGTAATTTTATGGTGGTACAGAAAACAAATAATATTATTTTATCTTAAATAAACAGCTGTTTTTTTCTTTACTTTAACTTCAAAGTTAGAGTTGCTGCAAGCTGGAAAATACAAAAGAAACAAAAATCACACGAGTTATATTATTATAACCACACAGTTGTTGAAGCTTAATCAAAAAATATTAAGAATAAAATTAGCTCAATAGTTGTGTGTGTGTGTGTGTGCGCGCACACGCTATCATTATGAGAACCATGCATTGTCACTTTTACATTTAAAGTGGCAGCGATATACGGCTACCACTTTGAAAATCATGGTTTTCTCAAAACCATAAGTTTTAATAACAGATAAAACTTTATTTAATTTAACAACGGACCATAATATGTCAGCACTTCACTTATTTTAAATGTCCATCACATAACAACACAAAATGACATATTACTTGATCTGTTGCCATAATGATATTATAATGTAAAAACTGCATATTACAGTAGTTTCAACTTTTTCAGCTAATAGCGCCTCAGTAAATGCATTTATATTTAGACACTGTATAATTTTTCCATTGGACAATCACTGTGGCAGGAGTAGACCTGGCAACATTCCCAATTTTCACAATGATAGCATTTTGGATACTATAGAAAAATCTTAATCATATATATTATTTCTCGAGCCAACATCCCTTTTTCACAGCACGTACTATTCATATAGGCATAAATGAGGTATCTTTAGAAAGATTTTTTAACCGGCTTCTGACACTACAAAATGATTTTGCGCTAAAACTTAATGTTTGTAGAAAATTTTAACATAAGACATTTTTAACTGCCATAGGCAAAACAACATCATGGATGCACAGCTCACATGTGCACGTGCGACATTACAAATCAGTTTATATTTTGTAATTTTACAAAACTAATTTATTAATCACGAATCGACAGTACCATTACAAATGCCACTTTTTTGCATAACGTGGTTAGAACAATTTCAATATTTACTTAAAAATCATTAACTTATATGTTATGTAGCCCTACTGACAGTCACCTATCCATACCCATCGTACAAGCCGGGACAAGCATTTCAAATACCAAACACATGTTTTGGAGATTGTTTTTACACAAATATATTTGTGATTTCTCCTGCCGTGTATTTATCTATTATTAATCGATCGCTTTTCAATTTACTTTTTAAACATGTTTCCCCTTCCTTCCAACTATCGCCCTCACTCCGACTACTCTTACTCAAAAGTGTTTACTTAAAACTTTCATAGTGCGAAATTTTGCACGGGCCCCCTGGTAATATTATAAATCTAAAAGTTTGTGTTTGTTATTCAATCACGCATTAACTACTGGACTGATTGAGATGAAATTCGGTATGAACATGGTTTCGGTACATGAGATGAACGTAGACCTACTCCCGTTTTAAAAAACACCATTGTATTATTTACCCAGTGCAACTTAATTATTTAATATTTAGTTTTGCGACACATGTTAACTGTACAACAGTGACGTTTTATCGTTTATTATATATTGGTATGTGTGAATAATATATGTTTAAATTATTTATCTCAAAACAATATAACAAACCAAAAAGTCTGATGGTATGATTAAGACATACATATTGTCAAAATAAATTAAAACATGTAATTAAAAAAAACGACATTTTCAACTATAAAATTAATATAAATATCTGCAATATTGACATGGTATTTATTAAATCTATTGTTTCAAACTTACCATATATATTATTATGTTCTATTAATCCCCGGCCTTCTCCAAATATATATACACCACCTTGATGTCCATTATATATTTCATTTCTACGAATTGTAGGATTACTGTTTGACGTAATCCATACACCAGCAAAGTTGTTAGAGTGTATTCTATTATCTATAAATTGACCGAGACCATTTTCATGGACATATATTCCGCCAGTCTGACCATGATGAATTTCGCAATGAACTACTGTTGGATTCGCTCCAGCTTTCACTTCAAAACCAGCAATTCTATTGTTATGGATATCGTTTGCTTCGAAAAAACCCTGAAACACATTGCAAAATGATTATATCTTTATTTTACTTTTTTAGTGAAATTAAAAATGTATACCACTTTGTGCTTTGAGAAAATGCAAGTAAATAATACTTGACAATCTGTGTGAGGTTAGAATAAAGAATATCAAGTAATGAATTTTTTTTACAAATACTGTAATAAAAATATTGGACATCGGAGTGTCAAAAATCAGGTTTAGTTGGGACAGGATTACTTCTGGAACATACATTTTTCCAAATTTTGAAACATGATTGAGTTATAATGGTCATTCCACATCAATTTAACCACAAAACAATTTTTTCACCCACCACCTCAGATTTTTATGAAACTTGGTATATTCGTTCCATATGAAGAGATAAGTAACACCACCAAATTTCAGCTTTTTATCTCATTTACTTTTTGAGTTACGGCATTTTAAAATTTTGACGTTTTTCGATTGGATAATGCCAAAATGTACTGTACAGAAGAAAATAATTTATTACTTACTTGACATCCCATCTTGATGAAATTTCCAAAGTAGGTTTTTCTAACTATAAGGAATTTGAAAAAAATATATCAGTAACCTAAGTTAAACCTAAAATATCATAAAAAAATCATATTTTTGAGTTTTTTTAGTTTTAAAATTCAAACATGCTTAGCGTTGAATTCAATATCTCAAAAAGGGAATGAGGTAATCAAGAAATTTTGTCCCTCTAAATTATCTTCATGAAATAGGCTTTACCTTAGTAAAATAAAAATTCTTTGTACTTTGTTCCTTCTATGTCTTAAGTTCATTGCAAAATTCAATATATTATTTACAAGCAATGTCAGGTTCTCTCAATTCCAGTGAATTTAATGTATTATCGGTCTCTTCTTCCAGTGTGAAATGAAGGTTCGGATGTATTGTGTTAAAAAATTTATTGAAACTTTTAATTGTCTACTATTGCCTTCGAGAAGTACAATCCACATACCTGTAATAAAAAACTACTTTTTCTCTATAGTAGTTCCTATCCGACCATAAAAATTCATTTTTGACATGGTTTAGAAACAATTCTGCCAAAATGCCGAAAAGGAGGGAGACCATTTTCTTGACCTATCCATTTCAAAAGTAAGCAATAGCGTATACAAAATGAAATGTAGTGATTGCCTAAGCTTCTATATTGGTCAGACATCTCGCTTTTAAGAAAAGATTTAAAGAGCACATACCCAGAAGTGTATTATTGACAAACTCGGCTTTCGCAAAACATTTTATGGACAAAAACCATAAATTCCAAGACATGCATACCAACATAGAAATATTACATTTGTGTCATAAAAGTAGTTATATGGATGCAATTGAAGAGTTTCAGATTTACAAGAGCAAAAAATCAGACCCCCACAACATCCTCAATGAAAAACTTTCATTTAAATCAAATTTAATATATGACGGCTCTAAGGATAACTGATTTGAATAAGTAACAAAAACCAACGACACACCGCAACTGATAACAATGACGGGCGCACTACTAATGATGGAGACTCCGCAGTTCGGAATGTAACGATGTACCAGTCGTGTGTGTAGCTTGGCCAAGCCAAATTTCATGATGAATATTTTAAATGTGTAATTGTGCTCAGTGTTTGTGATGTATGTTTTAATGTTTTGTTTGACTTTGTGACAACCTTGACAGAGGGATTTAACATTTTGTATAACGGCCTGAAGATGAAATGATAAGAGTTTCAAAACCGCGGTAGCCTTTATGAGGTGAGTGGATAGACCACTGACGGGAAGAATAGGTCTTAATCCTAATCATTTGAATATGTGGTCCGGTGGCTATGTTACAATAACGAAAATAAATGTAGAGTTGGATCAAAATACAAAACAATTTTTTAGGGTTTTTTTAGTACTTTACATATTTGTGCACTATGGAATTCAATATAAGTGTTTCTTCAGAAATTTACTAACAACTATAAATATCTTTTATACCGCTGACCTTTTTCAGTATGAATAAAAGTAAACAGAATATGATTCAAAAGTTATTTTTGTTTGTGCATCAAATATGTTTCTAAAAATAGTGCTTAAATCTTGGTATGTTTCACGTAATATAATCTGTCATGACAGTATATATGACACAGAACCATTCTTATAAATCTGTAGGTTATATATGGAAACAAGGCGTTTATGGACCCTCAATATGTCCTAAGAACAGTGTGGTGCTCTCATTTTTTCTACGTATCAAGTAAATTTTATGTATATAAAAAAAGAAGTAATATGACGAATTTGCATACTTATTAACAGTGATATATTTTTAAGTATGATTTTCCCACGTCCCACGACATAACACATTATTTCTAGCAACTATGAATACCACAATTAATTAAAGTAGTCTACTCACAAGACCATTGTCAAAAGTAAATATTCCAACATCTCTGCCATGATGTATGTGATTCCGCCTCATAATAGGATTAGCGTAGTTCTTGACCCAGATGCCAGCTAAGGCGTTCCGTGAAATTTCATTATCTTCGTAAGTTCCCTGAGCGTAATCCGTTACGTACAAACCTACATTTTCACAGTCACTAATATCACAATGTTTAATGGTAGGCGATGCTCCCGCACCAGTTACACACACTGCTGCTCCAACTGGAATACAAGCAAATAAAAGATAAGCATTTAAAATAATTATTTTATATGAAACATTTTTAGGAGTTAATCGAACCATGTTTCTGTAAACATGCTTAACAGTTTTGTAGAATGTTTAAGCATTACCCTAAAAATATTACTAATTCAAATACACTTTTTCAGAAAAAAGTTTTGAGTCCAAAAAAAAAAAGTGGTTTTTACTTGGATGTCTATGTGACAGTGCACTCTGCGGAACAAAGACTACAGTCTACCTTAGTACCCTTCTTCTGAGAATAATTATTTCTGATTGGTTCTTAATCTAATTTCATTTTCAAGTCAAGAACTGTGCAGCACCATATTAATGTTATTGAAGCTTGCATCTTCTCTATTATCTCTACACATCGGTAGACTGTAGTTATTAAAGTGTTACTGTAGTGGCTGAGCAAAAACCTCTTTTTCTGTCTACGTGTTTCTTCGGCCTGTTAGAGGATTTTTTAGATGTGTTAATATCAAATGGAAAAACAGACAGGAGGAACTATAATTTTACTTCTTTCTTATGTCTCCATACACTACATATTTTTCCATATTTTCACCAATACTGTACTGCCACTTTTACAGAAAAATCTTATTAACTTCTTTAAGTCAACAAAACATTATCGGACTTTCACAGATTAAACATGTTTCTTTTTGTAAACCATAGATAACATTTTTAAATTAAATATGTTGCAATATACCGCTTAGAAAGATAACAAAAATCCGATTTTGGTTAATTCTGCCCCTTGGTAAACAAGGTTCTACTGTATTAATAAATAATAATAATAATAATAATAATACAAAACATTCCTTTGCCACAAAATGAAAAGAAACTAATTCGATAGAGAACAGAATAAAGATCAAACTAGTTGATTTACTTTACTCTAAAGTATATTTCATTTACTTTTGTTTGGTATCTCTATAAAGACGGTAACTATGTTACTGAAAAGTACATGCGGGGTTTTATTATTATGCTCTTCATATAAAATTAATTTATTTTTATTTTCTGACAAAGTGGTTTCCTTTTTGTATGTATATATATATATATATATATATATATATATATATATATATATATATATATATATCATACCACAGTGCTTTTTGCAAATAAAATAATAAATATTTAATAACAACAATTATTTCCTTGGTACCCTGTATATAATCCTCTATTGGATAAATCAACCACTGATAATTGAGAATCTGCTGTATAACAATAAACACATCGCATAATACACCAGTCTATGTTGGCAAGCAAAATGTAAAAAAAAAGGTGAACACTAATGGAACTATAAACACCCACTACATTATAGTTGAAACAATGACTACTGTGTCTGTTTATATGATCAGTTTTTCTGTCACACTCCTTTCTGTTGAAAATTATTTGAGTATTAATCAGGGATGTTCCTGATAACATTTAACAGTTGATTTACCAACGCTCAATACCTCTGACGAAATGTGTTAAGTAATAATACTGATGAAAACACGAGTACAACCAATCATACTCTCACAGTCCACAGTCTACAATTACAATTAATTTGTAAAGTTAAGTTACACTGAGAGTTAATTTATTACAACCAATACAAAAATTACTTAAAAGTATTGAATTGATTACATAAAATAACTTTGAATTACATGTATTATTACTAAATGTATTGTACTAAAACATAAAACAGCACACAGAATCTCACTACAGTAATAAAACTGCCACCTCTGTGGCCTAGTTGATAGCGAACTAGGCTTTTACCTCGAGGACCCGGGTTCGATTCCGGCCAAGGCTTGGCATTTTCATACGCTATAAATCATCCCATCATCTGCATTAGCCCAAGTGTGCACAATAGTCTGACGTTAAAAAAAAATAGCAGTACGTCAATCATCAAACTTGACGGAAAAAGGTTTTTAATTATTTTTTGATTACCAAATGTTTGACAATTTCTTGCTGCTACATCTTGCAATCTCATGAGAAGTTAAGTATCTTTTACCTTTTAGAAAGTAGCAAATAAAAAATATGTGAAACATTACGACACACAAGCAGAATGCACTCTAAACGTTAACTCTTCCACGAATCTGAATTGATACAAAAAACGGAAATGAACGAACAATGCAAGTATAAGGGCGGCTGAACCCCTCTTTCTTTTGAACTGAATATATGTCATTGGCTGGGTATGCAAGTGACATGTAGGCATTAAGGCCAGATACGAAAGTGACGCATGGGCACTGTACAAATCTTTTCAGCAGGGGTTTAG
Source organism: Callitettix versicolor (assembly GCA_022606455.1). Lineage (NCBI taxonomy): Eukaryota > Metazoa > Arthropoda > Insecta > Hemiptera > Cercopidae > Callitettix > Callitettix versicolor. The sequence continues at coordinate 76,787,622 of CM040188.1, read as the reverse complement.
CTACAAATCTTTTAAATTGCTTGAAATATTGTTTTTTGAGGCTAGGTTGGATAAGTGGGACTCTACTACAGGTCATGTTTCAATTTTTGATTTTCATTTAAATATAAATTTACAAAAGTTCTAACCCTAAAAATTATCAAAATTTAAAAATATAACCGTTTACTAGTATACTAGTGTTAATGGTGCAATTGCAACGTCATCATGTTAGCGATTAATACTAGCAGGTTATGTCAATTGTTAATCACGGTCAATAATAATTGGTGTTGATGGTAAAGCATGATGGTGTAAACTCCATAGATACATCTAACCATAAATATTGTCAAATGAAACTTGAATATTTGACTGAACACTTCTTAACAAAATTGTGTTTCTAATTCAAATGTATAGAACTTACCAACAGACGAACTCCGTATAATGCAGTGATCAATTGTAGGACTGCAATTTTCACCGACTTCTAAGCAGTAATGTTTATTGTGTGGCACAGTTGACGTAACATCTGGAGAAAATTTCAGAGTAAGATGGCCTGCGTAGGCTGCTTTTGCGCCTTCTACGAACATTACGGTTGACTCTGATTCACGTTCTAAAATAACTGATTCAGCAACATTGCCTGGAGCAGAACCTAAAGACAAAATAATCAAATAAAAGTAAGACTTACATGTGATGTTGCCTCTGAATATGAAAAGGCAATTTGAAAGTCATAAAAAAATGTTCTGCATATTTTGGTGATATAAAAATTATTATTATTATTATTATAAAATTTATAACAGAATTAATTTCCCCCTCCTTATTGTTAGTTACTGGATTTCAAGAAAAAGTAATTTTAATATGCAAAAATATTATACCAGTTACATCAATTCAAATGACTTTCGATAAAAGCACAAGAAGAAGAGTTAAAATTTTGTTGCAAGTGATCCATTCTTAGCCAGTAGTTCAGCATTTATGGATATGATTTAGTATGGCTAAAAAAGTGGAATTTAGTTACAAGTACTATGAAGTTACAGCAAACCAAAATTCATTACTGAAATTAATTTCCATATCTATAAAATATAAATATATTGTAATAAATGGATAGAAGGAACAAAATTTCAGGATAATAAGGTAGTATATATAAGAAATGAAGCTCTCTATAAGAAAATTGAAAAACTATCAGATACTATGAGAAAAAGGAGAATAAATTTTTACGGCCATCTTCTTAGAATGAACTCCAATAGATTGACGAAACAGGTGTTTGATTTTTTCCATAATCGTAAAACAAAACCGAACTGGTTTAAAGAAATTGAAAAAGACCTAATAGAATTAAAAATTACAGAAAATTCACTGCTTGACCAAACTGCTAAGATAAGTACCAAGGACGAAAGAATAAGATTCCAAGATAAAACCAAAATAAGACCTAAACCTGTCATTTCGGAAGATGAGAGGAAAAGAAGATCGGAAAGAATGAAGAGCTACTGGGAACAAAGAAAAGTACAGCGCGCAAGAAATGATTGATTCAGCGTACCCCAAAGAGGGTGAAACGAAGAGAAGAAGAAATGGATAGAATGACTTACCTGGCCAACCTAAAAAGGAAATCGCTCTCAATGAATGCCAAATTTCGACATTATAATTCCGTTGTTAAACCTGAGGCAACTTATGCTAGTGAAACACTCTTCAAGTTGAAGACTAAATCAACAACTGATAAACTGCAGAAAGTAGATAGAAGGATCATCAGAACAATCATTAACAAGAAACACCAAGTGAATGGCCAATGGAGATTACTACCGAATGAAGTGGTATATCAAGACAGTGAGTCAATAATAGACACTATACGGAAAAGGAGAATTGCTTTTTTCGACCATATAGCATGCCTTCTAGGTACCAGACTGGTGAAACAGCTATTTAGCTATTTCAGGAAGATAAAAAACGCAGAATAATTGGTTCAAAGAGGTCCAGAGTGATTTAGAAGAGTTAAATTTGAAGGTACTCAAATTGAAGGTAGAGCAGAGAAGAGGATTCTAAGGAATAAATATCTGCGATTCAAGCTAACATTTGAACGAAAGACCTAAACCATAACTGATCAACAAAGGGCAGCCAGGTCGGACAGGATGAAGAAATTTTGAGTACAGAAGAATTGGGTGAAATGCTAGTCTCTCAATAGCGATATTGGACTTGGAAATGTGTTGACTGATTAAAGTGCTCCAATGATGGTGTAAAAACAAACAGATTCATTCATTTCCAGTTATATCAGTTCATAGCTTTATTCAGACAACTTATGCGTGCCAATCTAATCAGCTATCACAACATTCAAGTAGTCTTTACGGGGGCCAATTAAATCATTTGATAGTTATCAAAGGGTTAAAACCCTTAAAGAATATTTAATAATGCAACCATAGTGTTGCATGAAATTTTTTTATATTACCTCACTTCTGTTACTCCAAGCGGTTATTGTCCAATCTAGACTCTCAATAATTTATTGCACTTTTTAATATTTCACACATTTCAATTAGTGTACACTGTCGTATAATGTATCTCTTTGCAAAATATTAAAACTTATGATTTTTTAACACGTTTTATAACAAAGTTTACAAATTTTTTACAATAATACAATCAAGCAATTTTACCTATTAATGAAACGTCCGAATCAATAACTAAGAACTCTCCCCTGTACGTTTCTGCATGAAGAAATACTAGAGCGCCTCCAGGCGTGTTCGCTTCATCAGCGTAATCTAATGCAGCCTGGACTGTGTCAAAATGTGCTATACGCCGACCTGCTCTGACTACGCCTTGGTATCCAGGCCGAACATGAACGCCACGGTACAAATGTCGAAAACTTTCTTTCCATGGGTTAGCATGTTCACTTTCTTCTGCTGGAATAAACTCGAATCGACATCGTTCTGGATTAAATAAAGGCAGATCGTACTCGTACACGTGATGGTACAATGTTTTCCTAAAAGCACCATAAAATAGAAAATAAACATTAAAAAAATATTAATGTATTTCTTTAGTTAGTCGGAATCAATGTATAGTTTTAGATTATCTGTACAATCTGGTCACCAATTATTTGAGTAGAAATAACTGGAAATTAATTTAAAACTTTTAGGCACATAAGACAAATTTTATTTCAAATTAACTCTTGCTCAAATTTGATTTGATAAATTTTTTGATAACATCCTTTTTGTAAATATGTGAAAGTATATACTTCCAAAAGATCAATATCTATGGACTGATCTGTGTTCGGGGTGTGTACATAGTGGCAGGTTTATTCATATTTTTTAAAAAGCTTATTTGTACGAACCCGAGCATGAATGTTTTTATAAAATTGCTTATTTTTAATTTTAAGTGATCAGTTGTAATTTGCTATATTTAATATGCAAAACTGTTAAAATACTGTTATTATGAGTAGTTAAAAAACAGTTGACCTCACAATATTTTCTTAATATAGAGTGCTCCACAACAGCCCATATAACATTTTCCGTTGATTTAAACTAGCAACAGCAAAATTTATGAAAAATGTTACTTAAACAACTTTATTGGAAATTTAATGCTTTTTCTCCAAGAAGTGATCAAAATTATGACGTTCTGCCATTCAGCCAGTATTACAGGAAATAAACAGCAACTACGCTCTCGACAATGAATCCAAGTCTACCATCTTGAGACAGAAGAGTTTTTACACATTCATTTTGCAGGCTTTAGATACAGTACCTTCGTATCAAATTTCAAAACATTTGGTTAATGTGTTTCATTAAAATTGTGTACACTCGTCATCGTTAAATCAGAGGCTGCCATCTTGAAAAGGCTTGAAACGGAAATAAATAGGAAAGCCTTTATACATAATTATTTGAGCTTTATACAAGATATCTTTGTATCAAATTTCAAAAGAATTTATCAATGCGTTTGGCCAAAACTGTGTACTCAGCATTGTAAAATCAAATAGAGCAGGTTGCAATTCACGAGTCTGATTCTTCATTTCCTTGTTAACCACGCTGACTCAAAACCCACTAGAAGCTAAATTCTGTGCAAATGTTCTTAAAATTTTATGGACATTTATTGTACAATAAGTAGTATAGTTTTTTATCACAGGTATGTTCAATTTCAATTGGATGCAAACCTGGTTGTAGAGTCCTTTAGGCATCCACGTAGGACTGACTGAACTCAGTATTGCAACAACCTTGCTAGCTGAATGGAGTCGTTGGACAAGGCAAGAACTTTTGCAGATCTGGAATTTATGGTCACAGATTGGAGACACTGTAATGGACTGCTATCAGGATAATTATCCAATCAATACCAAGAGAATGAAAGATAGGGAAAAATGGTGGAACAAACACCTCGAATGCATGCGAATGCAGACTCAACATTTTTTTTAGTGTAGTAAAACATACCCTTGAGTGGAGGGCATATCATTTAGCTCTCACCGAGTACGGGAAAGCTATTAGGAAGGCCTAACAGGCTTCCTGGAGAAGATTCATCCCAGAAACGGACAATCTAGAAAATGCAACAAGACTGCAGTGAGTTTTGGCCACCTATCCTGCGATTCCTGTGGGCACTCTCAAAGTCCTCAAGTACAGTAAACGAAAATGGTTAAGGATTTTAGAGCGAGTTAAGGAAAAGGGTTTAAAACGATTAAGGAAAAGGGTGAGTCTTTTAGAGACTCACTGTCCCAATTGTATTAAGAGGAATGATGCCAATGGAGGACACCAGCCACTGGAGAACAGCTCTTGTCCAAGGCTGGAAGTTGACTAGACGCATTGTGACAGTATATGGGCTACGCAACAACTCAGCCAATTTAAATCACCTGGAGGGCATGATATATTCCCCACCTTATTGCAGGAGATATCAGACTTTCTTTTTGTCTGATTGAGGGATGTCTTCTGGGCTAAGGTGACGTATGGTTATATACTGAGTGTCTGGAGGGTTAGCAAGGTTGTATTCATTCCAAAGTGTGGTTGTCCAGATCACGCCCATCCAAAAGCCTTTAGGCCAAATCATTCCTCTTTTAGGCCTACCTTGTTTATACTAAAAACATTAGAAAGGCTGATATATACATATACGGAAGTGGGTTCTATGTGGAATCCACATCAAAATCAACATACATATCACCCAGGGAAGTCCTGTGAATCTGCCTTATACCAGTTGGTGAGCAGGGTTGAAGATACCCTTACTACAAAAGGAGTAGCAATGTTCGCCTTCTTAGATATTGAGGGTGTCTTTGATAACGTCTCTCATGATGCATGACATAATGCAGTGCAAAGTCAAGGGGTTGGCCCCATTGTGTTCACATGGTCAGACTCCTTGTTGCACTGAAGACAGTGCAATCCTTCCTGGGCTGGGAGACTGGAGGTCGGTGTGGCCCGATGGTGTCCACAGAGGGGTTTTTCTTTCACCTCTTCTGTGGGCCCTGGTAGTACATGGTCTCTTGGAGGATCTCAATGGAGCTGGGGCATATGCACAAGGATACACAGATGACCTTGTCATCAAGGTCCAAGGGAAATTTCCAAAAGTCACTTGTGAGACTGCTTAATTTCTATTTGGAACGTATCAGTAACTGATGCAGGAGGGAGGGCCTTCAAATCAATCCCTCCAAAACAGCTGTGGTTCCATTTAGTAACAAGAACAAAGAGGATTTATGGCTGGAGAGGACCATATTGGGTATTTCAGAAGGGTGAAATATCTGGGTGTGATCCTGGATGGGAAACTGAAGTGGAATGCCAACGTGGACCATGCAATTTTAAAGGCAAAATCGTCGCTGATGGTAACAAGGTGTCTTATTGGATATGAATGGGGACTAAAGCCGAGTGTTACCCACATACAAGGCTATTGTCGGACCTCAACTGACACATGGTTCCCTGGTATGGTGGCCAAAAGCAACACAGGCTATAGCGGCTCAGTATTGGACATATCTTATAAGATAGCATGCACACTCAGTATGTCTTTACTCAACCTTTCACAGTTCTTCTTTATTCACAAGAGGACTGAGAAAGTGGCTAGTCTGGGTCAGACATCGGTATGTCTGGGTCAGCTGGTCTGGTACACAGAAGTGCATGTGTGCCCCCCCCCCCAATTGATAAGACCCTAATGTTTGAACTGCGTATGCCCACTGTCATAACAGCGCTTGCCCAAGACACAGTAGAATTTGCTGCACAGTTCCTACATCAATCACCATCTTATTTAACTTTTCCCCCTTACGTTCATTTGATTTTATGGTTGTGGGCTGATGGGGGCCAACTCACGAAATGGGGAAGGCGGCATTCAACAATTAAGTTTTTATATCAGTGTAGTGTTTTCCTAAATACTGTAGCGTTTCCAAGTATTGGTTATGTTAATTAGTGTATCCCGGTTAGTTAGTGTTTTACTTATAACTGTTGCTCATACAATATGGCTATTCTACATATATGTGTATATATATATATATATATATATATATATATATATATATATATATATATATATACATATACGTCCTCAGACACAGACAGTATATATATAATATATACATATATACACATGTCTGTGTCTGAGGACCAAATTAAAAGATCGACGGTCCCAATCTACTTGAAAACAAAGTAGAGTGAGTGAATTAACCTAGGTGATTTAGGCACAGTGTCCAAGCAGTGTCAGTACTTCACATATTAAGACCACCGTTATTACTGAATTTGCTTTACAAGATCAAAAATCAAGGATCACTTATATTGCAAAGCAAGAAGACTAAATCCGAAGTTGCCTTAAGAAACAAACGTTTAGATATGTGCAGCCTATTTATTACACGAGCAAATGCAGTGAACCTGTACAATATATGATGCACATTTTATTTGTAGACATCAATTCAAAATGTATTGTGGCAGCACTGATACCCATAAGTTTCATATCTGTACTGTAGGTGGTGTGGGGAGGACTGGTACTTTTTTTTTAGTTTTAGTCATTAAAACCACCATAGTTTTTCAAAAAAAAAAAATCTTGACATAGTCATCAGCAAAAATTAATAATCATTATACTTCTGGGAAATATACTCTATAGTTTTTTTTCTGGAATATTAGTTTATATTCCCCGAATTTCCAGTTCTAAACCTGTCAAAAAAAAAAAACTTAACTTTTAAAACTGATTTCATTTTAAGGATGTATAATGTAATATTTATCTTTGTACATCAGAAAGCTAAAAATCAGGTTAAAAGTGGATTTAAAATTGAAATGTTCAAAATAAAAGTAATCCAGATATCAGTTTGATTATTAAAAGAGCAGTAAGTAATTCAATGACCCTACATGATTTGCTTTAACAGCCACCATTTTCTTTTCAACATTTTACATCTTCAAACACTAAAGTACAAGTTTTGCTAAAAATTTTCAAACAATGTAAGTTGTCAAATTCAGGGTGTTCAGTACTGTCAACTAAAAACAAATCTATTAATTGCCAAACATTTCAATTTACTTAATTACAGCTTTTAAAATACTTACCACAATTCATTATCATTGGCAATGCTATGGAATCGCTTACAAACTTGACTAACTCTACACAAGTCTTGCTCTAATAAGTAACTAAATATGGTAAGTAGAACTTCATCGGGCAATTCGTACTGAAGGTAATGTGCTGCAGGCGTGCTACAACCTGGAACAAATATTAAAAGGAATGTGAATATTTGGAACTCATTTATATAGTTTTGAAAATTTTAAATAAGAAAAGTAATTTTATTGATGAGAGAAGCAGATAATTGTGTAAATATATTATGGTTACACCTTCAAAATATTTCAGAATTGTAAAGGAATAATTTTTAACAGGAATCGCTAGATATCAATGTTACATTCCATTAACTAACTACATATGTATACCAAACAAAACAAAACAGCAGTGTAGTGGCAGTAAAGCTGCATGTGTGACCATGCATGGCAACAATGTATGGCAACAATGTAGATACTTGAAGGTTTTTTTATGTTTGAGAGGCGGTCCCCCCACAATTGGATACCATAGGTCCAGATTGGTTTAAGCATAACATTGTAAAGAAGAAGTTTGTTGCCCATTGACAGTTGCGAAGCGCACCAATTAACCAATAGTACTTCCGTATTTGCAGTTTTGAAATAACGACACTAATATTGTACCACCAAGTTGTATACTATTTTAAAGTACAGGTACTGAATAATTTGTTCACTTTGATTTTAATGAAGTGTTCCTTTGTTAATTAAACGTTGTCTTTGTATTTACATGGTCTAGATTTTATTAAGCACCCAAAAACATGCTCTGATACAGCCTTTACCGAGATAAAACACCAGACACACTGGAACTGAATTTTACCCATAAATCACACTCACATATGTAGCTCATTTAAATGTTATGTTAATTTTTAGGCTGTCCTGAAATGAGGTTTTTATAGCTCATCTAAAAATGAGGTTTCTGCTTATCTGAAAGGGCCTTCGAGTTCGGATAATCAAATCATTAGAATACTTCGTAAAAAGTATGTTGTCTAAACTATGACAAAGTCTGCCAAAAAACCACCAATGGCTGTGATCAGATGATACTAACCACATAGCTGCATTTCGCATAAATGGCACAATTATACAAACTTTTTTTAAATGACAGCACACCTGAGCCCTTTATCATTACCAATATGTGCCAAAGTAAATAATACTGAAAGTATAACTTACTTTATTAACGAAATGCAATCGAGACAGAGAAATAAAAATTATATTCATTTTATACAAAAATATGTTCTACATGTTTCAAATTTTATTTTGGACAAAATTCATAACAACAACAGAGATTGTCAAACATATGTCTAAAAACTGGCTTTTATATTCATCTAACATATATTACCATGAAATTATCTTTTCTCATAGTACAATACTGGTAGTTGGATGATGATCACGAAAATTGTTTTCTTTCAGCATTCCCAAACATAGGTACCAGGTGACTAAAGGAAGGGTACCATTAGATTCATAATAGGTACAACTATAGTATCTAATGATGTGTAATTAGTACCACCATCTTGTTGGAACTACGAGAACTGTCTAGAAAATAACAGATGTTTTGGCCTATCATAGCAACGAACGATACATAAAAGTATCGTTTTCAATTACTACCCTGGGTAATTGTCATACATAAAAGTATGACAATTTCATGTGACATGACACAACACTGGAGCTAAAGCTGCCATCTTGGTGTCACAATGTTCCTACACTTAGTATGCATCCAGCTGTGGTAGCCTGAGATCCATATGACTTTTACTTTACACTCTGTAACGAGATAAAATTCAAGCTGCAATAGAAAATCCCGCCACTGGTTGAGATAAATTCTGTAATTAAGTTTTGTTGGCAAAAAAAAAAAAAAAATAAAAATAAAAAACAAACTTATTTAAATTTCTCGCCTACTTTGTGATGTGTATGAACAAGAAATAATGAGTGAAAGCCCACTGAGGCAAAGGTCCATTGATTTTTAAAATGGTTGTACCAATGTTCATGATGAGGACCGCTGTGTATAGGCCTATCATTGTGACTGATGAACTGGTGACGAAAATCGACAAAATTTGTGAAAATCGCCTTTTCACGATTAGGAAACATTGTACTTTTCCCCCAAATTTCACAAGTTTTGCTGTGTGAAACATTGTGGATTTTCTGAATTTTGTCGTTGATTTTCATCATCAGTCCTACACACAGCGGTCCTCATCATGAACTATGGTATGGTCATTTTTAAAATCAATGCAGCATTGCCTCACTGGACTTTTACTCATTATTCCTTGTTCATACATATCACAAAGTTGGCAATAAATTTCAATAGGTTTTTTTTTGCCAACAAAACCTAATCATAGAATGTACCTAAAAAAGATTTTCTATTGCAGTGCAGAGTTTATCATGTTACAGACAGCAAAGTGATGTAGATCTCAGGCTGGCACAGCTGGATGTGTACTGAGTGGAAGAATGTTATGACACCAAGATGCAGCTCTACCTCCGTCCACAGTCATGATAGGCCAAAACATATGTTACTTTTAATACAGCCCTCGTATTTATTAGAAACAAAAAGCTAAAATTTGGCATGGAAAAATCTCTTTCAAAATTATTACAGAATAATTTTTTCTCCAGCCAGCTGAACTTGGGTCACTAAAACAACTGATTCTTTATGTACAAAATTAATAACTTTCTCTATATCTAACAAATACCAACATTCACTTTGGTAGTAAGCACCATTTAAACAGAAAATAGTCTTAAACTAGAATGTAAATATAAAAACTTTTAAACAGAAATCAATAACAGAATCAGCTGATCGAGAATATTATCACAGCCGTTTGAATTTCAGTACTATTTACTTCGGTGCATATGGTAGCTTTATCCAAAAGAGTATATTTTTTTCACCCAAAAAGGTAATAGTAAAAAAACACAAAAGAATACAAAATGTTATGTTTTGACATAAAGTTATCAAAAACAATGATGAAAATGAACCAGTTACACAAAGAATAAAATACTGATTATAAATTTGAGGCCTACAATTTTCCATTCCCATCTCATCACATGAAAATGTTCTCAAAAGTATAAATATTAGATATTTAAAAAATGAAGAATTATCAAGAATAAATCCTTGATTTCAATGTTAGTTAATATTTACAACAAAACTGAGTTTAAATTAGTGATAAACATATGTGGGGATTAGGTTTTAACTTATAGGAATATATTTTATTTTACTACAACCTGATAATACAAGATAATACCATCATCTTTTAATGTACTTACTTTCATTAGTAACGGAACAAGTACGCCTAGGTCGTTTCCTAGCTGGAAGCATTGAGTATGTTGCTGTAAAAGGTGGTGTACTTGTACTCGGAGTGCTACAGTCATTATGAGGTGGTGATTTCCTGCGCAGATCATAAGGTGGATGATGAGATGGTGGGGGAGCGGGTGGTGTGCTTGGCACACTTGACGTGGATGTAGATGTGGAAGTAGAAGTAGATGTAGACGCTCCACTAGCTCCGGCACCTGGTAGAGCCATATTAGAGTTTGACATATGAGGACATGGTGGTTCACATGGCTCTGCTGTAAATACAAATTTTATATTAGGTCAAAAGATGACAGTAGTATCTTCATCAATAAATTTAAGTTGACTAGTTCTAATAAAAACACAAATTAAACTTTGCCTTTTGAGAATGAATTTATAAACATCTTGCTTTTTAATGCTTACCCTAATCTACATAACTTTTAATTTGGCAATATTAAAATTGGCAATTTGGCAACCCTAATCAGAAATAAATTTGGGCACAAAGCTGTAAAATAACGTATATAAAAAAATGTGCAGCCTAACTTTAACATTTAAATCTTGTTTTACTTCTTAGGGGTGCACACAATGTAAGTATGGGTTTAGCAATCCTGAGGTATCCTAGCTGGATCTAACCTTTCTATTTACTCTTGGGTTAGATAACTTCATCCCAAGCCAAGGTGGAACAGTATATGCTGAAGACTACTGGGCTAAAGGGGAGCTTAGCTTAAGTATACAGACTATGGATATTGAGTTACCTCCAGATTCAATATACACTTATGTATACATGGCAAGGCTCTGTATGGGTGGACATTTCATTTCTGTAGCATTTCCATTTGTGGAATTTGAGTAGCTTGAAACAAACATTCAAAGTTCAGGGAACCTAGGGGAATTGGCAAAAGTGGTTTTGGGAAGTGATTATATCCTGCACGGGGAGAAAACTAGTGTTATATCTAATCCCATAGGTCCCTCAAGCAGCAGACTGGGGAAGCTAGAAGGTCCTACACAATTTATAGTGGAAGTAAGTGAGAGATGGGAACATATATCTCAAATTAGTAAGGATATGACCATCCTCAAATTAGACAAAAGTTTGTAGATGTACAAATGTTTCTTACGACCACGAACTGAGAACTGAGAACAAAAGGGCTTATTTTAAACAACAGGGAATTGAACAACTAGAAGCAGAAAACTTCCCAGGAATAAAACCTTGAGTGTGAGAAATACTAACCCATATTTATGGGCCTGACGGAAATCATAACCCAAGACTGGAGGGTTGTCAGCCAGGAACATTAAGATCCAAGGCAAAGGGCAACTCAGGACAATCATGGGGGGGACCTCATTATGTTATAAGACACTGAGACCTGTGGGTGCACATGAACAGGATATTAAGGTATCATAAAGAAATCATATGTGAAGAAAGAAGAAACTGCAAGCCACAAATCTATGTTTGTGAGACCTGTAGCCAGCAGGTGTTTGGCTTCCAAGACTGAGCCAACAGAATAAGCCAGTCAATGGACTCCTAAAACTCCCTGAGAACACCAATGTACTAACTAGAATCCAAGAGGTTTAATTGCAAAATAGGTCTTTTGTTCGCGACCACCAGGTCTTTTGGTCAGTGGCCACCAGGTTGATTGTGGGGGTTCATAACCTAAAAAATTTAACCGAGTCTAAAGCTTTTTAAGTTTTAACGTCATAGATTGAAAAAAATATAAGAAAATGAAACGACTAACCTATGTACTGGCATATATGCTCCCTGTAGGTCTTTTCTGTGTAATTATTGTATGTAAAGGAACTTTCAGTAGTAAATAAACTGTGTATTTTTATGACAAATCAAGCAATAGGTTATTAAGGTTAATTGTAAGTGAAAATAACTTAAATAAATAGTGAATTACTATATAGAGATGAAATTACAAGCAACTAAATTTACTTAAGCACAATTTTTTAATTACAGAAATTCCTTAAACTTGAGGATAACTTATGAACATTTGTTTTATAAAAACCTAACCCTAGCATTTATTAGCTCAGACCACTTTTTTTTACAAAATATTTTCTTTAACATTAAGCAATAAGCAATAAATCATTTCAAGACATACAAAATCAATGTTAATAGGAAACAGTTATGGTACTTGGTAATAGTGTTAATATTTCAGATCGTGTTCTTAAAAAAATAACCATTTCAAGACATACAAAATCACTGACCATGTTAATAGGAAACAGTTATGGTACTTGGTAATAGTGTTAATATTTCAGTTCGTGTTCTTAAAAAAATAGATAATCGTATAGAAGAGTACAATCACCTGGACAATATAATAAATAATAAATGAATATGTATGACTCCTACATAAAGTGATCATTTTTCTGAGCAACTCGCATACAGTTCACGTCTGTGGTTGAGTGAGAGGAAGGCCCATCATAAATAAATGGTGGACAGTTTGTGTGTAGAATCTGGAAGTGAAGAATGAATTTACTGTGAGTTGGATAAGTGACCAACAGTTTTGTTAAATTTTTGTCTTACTATATAAATTTGGTAGGCCAACCGTATGTATGCGTATGTATGTCTAGCTGAATATATGTATATATATATATATATATATATATATATATATATGGATTTTTTAATTAAAATAGGCCTAGGTACATATAAAATAAGTCTGTATTTATGCAGTGTATGTTGTTTTTTTTACAAATAGTGATTTTTAAATATATTTATTTATATTTTATACCTTATTATCTAATTAACACACATTAACCCGAGGAAAATAATTTTTTCAAGCATTAATTACAATTTTAAGCCAATTTTTACATAAATATATTGTGACATCACTGTTATTTACACTGCATTAAACATTAAATTTCATACACAGACTTACTGGTGATGTACGTTATTAACTACATATGCTTGCACTCATGCTCCTTACACATTCTGATAGCCATTACAAAATTAAGGCTTACCGCTTTTTTTACTGGTTTGTTTTTGTTATAAAAACTTAAAATGGCATCAATTATTTGTGAACAATGTGATTTGCAAGTTTTATCATAATTTAACAATAAAAAACACGTTACCTGTAACTAGTTTAATTAAATATCTTTTTCACCCAACAACCATGTTGGTTAGGTTACTGAATACTTTCTATTTTAAACAAAAACGTTTTTATCACCCAACAACCATATCACCCTATCAGTTAATTAAGGTTTTTTAATTGTTTCAGCACTCAAAAATACATTACCCACTTTCGTGCAATAGCAATTTTGAGGTTATGTGGGATATTTTATTTTAGATTATTGCAATTGCGCATGTAATAAAGCATTTTACCAAAAAATCGAAAACAACCTACATTGCATATTACCAATAAGTTTTTTCATTTTCATTAAATAAATAAATAAATAAATATATATATATATATATATATATATATATATATATATATATATATATATATATATATATATATATATATATATATATATATATATATATATATATATATATATATATATATATATATATATATATGCATAACACTAAAAGGGGACTAGTCTAAACATTTTTTTAATTTTTAATAAAACTAAAAGGCTTCTCAAATAATTTTTTTTTTTCAAAAGCTAGGAGGCAATATAGGATTTTAAGAAATGTATATTTTTTAACTGCTTACAATAATACATGTATTATTAAAAATAATAAAGAATTATCAAAAATTAACATATTTGCAACAACACAGAATAGGCCTATTCCTTAATATTTTTAAATCACATAGGCTATGCCTAATCAAATCTATATAGACTAGACTATACTAATTTTTAAGTTGACATAAATTTAAGACCATTACAAGATAATACTAAAAAGATTAGACTAAAGTTTACACACTTTAAATTTCTAAATCATATTTTCAAAATGTGTTTAATCAAAGTTAATTAAGCTTAGGTCTATTTGAAATAGCATAGGTTGAATTTTTGTTTTGTTTTTAGGAAAGCAACTAAGAATAAGAACTGTTAATTATTTTACGTTATTATTTTTTATTTTGTTAGTAGGTCATTATTTTATTTATTAATTATTTTACAAGTAGGCCTAGGTCTTTTTAAGGTTTGGTAATAAATAACACTCAGCAATCTACACAGAGAGCACACAGAATTCAGAATATAGAATATAGAATAAAATGAATTTTTTAGTTCATATGCATAGGTTTATAGTACCACAATGATAATCAATACGTCTAACAAGTATCCCAGAAAAGAAGGATATTTTGTTATCAATCAACAAAATTCAATATTATTTTTTTAGCCTTAGTGTATTTATTAATTTATTTTGAAAAGTTAGTAAAAATGGTCAAATGAGTTTGTTGCAAGGGCATAACCCATCTTAGTTAAGCCAGTGTTTAGGTTAACCTATTTGAAAATATTTTCTTTAAAAACAGAAAACTATTTTTGTTGATCTAAGCTGTTTGATAATTTACCCGAAATATATTATTATAAATAACTAGTTTTCTTATAGAAAGAGGCCTACCTTCACACATCGATTAAATAATTTTAATAACTTGTTAACCTGTCTAAAATTACATTTACATTTAAAAATTTTTCTTTATAATAATTCACTTTAAAAATGAAGACTTATGCTAAGAGTTCTGATTAGAATGAAACCCAGATAATTGATTTTTTTAACTTTGTGATATTACTTGAAATTAAAATGTTGCATACATAGTCTAATTTTAAAAAATGTGCAAGAGACTTCAATAAACAAAAGGAAACTTATATTTATACACTAACTAAATTACATTTATTAACAGGCTTCTGTAATTTGGAATTTCTGAACAGCTGTAACAGATTATAAAATAATTTTGACAACCTACCAAACCAGTTTCATGGTTATAAATAATAAGAACATAAAATGTCAAGTCTTTATACACATATCACACTTGATTAGCTAAATAGGTAATAACTATAACAAAATATGTAATATTAATGGTTTGCTTCATTTTTTTTTTATATACCTAAATGTCTGGCCTAGACCTCATTGACAAATAAATTATATTGTGATCATGAGCCTGAGGGTATGTTTCCATTTCTCTATACAATCTGTTTAGAGAAATTTAAACAATGCGGAGCAAGTAATGGCTCAAGTTACATTGTGTTTTACAACTAATTCTATTATTTTACATATTTCATATTACAAATAGTTTTTGTTCATGCAAATTTGGACTGTCAATAGAGAGTTCAGACATTTGTACCAATTGATGGGACGAGTCCATACAATACCTAAATAAAGGACATGTAATAACTTACCAGAACTCGTTCGTGATGGAAGTGGGATCCTATTTGCACCTTTTCTACGCGATCTTCTTACATATGATCGTGATGAGCTAAATGTAGCACTCGGCATTTTTACAAATACTCAAATATTTCCAACTCAAAATCCTAAACAAAGAAGACAGCTCCATCAACCCAGGCAGCCATTTTCTCATTCAGAAGACGGAAGCTGGTCATGTCCAATGAGAATCATTCTCAAAGTCACGTGATTGTAGTAATTACAGTATGGAGGCTGTTCAAGAACCGTATTATTTTACATGTTTATCATCTATTACTGCTTGTTTTATACTTTCAGTTGTTTTCGTGTCTAGTCTTTATATTTGGAATTCACCACATGGGAGGTAAACATTTAGAGTATAAAGCCACAATCACTTGCTTAATTTAAAAATATTTCATTTAATGTTGCTAGTAGTGTATTGAGCAGTTAGGTCAAATAAGGTTAGAAACCAAAAATATCCCTCATGTAGAATGTTTTACTAAATACTGTAGTATTTAAAAAAATATACTTACAAAATTACGCAAATGTAATAGTTGTACAGTAATGAATACATATTAATACTAACGGGAAGTGATGAATATCTCAAGTTTAATCTTTCATGATACTTGATTCTTACAAAATATTTTTGTTAATTATTATTATGAAGGGAAATTTTCTGTAAACATTTGAGTAGCTATTTAATAATAAGACCTAAAATACAGTAATAATTAATAGTATTGACTGTAGTGAGTTTTGCATTCACATTAAAGTAATTTAATTTATTTAAATTATTTAAACTATGTCATGTTGAAAGTCGTAAAAACAAAGATAAATTGATATTCACATCCCCTAATGCCCCATAACCTAACTTTATGAACCATAAAATTAGTCTGTACACAATAACTGGTATTTGTTATAAGTGTGACCAAGTACTAAGTAGGTTGTACCATAGACAAGATGTCTGATGTAACAAAATTAGTAAGTTACATTACGTTTGAAAGAGAATGTTTTCTAGAAAAAAATACTGTAGTTATCTAAGTGTTGAAAAGAATGGGAGACCAAAATATCACAAAAGAACCAATATAAAAATTTCAAATAATGGAATAACCACAATTTATGTGATAATGAATTACTTAAAAACTTAAGAAACCATATTAACTATTTTGTAAGGAATATTCATATGCCTATTCCTTAAAAGATGTTAAACACATGTAAGGTAGCCGCCACACACACACACACACACACACACACTGTACCTGCACTTTAGAAGCTCTTTTTTCTGTTAAAAAAAATCACTACAATGATAGTATCTGTTAAGAAACAAATTTTGGTACTATTTTGTTTAAAACAGGAGTACTTTCGGAGAAAAATCATGTTTTGTATTTGTGGTCATGCTGTTGTTAAATATAAATTCTGTTAATAATTATTATCCCAATCATTTTAATATTTCACTTATTATCAGTGATGGTTTATAGCAGTAACACTGTGTAAACCATTCTTGATATTTTTATTTAATATTAAGGCCTATGTGTTTTGTTAAAATTAATGTACAAGTTTTAGACTTAATTATACAATTTATAAATTAATGTACAACTAGCAGCCTCAGTGGCCTGGTTGATAGCATACTGGCTTTCACCCCAAGGACCCGGGTTCGATTCCCGGCCAAGGCTTGGCATTTTCATATGCTTTAAGTCATCCCATCGTCTGCAGTAGCCCAAGTGTGCAAAAAAAAAAGCTTATGTGTTTTTCTGAGAGTAAGCCCCTGAAATTCAAAATATTTGTGTGGAGTTTAAATTGATGTGTAGCAGTTATTGTAAAATGAGAAAAACACTAACTATATTATTTTGGGGTTTTAAAAATATTTATTTAAAAAAACATGTAAAATTTTATAATTTTATTTGAAATTATTCTTTTATAATCTAATTTGTATAAATAGATTATTTACAATAGTGTAAATATTGTAAATGTATGTAATCTGTTTTCAGTGATCATCCATCAACTATAAAGAAGAGATTCTTGAGTGTTTTCATAATGATGTTCATTTCTCCATTTATTTTATATATGTTTTTGGGATGTGACGTTTTATATAAGGTTAGTCATGGTGAGTCTGTTTAATAATAATAATAATAATAATAATAAATTTTTTACCTGAACTTTTCTTAACTAGTGAAGATACTTGTAAAACTCAGGTACTAGTGCAGTGAGCATGACCACCATTATCCGAGAATTTTTTTATTTATATATTATTATTGTTATTGAAAATGTATATTATTCTGAACATTATGGTAAAAAAATTTTTAGGGCCTCAAAAGTTGATTTTTTGAAAGTTTTTTTGAAGAATTGCTAGTTGTATGGAATAAGATAGCGATTTCAAAAATTGCTTTCTTTGCTTGAAATATTAGTTTTGTATCAGATTAAAAATGAATAATCACCTGAAATGTCTCAAATGACCCAAAGTAAGCTAGGATGGACAGAAAGAGTTTCTAAAAAAAGAGTTTATGCTCCCACCAATTAATTTTGCCATAACGGATTATAACAAACTTCATTTGGATTTGAAGTCGATATCCAGTAAGCAATTTAAGGTTACCATGCTTAACAATAATATATTAAAAGTAAATGCTACAGACAGCTAGCAAAGAAATTAAATGAAGATAAAGTCCAGTGTTACAGGTATAAGAATAAAAACGATAGACCAATACGACTAATGGTAAGAGGTACATCCTTCATGCTTAAAGGAAGATATTCAAGAAGAATTGTGAAGTAAAAGATATAATATTCTTGATACAGTCTTGATAATATGTTATGAAACAAAAAAATGAAAACGAAAAACGTGTACAAATGAAAAAAAAAGGTGATCAAGTTGTTGTTAGGTGCGGGTAAACATTTAACTAAAGATTGTCAAATGAGTAGACTACCAACCCCCATATGCAGTAATTGTAAGGGGAATCATCCGGCTATATTAGAGGCTGTGCAGTGCATTACAGAAACTGCAAAACAAATCGGCACAGAAAACAGTTAAATCGAACATCCAAACACCAGTTGTTAACAATGGACAGAATGAAGCAACCACCTTCAGCTATGACATGGTATGCTGAAGGTAGCAAGCATACCAAGAGTGAAGTTCTAGCGCTATTACTTAATAGGTTTGATGAGCAAAATATAATAAATAGAACTATTTCTGATATTTTGTTTTGTTTTGTTATTTTAAGGCAAAATGCACTTTGAGGCTATGTGCCTCCCTAAATGTAAGTGTGAGTGTAAAGTGTTAAAGTCATAAAATAAATACTTTAGAGAATAAGGTAACTTTACTAAGTGTAAGGAAAAAAAGAATTACTGTCTGAAAATAGCCACTTGGAACGCTAATGGTCTTCAAAATAAAGTCCAAGAATTAGAAGTGTTTCTGATAAATGAAAAAATTGATATCTGTTTAATTTCTGAATCCCATTTTACAAACCAATCCTACTGTAGATTTCATGGGTATTTAATTTATCATACAATTCATCCATCTAACAAATCCATCAGTGGATGAGTAGTAACAATAAAAAAAACTTTATTAAACATACTGGAAGCTACTGGAATCCAAGCCGAATCAATGCAAGTTACTAGTATAAATATATCAACCAATAGTAAAATATTCAATGTTTCGGCTATATATTACCCACGAAGACACAAGCTTGAGAAAAATGATTTTGTAAAGCTTTTTAGATCATGTGGCAATAATTCCTCATAGGAGGAGACTTTAATGTGAAGCATTCCTACTGGGGTTCACGATTAGTTAATCCAAAAGGGAAAACAATGTATGACACTGGAATGGAGGTAAAGTGCAACTTTTACTCATCGTGAAATCCATCTTACTGGTCTTCAGATGTAAGTAAAACACCTGATCTCATAGATTTCTTTGCCATGAAGGGGCTGTCCAGGAACTACCTGAAAGTCATGGATTGTAGCAATCTGTCTTCAGACCATACACCTGAGATCTTAATCCTGAGTCAGACCGTTATTCAAAAAGGTAGTACATAACCTTCCAGGTCGCTTGCCTAAGGATAAAACTTTACTAAATACACTGAGTAACAAGCTTAAAGAAAAGATCCATGAGGCTAAAAATTTTGCTATTAGTGCTTACCTCCAAAATTTGACAGCAGAGAAAGATACTGACTGTTCTCTGTGGAATGCTGCAAAAAGTGTTAGTGAGACCCATAAGACAAGCACTTCCTTTAAGGAAAGGTTGGGGGAAATGACTGGGTTAGAAATGACAAAGAAAAATGAATTATTTGTGAGGTACCTGGAAGCAACTTTTTATTTCCGGCGAAAAACCATTAAGGTTATCATCGCCGAGGCACGATAATAATAAAATACAATTTAGGTATATCACAAAATAAAAATTCAGACGATGAAAGAATTTCAGTGTTCGGTCAATGGCCGAGACACTATCTCCCAACGTCCTCTGCATACTATTCCCCAGACCACATACACACCGTATATTTTGGAAACCATCACAGTCGAGCAAAATATGTCTTACTGTAATGGTTTCTCTACAAAATCCGCAACGAGGCGGGTCCCCTTGTTCCATCAGAAATCCATGTGTTAACATGGAGTGGCCAATGCGAAGGCAGGTAACCACAACCTCTTCTCTACGACTTGCACGTATTGACGACCCCCAAGAACGAACAGTATCTTTAATTACCCTCAATTTGTTACTGCTTGTAGCTACCCATTCATTTTCCCACTGTAGAAGAATTAAATGTTTTACGTGACAAAGAAAGTCAGACAAGATTACACGTTGGGTGCATGGCGGCAGAAAAGTTGCTTCCTTTGCCGCATTATCACTACAGTGTTTCCAACTATTCCACAGTGTCCAGGAATCCAGATAAATGATATTCTTGCACCTCGTAGTTTAAGTCTATAGACAGAGCACAGAATATCTTGAACCAGAGGGTTTACCGAACACATATCCTAGATTGCCTGGAGTGCACTTTTTGAATCGGAGCAAATTACGTAATGCAAACTATCGAATTCAACAGTGTTTAGAGCCTTTAAGATGGCAAAGAGTTCGGCTGTAAAGACACTACAAGTTGAAGGTAATCCATACTTATACGTTTCGTCCAGTGAGTAAAATGCACACCCAACATTGTTATTCAACTTAGAACCATCTGTGAAAATAAATTTAGCAGATGGATATGAACTAGTCAGTCGAGAAAACTCATATTGATACACAATGTTAGGAGTGTTGTCTTTCAGGTATGCACACAAGGAGAAATCAAAGGTTGGAATATTGATTTTCCATGGAGGGACAGGACAAAAGGACCTTTCAAACATTGGGGGTAGTTCAATACGTAAATCTTCAAAAAACCGGGATGTTCTAATGCCAACAGGCGCAGTAGCTTGCGGTCGGGATTCATATTGTTGGAGCAACTGATTGTGGAAAATTGTATTATAAGCAGGGTGCCACGGTTTACATAATAAATTACATACGTAACTCAGTTGTAACTGTTGTCTCCGACGAGAGAGTGATGGTTCGCCAGCATCGGCGAGAATACTCACGACGGGACTTGAGTGGAAAGCACCAGAAACAAGACGGATTGCAGAGTTATGGACGGGATCTAGTTTCTTTAAAGTATATGGTCGAGCAGATGAATATACAATACAGCCATAATCAATTCGTGAACGAATTACAATACGGTAAAACATCAGCATACTGGTCATTATCAGCGCCCCATCGAGAATTACTGAGAACCCTCAACATATCGAGGATTTTTGTGCATCGTAACTTTAAGTCACGCACATGAGAATTTCAGGATAGCCTTTTGTCAAATATTGGACCCAAGAATCGAACAGATGAAGAGGTCCGGAGCTGTATACTATCTAGAAATAATGTAGGAGCCTGGATCTGTCGACGGTGACTGAAGGCAATGCACTGAGTTTTAGCAGCAGAGAATTTAAAGCCAGTAGATCTCGTCCATGTCTGCAACCTATTTATTACCAGCTGAAGAGTTCTTTCAGCTGTTACCATATTTCTGGTGCTTACAAAAATAGCAAAATCGACCACGAAGAGCGAACATCGAACAGGGGACTGCACATTAGCAGTAATTGATTGTGATAGCAAACAAGGTAACACTAAGTACACTCCCCTGTGGAAGACCATTCTTTAAGTGGAATCGATCTGAAACTGTAGCTCCAAGACGTATCCTAAAGTACCTATTCGACAGGAAATTTGAGATAAAAGCAAGAATTCTGCCTTGTATACCCCATGATTTTAAAATGTTTAGTATTCCTTTTCTCCAGGCCATGTCGTATGCCTTCTTTAGGTCAAAGAATACTGCAACAAGTGTCTGACGCAAGAGGAAGGCATTTTGAATTGCAGATTCTAACAAAACCAACTGATCCATCGAAGATCGTACTTGTCTGAAACCGCACTGTTCTTTGGATAGTAATTTATTAGTTTCTAAATACCAAACAAGGCGACGATTTATTATTTTTTCTGCCAGCTTGCATTGCACGCTGGTGAGAGAAATAGGACGATAGCTACTTGGATCAGTTTTCTCTTTGTCTGGTTTAAGAACGGGAATTACTGTAGCTTCCAACCAATCGCCAGGGAATGTACGCTCCTCGTACATATGATCGTACATTTCGAGAAGAAATAGCTTACCTGACGGGTGGAAGATTTTTAATCATTGAGTAAACAAGGTTGTCAGGACCGGGAGCTGAATCCTTGGTGGATAGCAGTGCAGATTCTAGCTCACGTAGAGTAAACAGACTGTTCAGAGGATCATCATCAGAAGTACTGACAGTGAAAGGCAATTTTTCTAATGCGCTTTTGTATTTACAAAAGACAGTGTTATAGGCTGCAGAAGAGGAAAAACTTGCAAAGGATGACCCTAAAAGGTTTACAATATCGGAACTGTCAGAAACCAATAATCCGTTCGCCTGTTTAAGTCCCATCAATCGTACAGATGGAGGAGGACCAGAAATGGAACGTAATTTCTTCCACACAACAGATGTAGGTGTTGTTCTACATATTGTTCCAATGCATTGGGTCCAAGAATCCTTTCTGCTTTGCCTGAATATTCTATGAGCTTTTGCACGAAGAACTTTATATTGTTCAAGGTTTTCACTTTTCGGGTTTCTGTTGAATCTCCTCAGAGCTTTTCTACGTAGACATAACACCTTCTTACACTCCTCGTTCCACCAAGGAACAGGTGGACGTGCAGGGCGTACTGAAGTTTTTGGAATAGTTTTCTCTGCTGCTTGTAAAATGTTTTCAGTAATTTTGACATTATTGTGTTTATTACAGTCATTATATTCAATTACTGGTGATACAAATTTCTTCATAAATTCCTCCCAATTTGCTTTTTTCAGAATCCAATGCGGTAGGCGCTGATCCGGACAAGGGAAATTACAAAATGAAATATTAATGGGAGTATGATCACTGCCGTAAAGATCAGGTAATACCGACCATTCAAACTTCGTTGCCAGAATTGGACTGCAGAATGACAGGTCAACAACGGTCCAATTGCCAGTAGATGCCGCTAAATGCGTATGGGAACCGTTATTAAGAAGACATAAATCCAATTCGGACCTTATCCTTTCAATGCGTATTCCTCTAGAGTTACAGGTTGATGAACCTCATGCAGTATGATGAGCGTTAAAATCGCCTAATAATAATATCGGCGGTAGCAATTGGCATATTAAGTTACGTACTTCATGGTTTTGGAAATTGTAATTAGGCAGCAAATATAGGCTGCAGATTGTAAGTTTGAATGGTACGGTTATTTGAATGGCAACGGCTTGTAAAGGTGTTACTACATTAACAAAAACCGACTCGACAGAGTTATGAGCCAAAATGGCGATACCACTTTTTGCTCTTTCCTCCGTGACAAAATCGGATCTAGCAATGGAATAACCCTTAAAACTGAAAGTGTGAGATTCATGGAGGTGCGTTTCTTAAAGACATATTATCAAAGGTGACGCATCTCTTTCAAATCCTCAATATGACTTCTTATCCCATTGATATTCCATTGTATCACATTACGATTGATTGGATAGGCAGACATTGAATATAATAACTAGTATACGATAGGATTTACTTTAGATTTGTCAGTTGTACATACATCAGGTTTATCCAAATCCACGGACATCGAATCACTACTGTGACTGATGTCCAAGTCAGATGATTTTTTAATTTAATTTGTGGAGGTTTACCAGTGGGACCTCCTTTAAGACTTTTTTCTATTTTTTTAACAGGTTTGTTTCCTGCAATGTTAGATTTTTTATTTTTTAAACTAACTGATTGAGGAGCAGTATTGGATTTCTTCTTCAAAAAATACTCCAGGCCAGGAGAGATCTTCTTGTCAACAGGCTTAAGTACCTGTGACTTTGACAGAAGGGGTTTTTTTGATACAGTCATTTTTGTAGTCTGGCTTACATCGGTTGTGTCAGGATTAAGAGTTGTCTTAACATTAGACAATGTTAATTTTTTTGAAGCAGATGATAGTGAAGTCGTAGTAGGTGTGTTACATGATGGTACAGAAACTTGTTCAGATGTAGAAGCAGGAGTAAAATCATTAGAAAGTAGGGCCATCAGTTGTGCTACCTGTTCCATCAGAACCTGGACGGTCTTGGTGAGCTCACTACAACTGGTGCAGGATGGCTTCTTGCTGGTAGAGACAACCGTGGCAAAAGATTTGCCTTCAACTGGAGATTTTGATAGCTTGTACAACTTTCTGGCTTCAGAAAAGGAAATTTTATCCGTAGTTATGATAGTTAATATTGCTTTTTCTTCTTTATATTTGGACAGTTCAAAGATCGAGCAGGATGATCACCCTCACAATTTGGGCACTTTGAATCATCATTACAGTCCTTACTATCATGACCTTGGACACCACAGTTTCTACATACTACAGCTTTCTGACAAGCTGCACTCATATGTCCAAAACCCTGACATTTGAAACAATGACAAGGGCTTGGAACATACGGACGTACAGCAAGTCACTGATAGCCTGCATAAATGAAATCAGGAATATTTGGTTTCCCAAAAGTGAGAATAAGGGAGGCAGTTGGTATTTTTTCTCCTTTGTCCATTCGCATTATCCGAGATACATCTGTGACGTACTCGGATGCAAGCTCACATTTTATTTCTTCCAGATTGATGTGCAGCAAGTCCCGACATGTTACCACACCTTTTACAAAATTTAAGGTTTGGTGGGGCTCCAACGCCACCTTAACTCTTTTGAAAAAAGAATCCATTTTCAGCAGTGACAGACTTTGTTTGTCGCTGTTGCTTTCCACTAATAAGGTCCCATTCCGCAGTTTCTTGATTGAAACAACGGGACCTGCATTTCCAACAATCGCCTTATTGATGAGAAATGGTGAAACCTTCGACAGATCTCCTCCTTCTGAAGCGTTTTTAAAAATTAGGAATCTAGGAGCTGGCAGCTCCACATGTCGACTTCTTTTCTCCATATTCTCTTTACTACTAATAGACTCGTTTGGCGAAGCCGAACGATGTCTCTTTACAAAACTTTTGGTATTTTTTTTGGTGTTATCCATAATTATATTTTCCGAGCGATTCATGAATGAAGATATCTCAAACAAATGGTACAGAGTGCACCCAAATGTCACCAGTAGCCCAGAATACTCGAACTAAAGCGAGAATCCCCAATAAATTGGGGGGGGGACCTCCAATATCCTGGAGCCGAAGTACACATCTTCAGCACTCCAGAATCTTAGGAATGGGTTCCGGTACAACGTTATGGTTCCCCAGACCCAAGTACCACTGGCAGTTGCCCTCTATGTACTCACAGAATGCAACCATTTGTTTTGAAAGACAGCTATGAGCTCCGACACCCATAACTCAACACTCATGTGCTTGCCAGGCGCCTACAGGCTGCTCGGTCCCAGAACTTGTCCCATCAAAGGTTCTCGGCAGTGCTAGGCACACATCAGGTTCCGCATACTTGGCCCGCCAAAGGAAACCAAGCAGTATCGCCACTCCCAGACATAACGGAACAAGTACAGCAAATCCCTAAATGTACGTGTGAGTGTAAAGTGTTCTGAGTGTAAGTGTGTGTTAGACACGGGTGCCGCGAGGCTCGTCCAGGTCCTCTCAATAGGTGCAGCTAGTCTGCACCCCCTGCGGGTGTATATGTGTTTGTGTGAGAGAGTGTGTGTGTATATTTGGTGTGTATGTTGTGTATATATGGAGTAAATGAGTGAGAGTAGAATGAGCTAGAGGTATGGTGGGATCGCTAAGCCCATCAGCTGCTCACTTCAGCTGCCTCCGCCAGCGGAAGCAACTTTTCATCCTTTCCCAAACCAAGGAGTTGATGTAAATGTTGTATTTGATTTCATAGAGGATAGTATTCCTATTAAGCCTGCATCTTTAAAAGAACTTAATAACATAATCAATAATTTGAAAATTAAAAAGGCTCCAGGGTTTATAGCTCTAAAAAGAATTAATTACAAGTTTTAAAAGAATTACGGAAAACCGCTACTTTAAAATTGCTGTTTCTAATAAATGATTTTTTTTTATTGCAATACGTACCAAGGCAGTGGAAAGTGGCTGAGGTTATTATGGTTCACAAGGCTAGCAAATGTCCAACCAATTAGAGTTCTTATCAGCATATTTCAAAGTTGCCAACAATATCTAAGTTTGTTTGAGAAATTGCTGATTAAGTATCTAAAGCCAATTATAGAAGAAAGGGAACTGATTCCAAAACACCAATTTGGGTTTAGGAACAAACTTTTGACAATAGGCCAGGTACACAGGTTAACAAATATAATTGAGACTACATTGGAGGAAAAGAAAATATGTTTAAGTGTGTTTCTTGATGTGTCACAAGCATTTGATAAGGTGTGAAATGAGGGGTTGTTATACAAACTTCTAAAAAACCTTCCATTTCAATTATATGTGATTTTGAAATTATATCTGACAGGCATACTCTTTAAGGTGAACGTGCATACTCTTCTTCATGGTGATGAATACTTAGAACTTAAGGAAATCTCTGCAGGTGTACCTCAGGATAGCGTCCTTGGACCTACCCTGTACTTGCTCTTTACAAGAAGCATACCTCAGGGCAGAAAATGATAAAACTATAGCTAATTTTACCGATGATACTTCTATTATGGCATCAGCAGACACAATAGAAGAAGCTACTGAGAAACTTGAAGATACTCTTGACAAGGTTAGTGCTTGGACAGAGAAGTGGGTATAGAGTTAAATGAGTCTAAATCAACTTATGTAAACTTTACAAACAAAAGAATTAATGCAATGCCTGTGTTTCTTAACTGTAAAATAATTTGTTGTAGGAATGAAGTTGGCATGACATTGGATGCTAGGCTAAACCAGAAGGCACACATTAAAAAGAAGAAAGAAGCACTTGATATTAGATATAGAAAAATGTACTAGCTCCTCGGTAGAAGAGCAGAATTAGATACTTAAAATAAACTGCTCTTGTATAAACAAGTACTAAGACCAGTGTGGACTTACGGTTTGCAGTTATGGGGTTGCATCAGTGTTCAACATTAAAATTATACAAACGTTCCAGAACAAATTAATGCAGACAGCTATTGGCGCACCGTGGTACATCACAAATGACAATATTCATAGAGATTGTTGAAGAAGTGATAAGGTCTACTGCAGCTAGATACAAGAAGAGACTTCTAAACTATGTCAACAAAGATGCAAAAACTCAATAGCAGTGACTTGTGAGGAGTTTTAAAAGAAAGAAGCCATTTGACTTAATAATGTGATGAAGTTATTCAGTAGAATATGTTTTTCTTAATGTTATTATATTTCAATGAATAATATTAGATAAGTTTATTCTTAGTTGTAGTTGTACAATAAAAAATAAAAAAAGAAGATAAACAAGATTTTTTACGGAGTAGTACAAATGTTATATAAGCTGTACTTTAGAATATATGTAGTTAGTATATAAACTGTACTTTAGAATACATGTAGTTAGTAATTATAACAATAATAGCAATTTTTGTGTTATAATACAATAATACTATAATTTTCAAATTAACATTTTTTTTTTTTTTTTTTTAATAAATATTTCTCTAATAACAGTAGTAACACTATTCTCCACAGTTACCAGAAGAAAATATATAACATTATATATTTTTAGATATTGGTAGGTTATAAAATGTTTAAAATCAATAAACTCAACTTCTGAAAAAAAATCACAGCTTAGCCTAATGTATATGAATTTTAAATATTTAAATGATTAATTAGGTACAGTACTTAAATTTTAATAATTGTAATCTTTACATAAAATTATAATTATTTTAAAGACACCTTTAAGGAATATAGGGATATTCCTTAAAGGTGTCTTTAAAATAATAAGAGGGACTGCTGCATGGCAACCTCTTTCACTTTTGGCATGCTGATGGGATGATTTTTCTCAATGGTCCAGTTGGCCCTTAATATTTAATTTAAATAAAGTATTGTTGGTGCATCTATGGATTAAGACTTTTAATTATAAAAAAAATCATTAGAATATGTCCACTTGACTATTTTTTTTAATAATTTTAAATTATAAAATGTGCTCATGACTTGTTTTTGGAGTAGATGTTAAAAGAATCAATATTATCAGTTGAGAGGATGCCATTTGATATAAATGAGCCAGGAAGTTAATTTTGTAGGCCTATTATGAGATAATGCTATAGTCTACTTATACAGAGCAAAGTCATCCCTAAAACTATTCCTGTGTTAAGATTTTCTAATTTAGGTTTCAAAGTAGGGTTGAAACCTGTATTGCTTTTAAATGGAATAGAAAGATTGTAGGAAAGATAAATGAATTTAAACTGTAGGCATGGCTTGAGAAGTGATTAGAGGTGTTGCAGACAAAAAGTAGGTCTTACTAATAAAATAATTTATTTTAATATTTAAAAAATAGAGAAGATAATTAGTTTGTTCCCTAGTATAGCTAGTAAAAACTGGCTGCCATTAAAAATCTTATTAAAAAATTATAACTTTTTTACACTCTTTTTGTAAATTTGGTTTCACTATCATAATCATTATTTTATTTATTTATTTATTGAACCAGTTTTAAAGAAATACATGGGTTGTTAGTACTTAGCACTATATAGCCACAGAGATAATCACAGTTACCTGTTTGTGGGACTGGTGCCTAAAACTGATCTTAAAACTAAATCAATTACATAATTATAAATCTTTTATAGCGTGCTCCCATGACGTACTTGCACAACGTAACTTATAAAAGTATTAAATATGTTTTATTTTTTTAATATATTTACCCTTATCCATTTTTTAGATCTTTTTTCCTTTTCTTATTATTAATGATAGTCTTTAATTCATTTGGAATTTTATTAAAGAGGAGAATTGCTGCAGTATATCTTTTTTTGGTACTAATTGTTTTAAATCTTTGTGGTAATTGAAGGCTTTTATACCGAGTTATGCTTTTAGATTCCATATATTTTTTTGAAAAATTATCATAGTGATATAAAATACCTTCAAGAGCATATTGTTGTTTTATGTTACAAATGTGATTATGGTATATAAAATTGTTTTTATTAATATCAATATGTATGTATATATATATATATATTTAAACCAGTACATTACACACCTATATAAATAAATCTATTAAGGTAAGTAACCCACAGAGATATAAAATACCTGTTTTTGGGGGCTGGTACAAAAGAAAAAATATACAGAAAGAGAATAATTGCACAAAAGTATATATATATATATATTTATTTATTTATTTAATAACTGGCGGCAGTCAGGATTCATTTTCATATTTTTAATGTAATTTGAAAACTTAAAATGCTTATATATGTTGTTTTAAGATACTGCTTATGATGGTGAAATCAAATTAAAAAAAAAAGATAATTAGAAATTGGAAAAAAGATAATAAGAAATTTGATAATAATCAAATTAAAAATTATTAATGGAGATTTGCTTCCATCAAATTGTTAAACAACTTCATTAATTTTATATTTTTAATGTATTTTCATATTTTTACATTAATTTCATATTTTTAATGTAATTTGAAAATTTAAAATGCTTATATATGTTGATTTAAGATACTGGTTATGATAGTGAAATCAAATTTTCAATAAGATGTAAGATAATTAGAAATTTAAAAAATTAGTTAATTACAAATTTGATAATAATGAAATTAGGTAATTTGCTTCCATCAAATTCTAAAACAGCTGCATGTTATGATTATTTAATACATATTTAACTAATAAAAGATGCTTGTTTTCAGAATTCACTGTGGGAACTTTTGGGTCTAAGACTTCCAGGACTTCTAATGGCAAGTATGGTTCCACTTTTCTTAACAATGATCCTCTTCTTGGGCCCAATAACTCTTCAAGCAGTAAATGGGCTATGGACACTGTACACAGGTAAAAAGAAAATGATTGATTAGTAAAACATTACCTATGACCTATTTCAAAAAGTTGTATGTTTGTATTGTAAAGAAACTTTATTGTTTTACAAGTTTTAGTACAATTTCAGTACTTGCAAGTTTTTTTATGCAATTATTAGCTTTTAAATTGCATTAGAAGTTGTATCTATGTTTTTATGAAACATTTTTGTTGTATTTCTTTGGGTGATTTTTCGTATCTGACAAAAATTCATAGAACAGATTTTTAAGAAATCTGGGCTTTTTAGAATATAA
Source organism: Callitettix versicolor (assembly GCA_022606455.1). Taxonomy (NCBI): domain Eukaryota; kingdom Metazoa; phylum Arthropoda; class Insecta; order Hemiptera; family Cercopidae; genus Callitettix; species Callitettix versicolor. The sequence goes on along the minus strand of CM040188.1, from coordinate 76,756,998 downwards.
TCTTGTGTTCCAATTTATTGTTTTCTTTTTTAAAAATCATTCTAACCAATATTTAGAGAGTTAATGCCAGTAAGTATTTCACATGGTTATCGATTTATAGAAAATTATTGGTTTTACCGTACTATTAGTTTTAATTTATTATTTAGTAAAATGTTTAAATGGAGTAGGACAAACTTATTAGCCTCCCAAATATGATTCCTGTTTTGAGTTTGAAATGTATGGTGGTTCGGTGACAGCTAAGGCTAAGTCTGTCTTATGTGTCTATGAACTGTGCATCTCAAGATTGTTGGTTCGAAATGCAATTACTGTATTTGCTTTAGCCTTATTAATGTTGATTCGTCGTCCATATTAGTCTAATTAGAGTGAAGTATGGGGAAAATTATAATTATTTTATTAGAAAATGTTTTACATAATTATTTGTATGGATCACTAATTGGTTCAAAAAAGTTTGAGGGAAAATCATAACAGGAGCAATGTATAGGCAAGCAGTGTATACTTTTAGAAACTTTACAAAAGCCAAATGAATGTGTATGCAAGGGATCATTGTTCTTTACGCTATGATTCCACCCATCATTATCTCAATAAAGGCTGATGATATGAAACATGATGAAGGAAATTTCATCATGGTGGGGACGGAAAGATTAAATAACAATTGGTACAGTATCTACCACTTATACTATAAATATCAGTCAATTTATAGGCTGGCTTATTGTAAGGTTGATGAGAAAACGTGTACTAGCATTACTTGGATCATAAGTGGGGTTCAGATTATCAGTCTCACTTTCACTAGATTATGGCAGATTTCATATTTGATTCAATTGATTCTTACCAATAAAACAATCATCTCCAATAAGATGTTGAATAGTGTTTTCATTTAATTGTAGTCAACTTATTCTCAACACATTATATATAACACTGATGAACCAATCATATAATCAACTTACTCATAAAAATTTGTTGAGTAAAACTTTTTATGAATATGTATATAAAGGTGTTTTTGTGTGTAAATACTTAGAACAGAGAGGTTAACTGGGTATTACTAAGTCAGTAGTCAGGTTAAAAAAAATTCTGTACATCTATTGATTCAGTATTAGTTTAAAGCAAGTAACCTATAGACTGTGTTGTTTACAGTGTTGAAAAAAACGTTTTTTCGGAATACCCTATGAAGCATACAACATGTGATCGTTCAGATGTTAGCATCAAAGGGTTAAACAATAGGGTATAATTTGAAAACCACAGTTATAGTATTTAAAAACAAGGGCAACAATTGACACTTTTATAAAATTTAATAGTTTTTATCATTTTACTCAGAATTAATTTTTATAACCTCTCCTTTCTCCAACTTATTCGTCACCTACTAGAATGAAAGCAGAACTATACATCTTTCCTGCACTTATATTAGGCCCTAATTAATTCTCATAAATGTTACTAAAAGTAATATATAATATACTTGTGTAGTTTTTATAATGTCATATTTTGAACGTGCCAACTTTCTCTTTTGGAAGCTAATCAAAAGTATTGATGCTGAGCAATGGTTCAAATTATTATCAGGTGACTTTTGAAGGCTTGTTGATAAACATGCTTGACTATCAAGAAGTAGAGCCAAATTGGGAAGCAATTTATTATTATTGCAAAAAGCAAACAAATTATTGTATCTTTTTTTTCAAATTTTGTTCATTATCATTTTAAATCTTAATAGATTAGCATTTTAAACTTTTGAATTGTATTGAAAATATTGATATGAACCCTGATTACAATAAAATTCAATTTCTTAATTCCAAGGATTTTGAAAATTCAAGATGTTAAAAATATAGTTTTCAATGCTAGTTATGACGGTGAAATCAGATTGAAAACAATTAGGGACAAAAAAGTTTCGAAATCGTAAAGATTTGAAATAATTCCTATTTTGAAACTGTTTAATATATTTACCGGGTAATAAACTTGTCCAAGAAATTGCTATACCTAATTGATTTTTGTGCCAGTTTGAATAAAATTGAACCAAAATTATGAACATGAGAGTTAGCATGTATGTTACACATGTATGCATAAATATTTTAATGGCTCTTTAAAAAAAATCACTTTGTGAGGTCAGTATCAGTGCGCATTATTAAGATCCCGGTTGATGTTCTTACTATGATCCCAGAGCGCATTTTCAAGATCTTACTATGATGGCTGCTTCAGTAACTTATTTTCCAATGGAACAATTCCTACTAATAATATGTAATATAATTATTTAAAATCATACATTAAATATATTTATACTTACCTATTAGTTAACCGATCAAAATTTTTCCCCAGCAGCTTGTGTCCTAATGTATTGAATCTGATTCATTTAAACAACTGACTTTTTTCTTTAAAAAGAATTTAACAAACCTACAAGGTATAATTTTACAAACTAAAATTGTGAAATACGATTTTCAAAAAATTGCTAGTTAAAAAGTTATAAATTTTCAAGATTTTTATTTGTATCCATTTTTAAATAGATTTTGATGATGAACTTGCCAACCTATATATGCTCTTGGTTTGTTCATCTTTATTGATAATATTGCTTTACTACCATTTTCAGAACCAATGTATTGGTTAAATAACCTAGGAAATCTTGTGTGGCTCAGAAATCATATAGTCGCTCCGCTTTCTGAAGAGTTTGCGTTTAGAGCTTGCATGCTGCCGTTACTGCTCCAGTGTTTTCGTCCGATGACAGCTGTCTTCATATGCCCATTATTTTTTGGTGCTGGTAAGTGACATTCCAGTTTTATTACAACTTACTAGACAGTAAGTGTAACACAACTACTAGGATACTTAGAAAAAACATTTTTATAAATATTTTTAAAAAATTCCTAGCAATTAAGTACCCATCAAAATTTATCTTCTAACCTCTTATCACGAGTGAAAAATAAATTTTCTTTTAAAAATTATAAAGTTTTTTTTTTAATATAATAACATAACACATATAACGTAGCACATAATGGCAGTCCGGAATGTAATGACATATGAGTCGCACGTATCGTTTGGCCAAACCAAATTTCATCGTGTAATTGTGTTATGTTTGTGACGTATGTTTTTATGTTTTGTTTGACTTTGTGATGACCTCGACAGAGGGATTTAACATTTTGTATCACGGCCTGAAGATGAAACAATAGTTTCGAAACCGCGGTAGCCTTTATGAGGTGAGTAGATGCTCCACCTAAAGACCACTGACGGGAAGAATAGGTCATAATCCTAATATTTAACACATATAATGACACCATCATATTTTATGGTTGATTTTATTCAAATAGGCATTCCATGCGATGCTGGTTTTTATATTTTACCAATAATACATAGCCTAAACTATTTCCTTTTGTAAGTTATTTACAAATGTTAAATTTATTATGTCTAATTTTAACTCATGAGTTCATTATTGTATTTCTTTGTTAATAGCACATTTACATCATTTGGCAGAAAGAGTGCGATGGGGTATGGATTTTAAAAAGGCCATCAGCATTTCTTGTAAGTAATTATTATCTAACATTTTTTTCAATTTTTCAGAAAAAGGAAAATTGTATCCTCTTTGTTGAATAAATTTGTTAAAGCAAATAATAGACATTAGGCCTCTTATATTAAAACAAATTTAGTAATTTCATGTAATATTTATCAAAGAATTCTGTAATGATTTAATTTTAAAATAAATATATCGAGACATACCAATCAACTATATTTTAATATAATTGAAAACTTCTACAAGGTGTCCAAAACTGTCAAATGTACTAACTTCAAAAATTACATTAAACTCAACAAATTAATTCAATATCAGATACCTGTAAATTAACTTTAAATCTCCAATTCCAACTAGAGCATTTGTGTAGAAATTATGTTATTCTGCTCTATAGCATAACATTAATGGCTGACTAGAAAGAAACCTTTGTAGTGAGCCTGCACTAATGTTTTAGTATAAGAATAAAACATGTCATCATGTTTGATAACACTATTGTGTTGCTTTACATCCAATTACTTTGAAACAAACTTTGTTAGATTTGTGCAAAAAAATACGAAAAAGTTATTTTTTCAGAATGTTTTTTTTTAATCTATTAATTTTTATTTAAAAAATTTGACAGTTTTGAAAATAATGAAATATTCCTAAATTGGCTTGCCAATGTAAACATAAGTATAAAATTTTATTTGTATGGTTTAAATGTGATTAAGTAATAAATTTTTCTTTAAAAATACAGGGTGAGAGATGAAAACTAAATAGTTTAGGGCATACCTTGATCACAACTTTTTTTCTTTATTTTGCATGTACAATCATATCACAAATGTTTTTGGTGATTTCTTAACACCCTGTATATTTTGTTCTGTGAATTTAGTATTTATATTTACGGTAAGGGAAATTTTAGTAATTGAGATTTATCACAGGGCATGTTATTTGTTCAGTTTAACAATAGAATATGTAAAGCGCATTGTTTTCTCAGCATGGTTACAGCCGAATATCATGCTTGTTTTTACACCATTTTTGTCACATACAATTTATATTACTTGAAAACTGCTCAAATTATGAATAATAATTCAGTCATTGTGAACTAAAACAAATAAATAAGAACCTCTAAAATAAATGGAAAGTATAAAATCTGAATTTACCCAAGCATTATATTTTGAAAACATTTTTTAAATCTGATAAAAATTATAAACTAAAATTTCAAAAAGTGTTTAATTCTGTGTGTGTGCTTGTATATATCCTAGAGGCAAAAACTATTTTTCTTGGACTCAAGAGATATAAGAATCATAGTCAAATTTTTGTTCATCACATTACTAATTTGGCATTATAACAAAGTAAAATTTTGAAATAATTTAGATGTTTTCTAAGAATTATATTTTAATTATAATTATTGTTATTGTCAGGCTTTCAGTTCTCATACACGACTGTCTTCGGAGCCTATTCAGCTTTTTTGTTTGTGAGAACTGGGCATTTTATCGCACCATTTCTTGCGCATGCATTTTGTAATCACATGGGCTTTCCAGACGTAACAGAACTTATGACATACAAAGTTCCACAAAGGATCCTGATGATTCTTGTGTACATACTAGGTGTGGTGGCATGGTGTCTTCTGTTAGGTCCTTTAACCAATCCCCAGTGGTATTCTAACGACGTTTTCTTTAAACTGTAACATTTAGAATGTTAGTTACTAATTATGGTACAAAAAGTAGTTTTTATGTACGAAAACAGAATCAATCAATCTCTATTTTTGTTGATATTTGTAAAGATTTATCATGACAGTGTTTATAAATAGCAGATAATTTAGTGTAAATATAAATTAGTCATTCTTCTACTTATGAACTAAGGTTTAGAAATCTTTGCTGAAAGATTAAATGTAACATACAGCTTGAAAAGTTGAATTGATTGATGAGGTGGGGAGACTGTGGCAACCGTTAGTTTTTTCTCTAAGATTGAGGTTAAACAATAAATATTTTGTATTGAAATGAAAATGACTAAAAAGGATAAAATTTTAATTTTAATGTATACTTTAATTATGTTAATTAGAGGATAGTCAAAATTTATAAATATTTGACATATGGGATACTTGTATTATGAATTGTCAAATCTTCTTCTTCTTCTTCTTCTAATGGCTCCTTTTGGTTCACACCATTTTGGATCTTGCCTCCCAATACAATCCAGGAAAGTCCCTTCGTCAATCTTGCCCAGATTAAACTTAGCAAGCAACAAATTCATACACACATACACACACATCTAACTAAATATAGATACTGTAAAAACAATAACTGTGTCACATACAAAATAACTGATTTTTTTAAATGTCATTGCATAATTGAAATGTAACTAACAAATTTATATTTTGTACTATATTTATTGTATAGTAGTCAATATTACATACAAATTTTTAAAGAAGAAAACCATGAGATGAGCATGAATGGATTTCGTAGCTTTGTGACTAGGTCAATGCATCTTACCTGTTTAGAGTTTAACTACAGAATAGTGCGTCTGATGCCTTTTGTTGGAAACTGTATCATTGGCCTTAAGTGTAGCTATCTGATTGGTTGCCTAGATTACACGACCTAAAGCCTTATTAAAATGAGCTCATTATTTCATTTAATTGACAATCATAACAATATATTTATGTCATGATGTAATTATTATATATTAATAATATATAAAATAATTTTATATATTATTTGTGCTGGTAACATGGCCTCTGAATAAGTATTTTTTGTCTATGATCATTTCGTTATACAAAATCTTTAAAATTAAGCATTGAAAAACAAATAAGCACATACAGTATAATTACCAAATGTGTACCAAACTTAAATCACAATTCATTACAGTGATTACTTTGGTTGTTTGTATTACTCGTAGTTAAGTATACATATTTCAGTGTTATGTCACTACGATACAAGTTGTAACATTTTTCAAAATTATGTGGTAGATTTGTATAAATAACAAATCTAAAAATAGTAATATTTGTAGAAATGATCGTACAAAATTACACTCAGTATTAATATGATTTTTGTCATCGAGTTACTTTCTATCTGACAGTGACAGAGCCAAAAAGTTTGAAAAAAAAATCAATAATGTTCAAATGTGGTTGTGTAATAACCATTTGTGGTTTTTGTTATATTGTTTGTTTTGTCTATGAAGTTGTTAAATTTACATTTTAATTAAAGTGTAAATATTTTTTTCATAGTTAAAAACTATGCAATATATAGTTTACATTCACCAGTACACATTTGAGCACAGAAAATATTGTAGTGCATTAAAACATGCATTCATTAAATGTGTATTCATTAGAGCGCACTAGCTTTGAGATTCTTTTCGTAGCTGTAAGCTCTATTTTAAAGACAACAACTTGTTGACCGGACTGTTGAAAAATGTTTTTTTCTTAAATGTCCTCAATTTAAGTTCATAAGTAGAGGATTTACAGAAGCCTAACAACTGGCTTCTGTAAAATTTACGTCTTGTTGATTTCAAGCTACTGTGAAAGATTATATTTTTTGTAGATTTTTATAGGCAAAAATCAGCAGAGTTTAATCAATAGCCTCTCTTACTTATATGATGAAAATAGTTACTGTCTCAGAGACATAATTGATTGTATCAGGTTCCCTTACGTCACGAACTTAAGAAAAAACTTTTTGAATTCAAAGCCATGTCCAGAAAGAAAGTACTGTGTTGGAAAAAAATGAAAAATGTTTTTTTCAGTCCTATCTCAAAGAACAATCATGTCAATGATAACAGCTGTAGCTGTACAGAATGTTTACATCGTCTTCAATTTTAAAGGGCTTACCACGAAGCTCATGCTTCACATGAAAGAACAGGTTGTAATCGAAGGACATCAGATTTGGGCTGTATGGTGGCTGTTGAAACTGCTCTAAACAGAACTGTCAAATAAGAGCATGAGTGTTACCAGCAGCATTGTCATGAAGCAACACAATTCCTTGACTGAGCATCCCTCTCCTTTTGTTTTAAATTGCACCACTGAAGGTTTCTCAAGGTCTCACGATATTGTGCCATATTGATAGTTTGACCTCTGGGAAGGAATTCAACAAGCAGAACCCATTTTTTATCCCAGAACATGATGCACGTGACTTTCTGGGCTGACATTGTTTGAATTTTTGTTTTTCAGAGATCTCCAGTCCATTGACGATTCCAGAGTGACATGACAAACCCAAATTTCATAACCAGTCATGATTTCATTTAAAATGTCCACTCCCTCATCAATGTATTGAGTAAAAAGTGTCAAAGAACTGCCAAGATGCTGGGATTTGTAGACATCAGTAGGCATTTTTGGAACACAGCTTGTGATAACCTAAATGGTCTGAAACAATTTCATACAAAAGAGATTATGAAACTTTCTGAAATTTATCAGACAGCATTGTCTTTGTTCTCGTCGTATGTTCTTACAAATTTTCTCATCAACTTTCCTTACCAAAGTTGTCATTGACAACAGAAGGCGGTCCACTTTGTACCTTATTGTGGACATTCATTAAACTTCCTAACCCACTTTCTCACCATTCCATCACGTTGCATTTCACTGTAAATATCTTGAATTTGACAATGAATTTCAGCTGGCTTAATATTCCTTACATTCAGAAACTGAATGAAGAACGAATCTCATAGGTGATGGGTTCATGAATTGTATTGAACTTAAAAATTGTATGCACAGAAAACTGGAACCACTATAGAAATCAACTGTATTGGTGTCAGTGAAGAGACAACAGGAAGACATGCATGCACAGAGTGGCAATAAAACTTAACAGTATTTACTTTCTGGGCATGCCTCATAATTTGAACCCAGAATTAGGAACCTTTGATTTTTGCTTTCCTAAACACAAATTTTTAAAATAAATGATACTGTAAAAGATTATATATTGAAAATTTATATGGATAATAAAAAATTTTACCTAAATCAATATTGCAATTCAAAAAAAAAAAATCTTATTCCATGACTGTTATATTGTGTGGTCCAACAACCTGAGTCTTATTATCGGTTACCTTGAAGATCCATCAGTAGCTGTAAAAAAGAATAATCCTATTTTGATGACCAAAGTATAACTTACGACAATAGAAAAAGAAATGTCGTATTGTCACTACTATATAATGTATACTAAATATTTTTGTCAGTATTTGCATGAATGGAGTACAATACAAATTTGTGAGACAAAAATTAAACTTTAAAAACTCAAATACAAATATTACAGAGAAATTAAATATATTTTTTAAATATTTAGTAACAATTTATACGAATGGTTAAAACTGACAACATAATAGCACAAGAATAAAACTAAGTAATACTTTCCAAACTAAATAAAAATATAGAAATAATTACAGTAACTAAGTTTAAATGGAATAATTCAAGATTGAACCAATGTGGAAATTAGTAAATCCAAATAACTACTGACATTGACAGACATATTAGCATTATACAACACTACTGTAAAAAATAAACAATATTTTAGTGAAAGAAATAAGTATTGAATTGCTGAGTAACACTGTTTATGGATAAAGAGTGCCCCCCTCCAATCTTTGTTGTTTGCCACAGTGACCAGTCGGTCGAAAAATTGAAGTACGCAGATAGAGAGAGAGAGAGATTTCATTTGAGGTAAACTTAGGACCATTAGGTCCTGTGTTCTACTTAACCTCACAACAGCTCATAATAAAAACATAAATTAACAAATTAAAAAAATAAAATGTACAATTTAATAATTATAATTAGTAATATTTACAAATAAAATAAAACAACTGTACTCATGAAATAAAATATTTGATAGTATAACAAAAATTGAAAAGAAAAGAAAGTAATAATGTTTTAAAATAACAAAACAGTTTTGTACATTAAATATATCAAATTACAATTGATCACTTAAAACTGAAACTGTGCAATTTAATAAAAACATCTATGCTCACATTCATACAATAAGCTTTTTTAAAAAAATATGAATGACCTAAATACCTCTATTTACACACTATGAACAAGAATCAGTTTATACCAATGATATTATATTGTAAAATGACGTGGAAAACTGAGCTCGGCTATTAATCGATTTTTAGGAATTTGGTAATGACTTGCACAAACAGCATGCCGATACCATAACATATCTGTTCCACATGAAAATTCTGTGCCTAGGTATAATCAGCATACTGTAATCTGATACTAAAACAAAATTATTTTCAAAAGCACTCCATTTTGAAGAATGATATTTAACATAATTAAAGTATTATAAGACCAAAAATCATTTAATTTTGAAAGGTTTAATTGCTTGTAGTAAGAGATAATATGTCATAGTAGTTTATTACTCTTTAAATTGAACACAATAATTTTGTGTGCGTTTTAGTGTATTAGCAAAAAAGAACTTGTCAAAGACAGCACTTTCTTTTAAATTTAACTAACTTTGGTTTTTGTAACTTTGTACTGTGCAAAGGCTGGGTGTGATATTATTGATTGATATTGATCAATAAAGAGCTGAATTTTTTTATTAGAACAATCGAAATTTTATTGAGTCCATTACTTATGTGATAGATTAAAATTGTATTGCAAAAAATTATAATATTAAAAAACTTAAATTTATTAACAAAATTGCATACTGTGTTTCTGACTTTTAACAATAAATGAAAGAATATGAATGATATAGAAATCACTCACAGCTGATATAAACCATATGAGTTGTCATATCGTGCTTTGGCAGTTGTTGTCTATTAGAAGTTATAAATGGGATGTCAGATGCCCTAAGCTTTTTATGCTTGGTAAATATAATCAATCGGGCATTAAAAAAAATATTTTAGCATAGGTAAACCTCAGAGCTACTTTTTAAAGTAAATCTCTATCAAAAGTTTTTTTATAAAATGAAATAAAAAGCTGTATAACAAAATAATCTTTCTTAATTTTTCTGAAAATTAGTAAATAGTTGACTTTTTATCCATTCTCATTATTGAACAATGAAAAAAAGATTTAATATCTATGTATTATTTAGACACAAAATAACTTGATGTACATACAATATTATTTTAAAGTCCAAAGTTAGTAAAGCAATGCACCAAACTGCACGAAAAGACAGAGGTAATAAAATTACCTAGTTATATGTAGAGAGCTAGATATACAACAAAAATACTTTAGATGAAATATAACTTAGTTTATTATACTTTGTAAGTGCTGTACAGTATTTTAAAGAAGGGGAAAATCAAAGCTTTGAATAACGCAAGAGTTTTTGAATCTCAGTATTAAAGCAATAATAATAGTGTACAAATATATGTCTTAAGAAGGGAAATTAAATATATTAAGAAAAAGTGTTTCTTGTAAAAAAAAAAATAAGTTTAACAGATTTTTTTTTGTATTCAGCATTAAAATAGTTGTAAGACTTAGTCTATAAAAAGAAAATATCTGATTTTTTGTCAGTCCATTTTAAATGTGTGTTAAAATTGTCTTAGGTAAAGAAGAAATGTAAAAATGCATTGCGTTGTAAAAGTGTTGATACTAATATTACTCTAAAAATTTTACAAATTTAGTATGCTAATGGTTAAAGTAATTTTAGTTTAATCATAATATTCAAATATTCAACCTAGTCAGCATCCATGTTCCCCAATAAATTTTATTTATTTTATTCAAACTCCGTAAGCTATGTCAACATTAATAGAAATGTATGTTGTACAAATATATTCAGTTATGGATTTCCTAAAGAAAAAAATGTGTAAAATTCCCCATTTAACACACAATATACATATTTATTAATTTGGAATATGCTGTAGAAATTTTTTTAAACTTATATAGCGAGACACAAACAACATTTCACTTTCCTATGCAGTTATATTAAAGAGAAAGTGTGTGTGTGTGTGTGTGTGTGTGTGTGTGTGTGTGTGTGTGTGTGTGTGTGTGTGTGTGTGTGTGTGTGTGTGTGTGTGTGTGTGTGTGTGTGTGTGTGTGTGTGTGTGTGTGTGTGTGTGTGTGTGTGTGTGTGTGTGTGTGTGTGTGTGTGTGTGTGTGTGTGTGTGTGTGTGTGTGTGTGTGTGTGTGTGTGTGTGTGTGTGTGTGTGTGTGTGTGTGTGTGTGTGTGTGTGTGTGTGTGTACACAGTATTTGTATGTGTGTGTCCTTTATAGACAAAAACTACAGAACCAGTTTTGCTAAAAATTTCAGTTTGTTTTTATTAATGCCACAAGTGTTTAGAGAGCGACTTCACCACTGTATCTTTTTGTGAAAAGTTATTTTCCAACAACTACTGTGTTTATTGAGTTTTAATTAATTTCTGTAGATAATGCTTTGATATTTTTTGATAATAATAATAGATAATGTTTTGACAATTGGATTTAATTACATTTTGAATTTTATAAAGTTAATGCAAGGGATATAATTTCACCCTAAACTGAGAACACCAAAGATAAGTTCAAATTATCATATATATATATATATACACTAAAAGTACTTGCTGCTGTAATTTTTATTCTCAGAAATGCTGGCAAAATATGGGCACAAAGCTAGTATTTATTTAAGAAAAAGAATAAATAAATTTTGTATTTCTCGTTCTTAACTAGTGAAGCAAATATTATCTTAAATGCAGTGTGGTTTGTGTTATGCTATACTTTGTTGAAACCATCTGAGAATCCTATATTTGTTCAGGTCCAATCTTTCAAATTTATCCTCACCCTGTCGTTAAGAAAACGTTTAGTATTAAAAAGGATTTGTGTGATTTATTGTTTAAGTAGGTAGATACGTGTTTGCTTATTTTTATCAGTTTTAATCGAATTTCCCTTTAGTATTTATTAGAAATAGTAATTTGATAAGAAAAAACTAGTTTTAGAACATTGTGGCCATAATTTTTTTAATCTTTATGTTGATAACTTAGTTATCATTGAAGAGTTACAATTGTTGCTTTTCCTAGTTATGTTAATAGTTCTGAAGATGAGGTTCTAACATGAAACACATCACAAGAAAACTAGGGATGGTATTTGTCTTCATATTATTGATCTTAGCAGTAATAAATATTATAATAATTACAATTTATGTATTTTGCTGCGAAGGAATGTTTGTGATCCTGTTGCATTTATTGTTGTTGCATATGGACCTTTTGCCCTTGTATTCTTATTGATTATATTTCAAAAACGTAACTCAGTTGATTGAATCACATTTTTTTTTAATACATCATAGTTCAATCATTATATTCATTTCGATGTTTTCCATATTTCATTTTTAGAATAAAGTATGAAAAGTATTGTAGTTGGCAAAATTTTTTCCTATATGCAACGCGTTATCACGCAACAAATGATTTATTGCTCGGTGTGTTATTGACTTGTAGGAACCACTCATTGTCTTGCCATTTACCTTGTCGCTTCCTCTGAAATGCATCGCACTTCTGCACAACGTACTTAGAAAACACAAATAACATTTTGTATATTAAAAAAAGTGGATTTCTATGTGAGACATTTACTCAAGAGAACAAACTGACAGATTTTGATTAATTTTGAGATACATTAATAGGGTATATATATAACTGAAATACTAGGGTTGTCTGTAAAGTAAGGTTCCCAAGTCACTACGAACGCAGTTACGAGGGATCCGGTGACCTTGGTTCCCGCTCCGCGAGCTGTCTGCGACACTCACTCTTGGCTTGGCAGCCATTAATAATGGAGTTTTTTTACCACTTATGTCTTCCGCTAGGTGCTAATTACGCTCTGTGATTCTTTTTTGTGAGCAAAAAATACTGCACCAGTGGATATTCATACCCAACTGTGAAGACTATGGAGAAAAATGTATGAGCATACAACACGTGCTCAAATGGTGCAGAGAATTCAAAGATGGACTTACAGACGTACATGATAAACAGCGATCCGGACAGCCATCTGTTTCAGACAAAACGATTGCGAAAGTGGAATAAACAATGGTGAAAGATCAGAAAGTGACTGTTCGGCAGCTCTCCAAGATGATCCCTGATATCAGGAAGACCTGTATTGATAATATTTTGACAGACCATTTAGGGTATAGCAAGGTTTGTGCAAAAGAAGTCCCAAGACAGCTTACAGCCGACCACAAATGGCAACAGATTGATGCGGCCCGTGAATTTCTTCAGGCCTACGAAACCAATGGCGAGAAATTCTTGGACTTCATTGTCAATGGGGACGAGACCTGGGTATACTGTATGACACCGGAAACAAAAGAACACTCTTGTCAGTGGAAACATCCAGAGTAGCCGAAGCCGCGGAAGTTCAAAAAACATTGTCTGTCAGCAAAGTCATGGCGAACATGTTTTGGGAGAGGAAGGGGTTATTGTTGTGTGAATTCATGCTTACTGGCACAACAGTCAATGCTGATCGCTACTGTGAGACGTTATAGACTCTCATAGCGTGATTGAAAACAAGAGGAGAGGCATGCTCACGAAAGGAGTTTGTTTCCATCAAGACAACGCTCGTCCACACACCACCCGTGTAACAACCGGGTGGTATCTCATCAACCAATTTAGATGGGATACTGTCACACATTTGCCCTACAGCCTGGACTTAGCTCCAAGTGGTTACCATCTCTTCTCTAATTTGAAGAAATTCTTAGGTGGGATGCATTTCAGTACCGGAGAGGAGCTGAAAGAAGAAGTTTTAATCTTCTTTGCGGAGCGGTGTTAGAGTTTTTCGATTCAGGCATACAAAAGATGTTTCACTGTATGCAAAAATGCATCGATCTAACAGGCGATTATGTCGAAAAATAGAAAAAAGTGCAAGCTTTCCAAAAATGTATAATTTAATGCAAATAAGTATGTTTTTGATTGTAAAAAAATATTGGGAAACTTATTTTACGGACAACCTCGTAATTAGAATTTTTAGACTTGAACACTTTTTGCTCAAAATACTGTTGATGCTAATAAAAATTTGAATTTGCCATAATCCACTTTAAAGATTTTTATTAAATTTTCTCAAATATAGCCAAACAAAAGTAAGGTTTGACAAAAAAATTTGATTAGAAGCTGTTGACAAAAAAAATAGCTTTGGGATTTTATAACCAGGTTCTTATTGTGGTCAAGGTCTTTTTTTAATTTACTCCCCAACTATACATTTATTTTTTGTTACACTGCCTTGAATAAAGTTTTGCAATTTTTTTGTTTTTTAATCAGTACTTATAGATTTAGATTTTTTAAAATTTCTAATTCAATTGTTTAACATCTACGTAGTCAATTACTGTGAATTGTTTATTAAGTAGTTTAGATTGTGGATAGTGTCCATTCAATTAGTCTGAATACAAAATAGGTAAATGTAAAATTTGTAAATACACTAGGATTTTCTAATTGTTATACTTTAAAAATCTGTTTGTTGATAGTCGAAAAAATAAAGACTAAGATGTAGGTTTGAAGTTGGATTTTCTTTAGTTTACTCAGAAGTACTATTAATTTACTTCCTCAACTATATTGAGTTATTTATGTTATCTTTGTTTTACTACCGTACAATAGAGTCTTGATTAATGGTCACTCTTTTAACTTCAGTTGCTACTAACCGTCAGGTTAATTCTGTTATCCGACATTTTAAACAGTCTGATAGTAAATAATTTGTAATAAATAATAATAGTAACCTTCTAGATAAAACAAAACATTGTAAAAGGAGACAATTTACAGCATAGTCAGGCAGTGGCACTAATTGCTACCCTAAGCAAACATTATTTAGAAAGTAAACAATTCTTTTGTCCAGTAAAATAAGATAGGAACATTTTAAATAGTGTCAAAAAATTCCAAAGAGTGCATTATGTTTTTTCTAGTGAAAGGCAAACACTCACACTATTTACAATAATGTCATTCAGTATATAAGTCAATCACATAACAGTCATGTGAGTGGCATCACATTGCTAGCATATATTACGTGAATATTGTACTTGTCAAAAGGTTAAGTACACATAATTACTGTATTAAATACCAATGCATGTAAAATTTGAATAATACATAAATAGATTTAAATATAACATTTAAGAGTTTTACTACATTTTCCAAATATACTGTAACAATAAAACAGTATGTATGCTATAAACAGAGTATGGTACGTTTTTCCTTGAAAGTAGCAGGTGGTTTATTTTTGTTTTCCATCTGTTCTGTCATCCGTCACCTCAATAGTCCTGAGAATGATGGTTAATTGAGACTACAGTATCTTAAATTAATTTTATAAGTCTTTAACTGTTACATTTAAAAGTAATTGCAGCATGCAGCTGTCTTGTGCTGACAGAAGCGAATCTTCAACAGTATATTTTTTTGTAACTTAACCTTTTTGAAATTCTGATTTCACCATCATAATCAGCATTAAAATCTGCATATAATATATTAGCCCTATAAACTTTCAAATTACACTGAAATTATAAAAATGAACCCTGACGAAAACGCTGTCAAAAACATTTTTTAAATTTCAACAGAGTTTGAGAATTTTTAATGCTGATTACAATAATGAAATCAGGTGACTTCAGTTATCTTCGTACATAAAAATTTTTAAACTTTATTAAAAATAGATCAAAAATTTTTTTTAAAATTTAAGATAAAAATGCCAAATTGCACCAATATTTAGTATTCAACATTTTTTCAGGTCGCTCAGAGTATTTGAAAATAGTCTCAATATTATTTTCACTCAATAATAATACTGATTTGTAAAAAGAAAAAGTTGTGTATAATCTAAATTCGTTGAAACATGAATTTACTCTTGCTTTATAATCGGGTTGATTTTTATAAAATAATGCATATAACTCAAGATAATACAACTGCGGATATGTGGATGGAACAAGTCAGTAATTGAACGTGGGTAATTTAGTTCAAGATCAACTAAGTACCAAAAGTATTCAAGGTCTGAGTTGTTCAAGTTTTAATTTTGGTCTATATTTTCCAACTTGTCTTTTGTGAAAAGCATTAAAATTAAATTTTTGATAATTGTGTTTGAAGAAAAAACAATTTATAAAATTGGAAACAGTAGGTTATAAACAAATATGCACTTAATATTAATTTTGAGTTAGTTCAACTAACACAAAGAGGCACTTGAATACAAGCTAGAAGGCAATCACCATAAGTGTAGATAAAATTGCAGGTAGTTTGCTACAATTCTGTTTGTAGACTAATTTAGTTACTATTACTGGTACTATAAAAATCTTCCATCTTCATTAACTGTTTTAGATCTTGATTCTTATTTTTCATACAAGGTGTGGCAATTAAATAACTGTACCGGTGCTACAAAACATTTCATTGATTACTAGTTACATTACAAAGTTTATCCTCTTCAGTGTACTTTCCTTGCTGATCCCTACAGTGCTCTATAAGAATTTTCCATTGTTCAAAGAGTGTTGGAAGTCTGCTTCTTGAGAACCTGTGTCGCTTTTACTTCCATAGCTTCTGCACTAATTTCATCACCTTAAGCTCTTATGAAATGAAAAGAAATCACAGAGCCAGGTCAAGTGGGTGGTCCAACATGATAATGCCGTATTTTGCAAAGAATGCCTTCACAGACAAGGTGGAAAGGCAGGTGCATTATCTTGATGAAGCATCCAAGAATTGCTTTTCCACAAATTGGGTCTTCATCTTCTCACTCGTTTACGAATCGCTGTTAGAATCTCAATGTAATAATGTTGATCTGACCTTCTGAAACCGAGTGAACATAGACAATTTTACGCTTATAAAAAAAATTATGGCCTTGAACTTTGATTTGCTTATTTTTGCTTTTTATGCCTTGATGAGGTGAAGCTCTTCCAATGCATTGATTGACACTTTGTTTCGGGATCATAAGTAAAAAAAAAAAATCATAAGTAATCACTAACAATTCTGGATCATTATCAATGTTGATTATCATTTGGTCAGCTAATATGTTCATTCTTGATTCCTTTTGCTCTGGAGTAAGAAGTTTTTGACACCACTTTTATGCAGACTTTCTGCATGCTCAATGACTCATGTGAAATCTGAGATATTTTCTTTATTAATTCCTGAGATTTCAGCAAGAGCTCATAAATTCAGACGATGATTTTCACAGATCAGTTAAATCAATTTTCTGGATGTTGTCCATTTTTGATGTTGAAGTTGTCCAGGACACAGATCATCTTCGGTCATTTCAATCCCTCCTTAAAGAACTTAAAAACTTGTGTTCAAAATAAACACTTACTTTAAAATGTCATGAGCTTATGTAGCAGTTTTCCCCAGATTCACAAGAAAGTTAATTTGTTGCTCCTTTGAACACTGCATTTTTTTAGCAAGACGTTAGTGCAAGGACTTCAATGGGCCGTTGCTACAGCGGTCTAAACGACATACAACCGTGACAGTTGACCTCAGGGTGGGGAAAGCATCAACAGGCATAGACGAATTTCTTACAGTGCACTTTCTGTTTTTGCCAATAGCACAATAGCAGCATCATTCTGGTTATTTAATTGCCGCACCTCATATAGAGTTTCTTTTTACTCAGCCATAATTAATACCTTTAAAACTACTTGTTTTACAGTAGTTTAATTCAGGGGTTAATGATCAGTAGAAAATTTCAAATTTTGAATATTGGGTGTTAAGCGTTTAGTATCTGTAGTAGTTTAGATAAAGTTAACAAAATATAAACAAAATTCTTTTACAACATTTACTGTACTTTTATGGTTTACAGTAATTTGATAAAATATTTGTTTCAAGCATCTTTTAAATCAGAAAGTTATTCTTAGCTATAACAGTCTTTTGATAACCCAAATTTAAATTTCAATTAATCCCAAAATGTAATTGTATATGTCAAGGTTTGAAAAAGCTGATGGCAATTTTGTAAACAACTATAAATCAATACAAATAATTTTAATTATTTATTTTCACTGCCTATTGAAAAAGTAAGGAAGGTTTTCCATTTCAATTTTATTGTAAAACAAGACACTATTGATGGTTAGGTAAACAAAAATTTGTGATTGGCCAAAAATTTGAGCTCCTGATAAATTAATTTTGACATAGTTTTTGAATAATGAGCACACATACAGTTTCCACTCGATATTTCGTACTTGAAGTAATCAAAACATTTGAAATTATAAAGATTTCAAAATATAGAGATTCATAAAAAGGAAAATTTGAAAAATCGAGTGTGTATTCAACAATTTAATGTACAGTTGATATGTACACTTTTTTACGAGAGAAATAGACATATTTTTACGTCCTCATTATCACAAGTAACAAGAGCTCTACATAAATGATATTGCACTCCGTTTAGTCTGTGCAGCCAAGTACAGTGTTGTTTCTGTGTAACAGTAGAGTTTTTTGTGCACATTCTTAAGACATTGTCTTTTCCATTTCATAATGACAATGAGCCGTATTTTATCAGTAAGTAAACGTGTTTGAAATGAATGGGTTATACAGTCGTTGATTACAGTACAGATTTATGATTCAACAACATAAATAAGAAGTGAATATATCGAGCTTCCTCACAAAATAAGGAAGGGAAATTGTTTTCATGCGATTTATTAAGAGTTTTTCAAAAGTCCAGCATCTCGGTCCAAATTAAAGAGTTTTATGAATTATAGATGTGCGAATTATTGAGTCACAACTGGATTTTATCGCTCACTTATACTTTTAGATATTTATTTTTTGTTACAACTAATTATTTTCGATCTTAGTTACCATAAAAATATAATCAGACACAAATTTGATTAAATTTGGCTTAAAAGTACCATTCAAGTACTCGGACAAAACCAATGGTGAAAAATTTCAGTTTATCAGTTCAAATTTTGGTCACTTTAAAATTTATAAACTACGGCAATGTCACTCAATTTACAATGGTTCACGAATAATTAAGCAAAACTAATTTGACAACAGTAGTTCTATTGTTATTTGTGGATTGTAATATTTTACTCTTATTTCAAATTTGCGATGTTGATTTATTTTAAATGATAATTACTATTTTTACCATTACATATATATTTTCTGTGATAAGGAGTCGTAAATTTAAGAAATTGTCACAATTTTCTTATATGAAGTTTGTAAATAATTTTAACAGAAATAAACTATTAATTACTGTACTAATATATAAAGTAATTTATTAAAATTTTAATATTTGTTGTGTATATTTTGAGAATAATTTTAAAACTTTAAACTGTTCTGAATCCCTTGGAAATTGTTGGTCCAAGTATAAACATTTAAGAATTTGTCATTAAAATAATAACTTGTTCAATAAATATTTTAAAAATTATATACCTCAGATTGTATTTTATACCTTTCTTACCATAATGTTATAATTATCACATCATCTGGAAAAACATGCAATTAAAAGAACAAGAAAATGGCTATCATAAAATCTTAGTTATGTCTGTAACTTTTAATGCTTTGCATTTGGATGGCCTACCACACAGCCTACTTTCAGTTAGCTGTCAATAATTAAAGCATTGACAGTCCTTAGCTGCTCATGTTTCTTTGTCAGCCAGGGTAATATAGTAACTGTGATGCGCCAAGAGCTCAGAAGTGTTTTTCCATTATAATCTGAAATATTGTATAAGTTACTTAATTTTTAAAAAACAAACAAGAGCTTTTAGGGAACATTTTTTTATTGATATAAAAAAGACGGAATATATATTTGTATTTATAAATGTTTTTGGCTTAACTGTAAAAATATTCTTATAATATTATAGTCGACCTCGGATATAACACGGTTGAAGGGACGAAACGAATATGAGCGCTGTAAAGGAATATGTACTTAACAGACCTTATTGTTAGGTCTGAAAAGTTTCGGACCTAACAAAGATACAAGACATTTTTTCAAAAATTCTTTTTTATTTTTCAACATAGTCTCCTTGTACCTCTAAACACTTCTCCCAGCGATGCTCCCATCTCTGTAACCCGTCCAAATAGTACTCGGCGTTTTTCTCTGCAAAATATTTGTTCACGAAGGTGATTGCCTCTTCATTTGATGAAAATCTCTGTCCTCCGAGCGCAATTTTTAGATGAGGGAACAAAAATGTCGCTTGGGGCTAGATCTGGTAAGTAAGGCGGATGGTCAAGCAGTTCAAACCACAATTCGTGGATTTTCGCCATGGCAACCGCTGAGGTGTGAGACAGTGCGTTGTCTTGGTGAATCAGGATTTTCTTTTTCTGCAAATGTGGCCGTTTTTCCGCAAGTTCTGACTTCAGCTTGTCAAGTAATGATGCGTAGTATGCTCCTGTAATGGGTTTTCCTTTTTGAAGATAGTCGATTAAAATAACTCCATGACTATCCAAAAAAGTGAATAGTCGCCATCACTTTCCCAGCCGAAAAAACAGTTTTTGCTTTTTTTTGAGTCGGTTCCCCTTTGCAGTCCACTGTTTGGACTGTATTTTTGTTTCGGGCGTATAATGGTGTATCCAAGTTTCATCTACAGTAATTAATCGGCGCCAAAACTGGAATTTATTGCGCCTAAACTGCGCCAACAGAACATTGAATTTTTTTTTTTTTGCAGCGAAAAACCATTAAGGTTATCATCGCCATAGAGCATTGGAAATGTTCATTCGAATACGTTTTTGGTCAACGTGAGCAAACGCTGCACCCAACGCGTGGACAGCTTTCTCATGTCTAAATGTTGATTTAATATGTGACAAACACGTTCTTTTGACATGTTCATAACGTTCTGCTATCTTTCTCACGTTAATTCGGCAGTCAGTTAGGACTATTTGGTGAACTTTGGCGATGTTTTCGTCGGTAGTTGCAGTTTTTGGACATCCCGAACGTTCATCGTCTCTCAAACTCTTACGGCCACGTTTAAATTCAGCTGCCCAAAATTTCACTGTGGTAAATGATGGTGCAGTGTCCCCATACACAGAATCCAACTCATCTTTGATTTGCGTAGGCGTATTGCCTTTCAAAAACAAATATTTAATGACAGCTCGATACTTGATTTTGTCCATTTTCATAAAAATACATCAACTCATTCAAACAACAGTTACGTAACAACTGTGCATCCAAAATAACTGAAACTTTGGTGAGTAACTGTCAACAGATTAACAACGAAATTCAAATGCTGCCACCTACGAGTGTTGCTATCTTCATGTTGAGGTCGGAAACTTATCAGACCACCCTCGTAAATGGCGGAAATACTGTATATGTAGTGAAAGAAAAGCATACTTTGTGCTATGTACATTTTAATGGCTATTTTATTACAATTTATTATACATATTACATATTTTAAAATATATTTTAGTTCAAACTAATAGAAAATAAGTACTGTACAGTCTAGTATGTAGACATGCAACACAGTGTGTACACTGTTGTGAGGGTTTGTGAGATGGAAGTCCCCCCCAAAAGGCATACAAAGTGTGTGTAGAGAGAGAGAGAGAACGCTTTTATGATAACGACACAATTTACATTGTTTGTTTAGCCTGCAACAAAATTCTATGAAAGGATCCGTTTCTATTCTCTACCTTTATTCTAAAAATAGAAGACAAATTGTAATTCAAGTGAGTGACTATAGGTCAGCAGCTTAGAAAACTGCTAAGACAGACTGGTGAGACAGAGAAAAAAATGTGCGAGTGAGAGATCATATTCCCACTCTGTCACCATAGCTCCTCCCTTTTCCTTCACTATCGCTGAGTAGTAACAGTTTCTAGACTTAGATTGGCAGACTCTGTGTTACTGAACTGTTGGAGGGAGCTGGAAGGGAATTCTCCTACATGTGCATGAAATTCTTGCGCAGGCCGTTTACTAAGTGGCTGGACTATAACAGTGGCATGACAGTGTTGTATCCGAGTTCACAAAGCGTTCTAACCAAACCTAAAATACACTTAAACTTATTATAGATTATTGCGGACATTATGAAAATAGCGCTATAACCTAGTTAGCGTTATAATCAAGGTCAACTGTATTACAATAATTGTATAGCTAAAATAAACATTCGTAAAATTTTAACAAAGAAATGTAACATTCACATAATAATACAGTTTATGAATCACAGATCTTTTTTTACCTGTAACTTGTGTACTCTTTACAGGTACATTTAGTATTAAATAGTGTTTTGTTTATAATATTGAATACTTAGAAAACACTACATGTGACAAGAGTGAGACAAGACAGTCTGTTGCAGCCAACACAGTAGTTGAATTTGCCTTGTGACAATACACAGAATGGAGATAAGGCGTGAATCACTTAGTTGAAGTTTCATAAGATATACCACTATCCAAATTAAATTAATATAAAAGCATAGCATTTTGTTTGGTCATCCACGCTTTTGAAAACTGTTAATGGTCATTACTGCTAGCCATCTGATTTGAAAGGTCGTGTGAAAGGTCATCTGTCAGTGAAATGGATGTGGCCAGTAGCACTGGCCATCTAATCTCCAAAAGGACATACAGTAAAAGCTGTCTAATCCGGCATCCTATAGTCCAGAACTTTCAATAATACGGCATCATTCATAGGTTTTTAAAAAAATTAAGGCTAATATATGTACTGTACTGTACACTTGTAACACAATAGACAGAGTATGAGGAAATCTGATGTGATCGATAAGAGTTCAGACACCATTATTAGTGATGATGTGCCACCTGTCTGCCATTTCGTGAAGCTTATTATTTACTGTTTAGTCATCTATCAGACAGTCTGTAGGCTACAGTACTGTGCACAAATGATATTTATGCGTTTTCTTTCCTATTTTAGAGTATATTACAGTATGCACTGTGTACAACTTTGCAGAATTTTTAAACTTATGTTTTAAGAAAAGAATTTCAAAAGAAAAAATATGATTCAAAAAGGCATTATGTCTTATTTTAAGCCAGCAGTAAAATTAAGTTATTCCAAAGTTAAAATAAAATCTTATAATTCTATTACAGAATGTAGGCAATAAAGTGTTTTTTTACATTCTCTGAGTAAAATGTTTTTAAACTTCCGCCTTATTCCCTGTTGACCGCTTTGACGGCCCTTAAAAATCCGGCACTGTCAAAGTCCCGAAGGTGCCGGATCAGCAGGCTTTTACTGTATTTTGAAAACTGTACCTGATTGCAAAAGGTTAATATACAGTATTTTGAACAATATTGTAGTTGTTTCTTTGTTATTTTAACTTTGAGTTATGTTATTATATTTTAAATATAAATTTAAGTATTGTTCAGGAGGGTTAAGGCTCAACCAGCTTGTTAACACTGCTACCCAAAGTCAAAAACAGGAAGTGAGTCTAACCCATGAAGTGGCCTGAATTAATTTTCATGCTCGAAAGGTTCTCTTGACTTATCGTATCAGCTATCACAAATGACTATTTTTTAATCATTTGTTTTTAAGCTGTATTAAGTAATGAAAAATGCCATATCACTATAAAATTTAGGTTCTGAATTGTAAACACTATGCAACAAGACATAGGTCCTTTGATCGCAGTGCCTGGGGCTTACAACCCTTTACTTCTAGTATTTAATCTTAACATAAGAAGACAAAAGTCACCACCCATTTAGTAAAAAAAAATTAACAGATTGAATGGTAAAAATTATACTTATTTGAAAGTATTAAATATATATATATTTTATATAATATTATATATTAAATATTATTAAGTATTAAATTATAAAATGTTAAAAGTTAAATAATGACTAGTGAATTCTGGGACATGTATATTTCTAATTTTTAATGACTAATTTGTCCTAGAGATCAGGATTGGTGCACATTTTATGTTTACTATAATGACTGTTACAATATAGTAGTTTTCAAAGAAAACTACAAAATTACACTTTCAAATTTTATTTCTTATAACTGTTATTATTTACATAATCCACATCAATTTACAAGAGATTTGAAGATTCCAGTATTATAGTACAATATTATTACAATAAACTAACAGGTAAAACAAAATATTGAATACATGAGTACAAAAATAGGTTCACATAAACAATAAAAACTTTTTAAGTCATTAACTATGTGCAAGTATCACATGTCTTAATAGGCTTGTCATACAAAATAAAGACTAAGGGAATATCACATCTTTATAAGTCCTACAGTACTTTTGGAATAAAATACAATTACTGTTTAACAACCTTCGGTCCGGTCTGAGCGTGATTTCGGAAGATCAAGATTTTTTTTATGGATCACTATGATCGGGCTGAACCGATTGATTTAGGAAGGCAACATTAGACGTTTTAATTCTTGGAGTAACTCCGACCAATGAAAGACAAGGCGAGATACAAGGGGTAGAGCAGTGACTGTTGCTGAGATCGCACTGGTCCAGCAATTTGAGCAACTCCTCTGCTGTTGGGCCTCCGCTTGTTTGGACTGAAATATTTGACAGATTTAGTAGTTATCTGTTAAAAACCAGTTTAATTTTAATCTGCACACAAGAAATTAAACATTTTCTCCATTTAAATAAATTTTCTATAGTTTATTATTCAATAAACATTAGTTGTAATAAAAGTTATTTTTTGTCTAACATTCTTACAAAATGAATTATGTGAAAAAATAGCTTATATTTTATGATATACAGAATAATCATCCAGTAATTAAATACTTATTAAAAAGTAAAATTGTAAATATAAATAATTATATATAAAATACACTTTTAAACAATATATTTTATGGTTTAGTTGTAGAAATTAAACAAAATTTTATGCAAGATGTTATATGCCTGAGCGAAGTGAGGTCTCTGATTCATCTCAACAATTCAGCATTTGGTTTGTGTTTGTTATGCAGCTTTAGCCAAATGCATTGACCAATTGTTTTTAAATTTGGTATGAAATCACCAAGAATTAAGCTTAAATGATCTATGTGTAAGATTTTTTTTCAATCACTTTTGTTTCAAGATGGCAGCCTTTCCTTTGGCTATTTCCTTTAATACTGGCTGACTAACACGTTCCATCACAATTTTGACCACTCCATGGAGAAAGAACACAAAATTTAGCAATACAGTAATTTTGTTGTTGTAAATATTAGTGTTATTGATTAAATCTGCGAAAAAGTCATTAAAATCGCAACAATGCCATTGAGCGATAGTCACTAAATTTATTGTGGATGTACTATTTTTAATAAATAGTTGATACTATTTATTACATTACTATAAAAACATTACTATAAAAAACATTATTGAAAAACATTACTATTAAGGTCTACTGTTACCTACCAACGTAAATTTTTTGTATTTAAATCTTTTTTAATGATTTTATAAAAACAATATTATTAATGCAATTTATGAGTACAAAAGAAATATACAATAAAAATTACAATATTAGTAATTGATAAAAGTGATATACACAGTAGCTGAGGTTGATAACGTAATGCCGGGTCTTGATAGAACTGTCCCTATTATTGTTACTACAAAAACAAGTAGTTTTGCAGCTGAATCTTAAAAACATTAAAAAAAATTAACTAATAGGTTCCAATAATATTAAATATTATTTTTTCTAAATATTATTAAATAAATATTATTAAATGTTATTTTAAAAATAACAAATATATTTGTCATAGTTGTATGTGCAAGGTACATTTTAAGTGCCAATATTCAATATTTAATTATTTTCATATTTAGCATTTTGTGAAACAGAAATTTTTAACATTTAAAAGAAAAAAATATTAGCTGAAATATAAATTAATCATGGAATTCGCTGATGTGGTGTAATCGAATTTTTAGCAATATTTTTTAACACTTTTTTTTCTTACATCACTGTTATCAGCATCAAAAGCTGTATCAATTAGCATTATAAATTTCATTAAAAACAAACTCTGACCATTGTCATACTTATTTTTGAAGAATTTTAAATGTCCATTTATACAGATTTTAACGCTGTTAATGATGGAGAAATCAGATTTTCAAAAAAGAGTAATTTAAAATTATTACTTTTTTTAAGAATTTAAAATGACTACCATTTTTTAACTGTTGGATATTAAAGAACTTGTCAAAGATATTACTAGAAACAGTTTTTTTATATCATGTTTTAATGCACAAAAAATGGCGATGCTAGCAGTGCTAAGACAAATACAGTAGTACCCTGTTAATGGTCCAGAACTAAGACCTGAGCAGACTGCTGTACGAGTCAGCGTTTATATGGAAAACATTATTTGTTCAAAAATTTAAAACAAGATTTAAACAACAATTTGAAATTCACACACAAAGACAGTTAATGTTTTGTTAAATTTAAAAATAAAAAGTATGTAACACGATAATATTTATAACTGTTTGAATTTTTTAACACGCTAGCAAATTAAATACATAATATACAAGTTGACACCCAAAGTAAAATTAAGTACGATAACAGAAAAGGGAATACAAGTGGGCATTCTGAAAATAGATAACTAAGAAATATCATGGAAGTTATTGTCCTACAAAAATCAAACACCCATCAATCAAAGGCTTGTTTGTGTTACTCGGCACAATTTTTATTTCTGTAGCACAACACAATGGGTATTTATGCAGTGTAGGTTGTTTTTTTTCAAACAGTGATTTTTTTATTTCTTTTTTTTTATTTATACCTTATAGTCTAATTAACATGTATTCACCTGTTGAAAATCATTTTTTTGACAGATTACTTATGATATTAGGCCATTTTTATGGAACTATATAATGTGGCATCATTGCTATTTACATTCCATTAAACATGATAAACTTCAAACACAGATCGATCAGTCATGCGCGTTATTAACTAAATGTACTTACTGCTCATGCGCGTTAAACATTCTGACAGCCATTACTAAATGTTAAGGTTTATCCCTTTTTTCCTTGGTTTCTCATAATGAAAACATTGTTAAAATGGCATTATTTATGAACTGCGCGATTTGCCTTTTTTGTGTTAGGTTCACCACCTAACAACAGTGCCAGTTAGGTAATTGAGTATATTTTTTTTTTTTAATAAAGGGTTTTCGATTGTTTTAACGATCAAAAACACGTTACCTACTTTCACGTGGTAGCAATTTGAGGTTATGCAGGTCACTTTTATTTTTGATTTTTGTCATATTTCTTATGCTTTCTGCGCTTTTATATTTTGGATTATTACTTTTGGGGCATGTAATAAAGCGCTTTAGTGAAAAAAAATTGTAGAAAATTCGAAAACAACCTACACTGCATATTTACCATTCAGCCCTTTATCTGAAACTAAACTGCTATGCGAATCATGTTTCATTTGGTGAATTAGGCCATTGTCCAATATGACCGTTGGCCAGGTCGACCGTTAATTGGGGTATCACTGTATATATAATTTTTAATATCACAAAAAGAGATCTACAGTTTTTTTCTTGTAAACACAAGCTAACTGTGTTGTTTCATTAACAGAAAGAATGCAAAAACAGTATTAAATGCTGAAATACAACAGAAGGGTCCAATTTTATAAGATTACCTGGTTCTCCTCTTTTGGATAAATCTAAGGCAGTGGTCAGATCCCACATTTGTAAGGCACCGTTACTGTGTCCAGTGAATATAAACCTTCGTGGCCTTGATCCCATACGACTCGACCCTTCACACTCATGCACACAGAAGGATGTTATGGTTGTTCCATCAACAGCTCTTATTACACAAACTCTAATAAACGAAAAATAAAACAAAATTAATTTAAAACAAAACTGTCTTAAATAATAAAAACCAAAAGAAAAATATCATGCTCTTTTATGTACCTTTTACCATTTGATGCAAGTCTTACAAACAATTCTGGAGTTTCAGGAACTACTTTCTGAACAAATACCTGCTCATCATCTTGTTCTCCGAATGGACCTATGATAACAAATAATAAACATTTTGAACTTCAAAAAGTCAATAAAATCATTAAAAAAAATATGTTAAACTTATACTGAATTAGGTAAAAAATATAATTTTGACACAATTGCTTATACAAAATAATTTTAAACCATGAAACGAACTGTAATAATTTAGTTCAGAAAAATCAAAGAAATAAAAAAAAGCCTACAATTTACCACAATCATTTCCAGCAGCATAGCTGACATACGGTTCCACTTCTTCTAGTGACAGAATTTTAAAAGAAGCGACTGGAGTAGAACCTGGCTGAGTTGAGATCATTCCTCTGAATCTGGTCACACTCCAAGTTCTAACATGGTTGTATTCGCAGCAAACGGAAACCAAAAACTTTTCGGATAATGTTACCTAAACAAATTAAATTAATATGTTACCACATGTAAAGGCTTGACTTGACATATCTCCTGTAACTCCTTAGCGGGAGCATAAGGCATCCAGAAGTGCTTGTCATTTCCGGACCAAGTCCCTCAGTTGACCCCAGGTCTTTCGTATGACTGATGCCCCCTTCTCCAGGTGCCACAACAGGGTTGTCCCCTTTTTCATGTCCCTTGAGGGCCCTCTCTAATGCTTTCTTCCCTATAGCAACATCAGTTTTCCTGAGCATATAGCCTGTGGCTGTACTTTTTCTCCTATATCTCCAATTCAATTTTTAGCTGACCTGTGTCTAGCCACAGCTGCTCACTTGAGATAATGTCATGCTAAAATACATTCATGATGAGCCGCAATCACCTAGAGCTGCGATGTGCTGCAACGGTTCATCTTCTAAGTGGCAAATGTAAAGCGTGTATGGGAATATTTACATTGGTTATACAGAATTAGCTGAAGTCTCTTTCCTTAAGGGACTATGACTACAGTGTTTATGTAAAAGTTCATAGATCAACAGCATTTTAATATAATGTTAATGTAAAATAAAAACATGTATAAAGTATTCATTTATTGTGTTATGAAGAGAAACATTTGATGAATCCTTTATCACAGATTTCTGCACAACACAACCATTACCACGAGACAGTTACAATTTTTTTTAATCAAAACATTGGAATTAAAATGTCATAATACACGAGGGACTAAGTAATACAATGATGTTTTGTAACCTCAAATTCGACACAGGTAAAGAAATGTTTTATTTTTCTCTTTACAAAATGCTTAACAAAAATCGATAACAAGGGACGTTAAGATACTGTTCTTAAAATGACTTACCTTAGTTACAGGACTTTGATGTACAGTAAAAGTCTGGAATAATTGAGGCCCATGTCCAACAGTCTCCGGATGTTGAACTATTACCCTCACTGTGCCAGAACTGGTTCCATAGGCAATTTCTATCCAATTCCCACACAAACCTAAACAAACATTTTAATACTTTATCATACTTTGCAGGTTATTTGGGTGAAATTTAACAGTGTCACTATACAAACTGTTATCACATGTGCTGAGGATATAATCAGCAAGAACTCAATGTTTGGAATATCATAAAAATGGATAAGGAATGAAATTCTTAGACTGGGTGGCCACTATATGCGGAGCAGACTTGCGCTTAGCGGAGTAAACTATGCATTCAAAACCTAACCTATTGTTTTTAATCTAAGTATGGCCACTGAAAGCATAATGGAGCTGAGCGAGGTCAAGCAGTGTCAATGGGCTCTGCTCTGTGCAGCTTTGACTCTGTCTTGGTTCGGGGGAAGATGACTCTGCCATGCTGACCACATTGCCAAATTTATTATTTCTTGTTATCTACGTTATGGTTTTTAAACATAATAGTTCCTAGAATCCATTACAGTAGGCATAAATAATTAGATTTAAAAAATTAGGCCATTCTTAAAACTGACTTAATTCTGCTTCTGGATGTTGTTAAACTTCATTCCGCTCAGAACTGCTATGCTCGTCATAGCTCGGGCAGCTTTGCTCCGCATTTGGTGGTCGTTGTAGCCTTAATGTAATCATCTGCCTTTCTTAGCTTCAAACATTTTATATTTGTTAATGAATTTGAGAATACTTCAATTACCAAAACGTTTTGCTGTACTATTGCCCCAAAATCTAAATTTGTTCTTTTATACTATCTTAACCCCCCCTCCTTACTTCTACTGCCTAGTCTGGTTTCTACTTACTGATGTGCTTACATCTGATTGGTCCTCCCAACAACCATAAAGAGAAAGCCTTAGTGTTTCAGCAAATAATGTACTACAATTTCTACACCAAATTTTTGGCAATAATTCTAAATGTTTAAATAATGTTGATAAGCAGGTGTACAGTCAAAATCATTTATACAAAACAAGGTCAAATGCCGATATACATGGATTAGCCGCCATATTTGCCTAGCTCAGTTCTGATTAATTGAATGGTTAGCCATTCAACCTAAATGTAAAAACCCTGGTTACCATTAGTTCAAAATAATTAGATTTACATATTAAATAAAGAAGTTACTTCTACAAGTTTCTAAATTTTAAATGAATAATATTAACAATAATTTTCTTTATTAAAATTTTAAAAAAACCAAGATGACTAAATTAGAATGAGCAAAAATAATGTATAATGAGAATGGAGGGAGATCACTGACAGCATTTTTGAAGGGATTCTTCCAGAAGAAGAAGACGCTAAACCAGTTGAGTTGGGTACCTCAAAGTGGCTAGTGCTCCAAAAATAAAATTTTCCTTTTCATAAAAAATGTAATTAAATTTCCAAAACAAAAGATTAATCAATGAACAGAAGACATTGATTGAAGAGCTAAGATATAACAAATTGAATTCAGGTAATTATATATAGTGATTTTATAAATAATCTCTAATTTGGTGAGACTTAATAGTTTTTAATCAGTGAACTTCCTGACTTTTTATTCAAAATACTAATATCAAATTTTCAAATTAATATCAATCAATTTTGCTGGAACAATATTAATTTTCTAAATATTTTTTTTTTAATTTAAACAAAAAGATTAATGTTTTTCTTCTTAAGTTTTGTATAGATTAGTAATCAAATTACTAGTAATTTTACTTTCATATCGAACCCATGAACTTGAACATACAATATACTATATACGAGGGTTTATCAAATATAAACGAGACTGACTTTCTAAAAACTTTTCCGTTGGACACTGAACTCTAAAGGGTGGGGTTTCAGGTAGCCTGGGAGGTTTGGAATGGGCGTAGACGGGCAACATTTCCGTTCGGACCCTTCAGTATAAAACTATACAATGAGTGAGAGTGAAGTGCACGTTTCCGTGGAGCAGAGAATTATTATTAAGTTTTTGGCCAAGGAGGGGTCAATCCGACTGAAATCTTTCGTAGATTGGCGGCTCAATACGGGACAGGACCCTGTCAAGAGCTCGCGTTTTTGCTTGGCACAAGGAATTCGCCGAAGGACGGGAAGCAGTAGAAAACCTCAGCCATGATCGTCGCCCGACCACTTCCGTCACGGACGAAAACATTGATGCTGGATGAAGACAGACGTATATCGCTGCGATTTATTGCAGATGAACTCCAGTTGAGCTATGGTAGCGTTCAAAAAATCGTTACATCAAACCTGGAACTCAGCAAAGTATCTGCAAGGTGGGTTCCACGAATTTTGACTGACGTTCACAAACGGAATCGTTTGGAGATTTGCCAGCGACTATTGACCCAATTTGAACGAGATGGTGATGCATTATTAAACCGGATTGTCACCTGTGACGAAACATGGGTTCACCATTACACTCCCAAGTCGAAACAGGCAAGTATGGAGTGGCGGAAGAGGGAGAGAGGCGCCTCTGAAGGCCAAATCACGATCGTCGGCCGGGAAGGTAATGGCCACTGTATTTTTCGACGACAATCAAGGCGCCTTTCACGTCGATTTCCTCCATCAACGACGCACAATAAATGCACAATATTATTGCGATGTTTTAGAGGCCGCAAAAAGTCTTTTCGTGAGGAAAAGGAAATCTAAACCGCGCGAAACGTCATTCTTCTTCACGATAATGCCCGACCACATTCGCGAACGCTACGAGGCTTAAACTCGATCAAATTGGCTGGGAACCAATGGAACATCCCCCATACAGTCCAGACTTATCACCCTGCGACTATCACCTGTTTGGGCCACTCAAAGAGGCGCTTGGAGGCCAGCGTTCAAGACGATTCTGCGGTGGAGACCTTCGTGCTCCAATGGCTCAATGAACGCCGAGAACTTTTTACGAAGATGGAATTAAAAACTTCCAATCCGTGGGGAAAAATGTTACTCGTAAGTTGGAAACTATGTAGAAAAATAAGTTGTATCAAGAATAATTTGTAAGTAAGCAATAAATTTTTTAAAAAATCAGTCTCGTTTATATTTGATCAACCCTATACATAATCTTACAATTAAATAACTTGATCTTACCTAATCTGTTAGTTTGTAAGCAGATATACTAAAATTTTAAATTTAACTAATTAAATAAGCTAGGTCTAATTATACAGTAAATTCATGTAATACTTCTTAATACTTACTTGTTTTAGGAGTAAGATATACAGAAATCGCAGTAATTGGATCATGCGAAGGATCCCTATACAGCTCAGTGACAAGTAAATCATTATCTTTCATTCTAAGTGGAAACTTCTGCATATCTAAATAATAAAAGAACAATACAATTGAAGATATCTTGTTAATAAATCAAATGTGAGAAGCTACACAAATATATGAGGGTCATTCAGAAAGTAAAGGACATTTTTTCTCTTGACACTTTTTATTGATAATTAAACAAAACCTATTTTACAACATATTTCATACCTTACCTATTTTTCTACATAGTCACCATTCAAATTTAAACATTTGTCATAGCGTTTCACCAGCTTTTCTATGCCTTCTGTATACTAAGTTGTTGAATCACTCAGGAATACAATCTTTCAGTTCGTTGTTACTTACATAGTGGTTTCCGCCCCAAAAATCTTTCAATTTATGAAAAATATGGTCATCACTCAGGGCCAAGTTCAGGCAATAAGAGCAGATGTTCAAAAACTTCCCTCTTAAACTGCTGAAGCAAGTTTGTCATCAACACAACAGTTTACGGACATGTGTTACCGCAAAGAAGCACGATGCTGCTTGACAAAAATCCACGATGTTTGTTTTGATTGGTTTGGCATAGTCAGTGAAGGATCTTAAGTGAAGGACAGTAACCTGCTGCATTTATGGTCTCCCATCTAGCCATGCAGTCGATGAGTGGAACACCCTTTTAGTACCAAAACATTGTAGCCATAACCTTATTGGTGCTCAGAATCTTGGCTTTTTTTTGTTCTGATGGGTATCAGCAATGATGCCATTCCATTGATTGCATTCAAGTTACCATAAACCTTAGTTACCTATCTGTATGGGTATCAGCAATGATGCCATTCCATTGATTGCATTCACGTTACCATAAACCTTAGTTACCAATCTGTAAGTTTTAATAGGGTGGACTTTTTTCGCAATGAAAAAGTATATTACACTACAAGTCACAGTTGGCAGGATTGTTAATTTTGTCACACATTTTAAAGCCACACAAATGAACAGTAAACTGTAATGGCTTACTGTTAGTGTTAGGCTGGCATGAAGAAGTGAGTAGGTCAGTGACAAGCAGTGGAGAGGAATTGAGCGGCTTGTTGAATCAAAACATATTTTTTCTGAATGACCCTCGTACATAACGTTAACTATAAATTGCATACATACTATTACATTACTGATTACCAGATTTAAATATCTTTAAAAAAAACTCAGTAAAACATGAACCAACAATGTATCTTTCCTTTTAAGGCGAAAAGCACATTGAGGCTATTATCGCCTCCCTAAATGTAAGTGTGAGTATAAAGTGTTAAAGTCTTAAGTGTATTGTTGTAAGTGTAAGTGTATGTTAGACTCGGGTACCGTGAGGGACGTCTAAATCCTCTCAATAGGTGCAGCTAGTCTGCACCCCCTGCAGGGAAAACATGAACCAATGAATTCACTAGGATTTAGGTCTTACCATCCTAATAATAAAAATATACTGAAAAAAGTAAATAAATAAATAAAATAATTAATATTATAATAATAACAATAACAATAATAATTAGTTTGTCCACATATTTCTACTTCACTCCATTCATATAAAGTTTCACCAAATATTAATTTTGTTACTGCAAATTAAACAAAGGTAATTTATAACAATTGAATAGTTAGTAAATTTAACTCACCAATATAATATATAGAACCATTATTACATCCAAGTAATAAAAATGAACCTGCCGTATCAAAAGATGAAATAGGAACTACATCTTGTATTTGCCAGTGTTGTGTCATGGCATGCCACACACCTATTTTTCCAGTAGGAGACAGAGCGACCAACTGACTTCCAATGAAAAACAGATATTCCACTCTAACATTCAAATTGAATGTGCCTGTACAAACATTTTACTGAAATATAAACCAAATACAAAAAATTCTTCTTTACAAAAATAAATTAAGAACCTGTTAACAGACTTTAAAGTCATAAATAATGCCAAGGAGCCTTTATTTTTCAGCAGATATTTTGCTTATAACTCTTCAATTTAATTAGAGGATGTATGAATACACCAATGTCTGTTCATAAGAATGTTTCTATCTAAGTAACCCTCTAGCATTTAGACAGTTAACATTAGGCCTAGATAGTTCAATATATATAATTCAGTATATTGTATAATTCTGTATACAAGTATCACCAACAGTAATAATAAAAATACTAGCCTAACCTCAAATAGCCTAGTATAAAAATAAAATCACATTCACACTCTACCATTCTTATAGTACCACACACATGCATACACGCACACACTCCAAAACAAAACAATTACACTTTATTAGGCCATATTTAACATTTATTACATGTTCAACCAAATACACAAAACAATGTTTATTACTTCAACTAAAACTGCCACAGCCACAGCTAACACAACATTTGTTCATCTTTAAAAATCATAAACAAAAAACTTATATAATTATAATTAAAATTGTTATCAGATTATAAAATTTATTAATAATAATAAATAATTATTATACACAAGGTAAAAACCAGTGTAAAATAGAGATAACGATGTAAAATGATATTAGTATCAATAAAATTAAATGTTATACTAATAACATATTGTGTTCATATGGTGAATAACATGTTAAGTAGAAGCAACAAAGAGATTTATTAATTATACTACAAGGTAGAATTGTGGAATTGTTAGAGAACTGAAGAAATGTATTGATGTTTATACTAATGCTTGGATTAAATTTTGATATTAGTGAGGTCAAGAAGCAGGACAAAGTTTTAACAAAGCTAAAGTTGTTTTAGCATCACCAGTGTTGAACTGTATAATTGAATAAGAGTTGAATAACGCTGTAATATCTTCTTTATTTGATAGTTAGTTGTGTATACAAGAGATTGTAAAGTGTTGAAAGTCGGCACAATTCCAACACAAGAACATTGAATCATACTTTCAAACTATAAAGAAAATTACTAAAATAGTGTTAATAAGAAACATAAAAGTTATACGTGTTAGACTAATAACTGTTTAAATTGTATATTCATAAAAAAGTAATTTTCTTTCTTTTTATTTAATTTTTTTTACACAGTTACGTTTTAAAAATTATAAAACTTGACAGTTATGTTAAGTGGCCAAGCCAAAACATATAAAAACATATAAAAGAAAATAAAAATTGGGGATTAAAAGGAAAGGGTCAAACATTAATTTCTCCAAAGTTTAATGTGTTTGATTCAGATTACATAGGACAGATTGTACAAGAAAGTGGACAAACTATATATTCCCTCTTTTTACTTGGATACCAAATATTAAACAACTGTATTTAAATGTAATCACATTTTAAAGCAAAAGTTTTAAATTACTAGTTATTATAAGCTTGTCAAGCATACAAGTCCACTACTAGACATGTAAAGGCATGTTTAAGCTATGTTATCTAAACAGGTCTGTTGCACAGTCTTCATTAATATGCATTGAAGACTTGATAAGTGGTTTCAGTACATTTTTGACCTAGTTATCTGGCCCAATAGAAGAACTACCAATATATTTGGGCTTTTACATTTGACACAACTTTCAGCTGTATACTACTTAAAATAAGACTAAAAAAAATTAATTAAATATATATATGCTTTAAAAAGGCTTGTGTGGAGAATTAGACCAATACGGTATTCGGCAGGCCTACTTTGGTATTTTTCAAGCACACGTCACATGGTTTGATAGTATGGGGTGGATCCAGCCACGCCGAAGAAATCTTTTTAATCCGAAAGAAAGCTATTAGGTCATAGCTGGGGCAGACTGGAACACTGTTGACACATTTTAAGCAACTAAAGATATTTACGCTGCCTCCCATGTTTTTATTTTCTATTCTTTGCTCTGTCTACAAGAAAATTTATGTTAAGTATAACAAAGAAGTGTTATACATTCTTATAAAACCAGACCTGACCACCTTGTAGAGTTGCCTTATAGGCAACTTGTGCAGAAGCCAAGAGAGTCTTATTATAATATCAAGTAAAGTGATAAATAAAGTACTTGAAGACACTAAGAATCTGAATAACAGTTTATTTAGGAATAAAATAACAGTGTTTATTAAAAAATCTATTTTATAAAATAAGTGAATTTACATGTAAGAAGTGAACAATGGAGGAATTTTAAATCTTTTTATACTTCAGACATGTCTATGTATTGTAATGAAATAAGTGAAAGTATTGTATTGTAATAAATACCACTGCCATTTTAATACTGTCTTTCTAATCCATTAAAAAAATTAAATAGTAATTTTATTTACGTAGTTACCTATGTTTGTGCGTGCTCCATGTTCAGAAATACCCCATAGACGGATGTGACTTGCATAAGAGATTGCTACCATTTTCGATGCTGCTTCACTAACACCTCCGCCACCAATCTTTGCATTTACTGCAACACGCTCTATGCAACTCTCAATGTGAGGCGACGTAAACACATGTTGCCAACCTGTTGAATCTTTTAATCTATTAAAAAAAAACATTAGATAATCATTGATAAAAAATTGCAGTAATTTAAATACAATAAGATGATTTAATTAATAATACTGGCATGAAGCTCTCTTGCTGACAGGATGAAAGCGAATTTCCAGCAATGATTTTTTTTTTGTTATATTTTTTTGAAAATCTAATGTTACCAGTCATAATCAGCACTAAAATTTATATAAATATAATTTTTTAATTTAAAATTACCTCGACTGAAGTCACATTTATTTTCGTATTTTCAATGGAATTTGAAAATTTAAAATGCTATTTTATTGTTGTGAGATCGGAAGTTCAAAAAGTTTTAAGGTAAAAAAGTTATACATTTTTTAATAATTAAAATGGCCTTGATTTTGTAACTAGATTTGTTTGCTGAGTAGTAAACTTGTTCAAGCTATTACCAAAGTCTGTAAATGAAACCAAAGACCAAGGCCTGTCTTAAATTAATGTAATTTTGGTCATTCCAAACTTGGGAGGTACTACTGCACTTGGCATCAGCCTAAGCTTAAACAATACTTGAACACATTTATGTTTGTAACAATTATTACAAAAAATTTCTTAAGATCCTACATTCAGTAATTCAGTACAGCATTTTTGATTAAAATTATAACAGAAAATTATACAAAAAATTTATACAACTGTTAAATTCTTTGCAAAAGCAACTTTTTTTATTTTGAAACAAATTGTTTATTGACAGATTTGCATATTTAAAAAATCAGAAAAACATGTAAAAGTGAAAAACTTACTTTATTTCCATGGACTCCATGTTAATATAATTAGGTTATGAAAACCTAACTAAGTAAACGGTATGAGTGTAAACACATATGTACTAGTTTCCATTTCAATTCTGCTTGCTTAAGAACATAATAATATGATTAAAAAATCAGTAAAACAAGAAAAGATGAAAAATATATTTTATTTTCTTGCATATTGAATTACATAAGACTTGCTAACCCAATCAACATAGTACATATGAATATAAAGTAAGTTTTACACTTTTTCTTATTTTTCTAACTTTTTAAACATGTTAATCTGTTTTTAGTAAACATAACTGAATAGTATGTTCATCAAGAAACCTACAAATTGACATTTTTGGTTGTCATAATGAACCACTACAACACACATTCATATGTCTGTTCAATATTATAAGACATGAAGGATCAATATTAAATACTAGAGGTAAGGGTTTATAAACCACAGGGACTGTGATCAAAGGACTTAATGTTTAAGTAAGCCTCTTGGTTATTAGTTCAGCAAGCCTGGTGCCTTCAGTGTGTTCCAGCAGTCCACCAACTAACCCATTCTGCTGGAGGTCTTCAGGGTTCTGAAAGCCAAGCATTCTTTTCACCTCCTGCTGGCAAGAAGCCTGCAATCATACATTATGTGGTATGCAGTTTCCTCCTACTTCCTACATATATTACACACAGTTTCTCAGTGGTACATTCCATCCTGTTTACGTTGACCCTCAGATCACAGTGCCCTATAGTGAGCCCATTGTGTCCTAAGTTACCCTTAGTCCAGGATCTCTACCTGGTGGAAACTTGTCCTGAGGTATTTGGGATCAGAGTATCACTTTCACCTTCTTAAACACAGCCCTAGCTAACACCACCTCCAACGCAATGCCCTCCAGTCATGGAGTACAGTTTACCATCAGCCCCTTCAGCCTCTGGGATACTCCTATTAGATCTATGTCTCTTTTGTTTCATGAAAGTCAACCCATGGACTGATTCCTGATAGGTTTCCTGTTTCCAGGTTTCACTAGAAGCCATAATCTGCTACAATTCACTATTGGCAGATTCCACAGGATTAAGTATAACCCCAGTCTCCTCCTATACCAAACCCCATTTGGTTTGAATCTCTTTGGTTTTAGGTACTGATAAACCAGTTGAGTGATTCCTGATAAGTTTTATGGTTCACTGAAGGATTCAACAGGATTAAGGGCAACCCCACTTCCTTCCTTTTCCAAGTTCTCTAAACCAGGTTATTTCTACATGTTCCCTAGGATGTTTTTAAAGCAATATCTACCATTACATCCCACAAAGGGCCCTGCATGTATATGTAAGGCTAAATAAAATGAGGTTGCCCGGTATCCAAAGTCCTCATACTAAGGCTAAGCTCATCCTTTAGCCATGCAACCGTTGCCATATGCTGTTCCACCTTGGCTTGGGATTATGTGCATCCAATGCTTCAGCCACATTGATACAGTTCTTGAAAAGGCCTGCAACAATCTGCTTCCACCCCGCACCTTGTGGAGGTATGCTTGTCTGCCTTTGAATCTGCACATGTCTCCCATTCAAATCATCATCTAAGAAGATATGAGGTACAAGAGACAAATACACAGACTCTTCAGAGAGCGTGAAATAAGATACTCTCCTTATAACTTTTCTTTCATTATATATTTGATCAGACTTTTTAATTAAATATTTCAATTAGTTGTTAAAAAGCAAAAATAAACCATATGTTTCAACATAGAAAAGTTGTTCATGACTGATACAGGCTTAGCATACTACATACTATACACACCTGTAGCATGCAATGAAATGTGCATATGCAACCACTATCCAATGGTGATGGGCTTTTACCATTTGAACTCTTAGTGGATCTGCCCAATTTGAATCTGAATTAAAGATAAGAGAATATTATTTGTAATTAAATACAATACAAACATTCACCATTCATAAGTATATTAATACTTACTTTCATATGTTGCTATGTTCATCAAAGAAAAATTTCTGGTTAATATCTCCGTCAATAGATTTTTCAAGGAGATAAGTTACTCATACGTTTTTTTTTGTTTCAATGTTTAATATCTAAATTTTAATAAAATTTATTCAAAATCAACAGATTTGAGAAAATGTTTTAGTTAACTTTGAAGGTTTTTTTTAAAAAAAAAAGAGTATAAACACTTTCTGATACAGGCAAACTATATCTATATGCTAAATTTCTTTGTAATCGGTCAACATGTTTAGTCTCCAACAATTTTCACAAACATATTTTAAAGTTAACTGTTTCCATAAAAAATATTGAATTTTAAATACTGAATTGAAAATAAATTACAATGGCTTTTTTATCTAAACTTACTTTGATTTCCACCAAAAACCAAACCAAGATCATTTCTTATTAGTTTATTAAGATCTGCTGAAGAGTTTCTGGTATGACGCAAATCTAACGATGCTGCCCTAGAGTGACATCCTCTCCCAGGCACACTCCGTATATCATTTGAACTTCGACTTCCCACTCTCATATCCAATGAGGAGTTTCGAGAATGTGTATGACCACGAGCATGGGTATGAGGTCCTGGTAAATATGCTGGACTAGGACTTGGAGCTGCCGAAGGTTCAGGAACCCGCATATTTGCCCCTGACTTTGTCACACCATCTTCTGTTGCTCCGACAACTGGTTCTTGAATAGGAATGCCTGAAAACAGATCATTTTATTACAAAGGGATTTATTTTCTTATAGTTTCTTGGAACGTGTTTAATTTGCATGAAACGACATCTTTATTTCAAATAAAATATAACTTCAATCACTCAACTGTTCAAAAATATACAAAACACACTTTAGCACATAAACAACCACTGTTGTTTTACATTCTGAAAATAATCTCATTATATTTTGTTTATCAGAATTATATTTAACTCTCGACTGATCAAGTCTATTCAGTTGTATTCAATAAAAAGTTAATGTTACAAGATTTCATTAATTTTATACAGGTTTTAACTAACAATTAATAATAAATTATAGTAAACTATCTTTCATTAATCATATTTACATATTCAATCCAGAAGAAGGCCAATTAATTTATTATATTTAGCTTTAGCATACTGTTTTTCCTTATAAAACAAATTAAGAATAACAGAATACCTATTCAAACTAACTATAAATAAAGCCTCATTGAAAGCACAAATATCACCTTATCTTCCTAGTAGGTACTATCAAAAACTCAGTGTTTCCAATACTAAGTGTGTACAATAAGCAGGTTGAGGAACAAGGAACTTGAGCCTGCATACCCCAATAATATAATCTATTATTGATAGATTAGATAATCTAACCTATTACTTACTTGGTGGTGGCAGATATCCATAAAAAAGCACATCCCCACAAGAGGATTGATTCAAGTCTTCACAAAGTACAAGCCTCTTTACTAAAGGGGCAATTCCATAATACTCGGCTTCATGCCTTAAGGATCGTATATCAGAATGTCTTAGGTCTATGTCACGGGTCCTCAGGTAATTCAAAATGGTTGCAAATAATTTTGGGTCTCTATCTATAAATATAGCACCGGTTTCATCACGAAGACTTGAAATCCTACCACTCAGAAGTGCAGTGAAAAATGAATCCGGTATCCACATTAATGTCTGGCGAGATGTTGAGAATCTGCACAGAATTAAAAAATGTAGTTGGCTTTGTGTACTTATTTTATAAGTATAAAATAATAAATATTTTAAACTAGCTAACAGACAATTACAAAATAATTTACAATAGTAAACAAAAGAATACCTATTAAATCAGTTAAGTAGAACCTAATTTTATTAAGGGCCACAATAATTTCAATTACCAAGTCAATCTTATTTTGGTATTTATGAGGTATATTTTTTTAAAATACTGATTTTTAAATATTTTTTTATTATATACCTTATTATCCAATTAACACATATTTACACACACACACGCACGCACGCACACACACACACACACACACACACACACACACACACACACACACACACACACACATATATATATATATATATATATATATATATATATATATATATATATATATATAAATCATTTTATGTATACTATATTACTCATGATTTTAGACTATTTTTTAAAAACTATATTGTGACATTTCCGTATACATTGCATGGAATATACTACATTTCCTACATCGACTTACTGTTCATATGTGTTATCATTTACTACACAGACTTAACTATTGTTAGTATTGCGGTCAGTTGATCGCAGTGCCTGGGGTTGAACAAATCTCTTCCTCTAGAATACAATCTAATATAATCTACTGCTCATGCATGTTTTCATATTCTAATTGGCATTAGTGACTTTTAATACATATTACTCTTTGCATTCTTGTAGTAAAAACATTAAAATGGCATCCATTTAATTAAATAGGTTTTTCTCCCAACAACTGTGTCAGCCGCCTTGGTGGTCTAGTTGATAGTGTACTGGGCTTTCACACCGAGGACCCGGGTTTGATTCCCAGCCAGGGCTTGGCATTTTCATACGCTAAAAATCATCCCATCGTCTGCATTAGCCCAAGTATGCACAGACGTTAACCAAATAAAAAAAAGTTAAGTTCTTAACCCAACAACCATGTCAGTTGGGTTCTTCAATATCTTTTTTTAAATCAAAAGTTTTTTTATTGATTTAGTGATCAAAAACATGTTACCTACAGTAACATTACCAAGGTAGCAATTTTGAGGTTGTTGTGGGCCATTTTTATATTCAATTTTTACTGTACTTTTCAAACTGTTATATTTTGGATTACTGCCTTTGGGCATGTTAGAAATGCTAGCAGTAATGACCATCTTACGAAATTTTATATTTAAAAGTAAGTTTTCTTTTTCTGTACTTTTATAATTTGATGTTTTTGTAAAACAGATCTAAAGTACCTATTAATTATAAATTTACTGAAGACTAGGTTTACATACAGAAATCTAGTGATATCATTTTTCTATGGAGTTGATATAAATCTAGACTAGGTTAACAAAGAAAATGAATGTGTAGTATTGAAATTTAAAAACTTGATTTCATTAATGTTAATAATGAGTATATTATAAGTACTATAATAGAACTAAACAACTCATTAAAACAAACAAAACTAAACCAGGAATGAGGGGAGTCTGAAGCAAAAATACAATATGCTTCTTAGACAAAATATAAGCCTTGCAACAAAATGTGTACACAAAGAATACCCACATACAA
The DNA here is from genome assembly GCA_022606455.1 of Callitettix versicolor. Classification (NCBI taxonomy): domain Eukaryota; kingdom Metazoa; phylum Arthropoda; class Insecta; order Hemiptera; family Cercopidae; genus Callitettix; species Callitettix versicolor. Next base: position 76,714,009 of record CM040188.1, on the reverse strand, counting down.
GCCAAGCAAAATCAATTAAATAAGCTGAATTAAAATTGTGTTAACCTGTTAATATATTACTGTCATTTGTTTGCTATTGATAACTAAATTAAAATGTTTTTCTAGTTCTCTCACTAGAGAATAAGACTTCAGACACATCATCAATCTCAACATATGCTAAATAGAACACAAAAATAACACTTACCTTGTACCTCCAACATTTAAATGTACAATGTCACCACTATGGCTGGGATACATTGTAAATAAAAATAATAAAACTATAGATGCATAAAAATAAATATGTTATGTTAAGAAAAATAAACTGCAACAAAATAAAATTGTAATATCAGCTGTCATATCAATTTATAATATACTTAACACTGTCGTCCGTCAACACTTGCCACTTGCTACTCAATATTTACAATGAAAGGACCAAAGAGAAGAACAACGAACATAGATTCTTTTAAACATGAAACTAACAAAGTAACCTTCTAACTTATAAACATACTCATATGTATTATAATTTTAGTATTTATATTATACCTATGTTATAAATAAATTGGAAAACATTAATTTGTCAAAGTTTAGTATTTTTATACTAGTACGCAAAGTATTTTTTAAATAAATACATAATATTAACATAAAAACCTCCAAATATTGAGGAAAATTTGTATTTAGTTTATTCCTGAAATGTTTGAACTTTCAAATTATTTTACATATTTTTGTATTTTTCATGACTCGTTTCAAAATAAGAAGACAAACAATAATCAATTATTAAATATATCTAATTAAAACGATAAATGTTCAGTAATAATTGAACAGTGAAATCAAATATATCCCATCTCAGTATAATACGTACATTATGCTTTTGAATTCTGCACAAATAATCTGTGCTTTATACTGTACAACAGTAATCTGTTCCAAGTTCCTGGTTTGTTCCATTTTCTATTGTTCCATCATTCCATGAATTCCATTATTCCATCCATGTGTTCTTATTTATTTGTATGTGTACCCGTTTAGGTTAAGAAATAGTTGAGGTGATTGATATTTTTAATTTGTATTCTACAAAGTCTTTAAATGTCACAGTCAATTGGGAAGAAAAAACGTGTTTCCAAGAAAAATAAAAAGTCATGGAGAAAACACACTGATATCAAAGATGTTGAACACTTTTTAGAGGACAAGAGATTGGAGGAAAGATTAGGGTAATTAGTATATAGTGTCAACTAAAAATATTTTAGTCTGATTTGTAATGTTTTAGATAAGTCTTATCAGGTTTAGGTTACGAATTATTATGTGTGCACTTTTTGAATAACATATAAATAATATTAGGTACTTCTTAATATTCAGGAAAATCTTAATATTATTGCTCAACTTTGTACCTGAAGCCCCAAGTGATAAAACTCTAGAACAACGTGACTAAGCTATAGGTTATTCGAAAATTTTTATGTTTGTTTCTGATAGTACTCATTTTTCTGAATAACATAGTAATAGATATTTTTGTGAATTCAAAAAGTGATACCATAGCAATTTTATGTTATTAAATAAGCATAAAGAAACATAGTTCCATAGGAAGGTTGTATAATAGTAGTACAACCTTCCTCCACTATATATAGTGACATAATATATAGTTTTGTTAAATGTGTGACAAATGCTTGTTTTTTGTTTAAACTGCCTAAATGTTTTACCTTATTTCATTAATATAGAGCAGAACTAGCAAAGTCCAAATCTAACCATTTGTGGAATGAAAGGCAAATCTGTACTTTTGGGTCTCATGATATTTTCAGTTATTTTTGTGCTAAAATACATTATTATATGTTTAAACATAACCTCAAAATGACCAGAATGTGAAAGAAGGTAACATCTTTTTCATTGCAAAAAGTTTAAATTTTGTTTTAACTTTAGGACATAACTGATATAGTTTTGTTGGGTAAAAAACCACCGTTGTTGGATATATAACTATATTGTGTAAAAGTTTAAAAAATTCTCACTTCAAGAACTATCAAGATAATAACCGACATTATAATATAACGTTCATGTACAATACCTCGCTGGTTAAATTAGGTTTAGTAATCTTGCATAGTAAGTCAGATGCAAATATTGTATTAACAAAGTACATAGTAAAACAAAACAAAAAAAATATTGAAATTACTATTTTAGCATGAAGCCAAAAGTGCAGAAATTCCAAATGAAATTTTGTACTTTTATAACAATAACAAGTCATTCTATTTTTTCTTATCATATTATAGTCAAGAAAAATATATTTTTAAGAAAAAAAATTAATTTTCATATGTCTAAGTCTGTATTTATTTATCATTATGATACCTGACCAAATGAGACCCTGAATAAGAATCACTTAAAGGGTAAAGGTAGGTTTAATCATAAACAAATTATTTAGCTATATTCATTAATCAGTAATTTAATAACAAGTTTAATATTTAAAAGCTTTTATCATTTTGATTGAAGATAATGATCACACATTGACCAGGGAAAAGATAATATTTAAAGTTTTTTTTTTATGTTTAGTATCAAATTTAGTGAGAAGGCAGACAATGATTTATTTAAAATTGATACAACTCCTACAACAGAGAAACCTAAACATTTCCAGACTCTCAGTGAAAAAAGGAAGCGTGCCTTAGAACCACCGAGATGCTTTCAAGCCTTAGAACCTCTAACTGCGGTTCCAGATCCAATAACTAAAAGGTAAAATTTGTATTTTAAGATGAAACATTTTACGATTGAAATGTCACTTCATATAAATGGGTAATTTTATAAGTAATCTTATACTCTTCAGGGTGGTAATTTATCATAGCCTACATATTTTAGATATTCTTGAATAAAGCTTCAGTAAAAGCATTGAGTCTGTAATACATAAAGCTCTTACACAATGTTAAAATCAGATGCTAGAATGAAAGGTAAAGTGCACACAGTGCATCAGAATGTCCTTAACTAATTTTTGTATTACCTACCCATCCTTGAGTGTATAAATTGCTGGAGTGATATGAATTTATCTTACACTGAGTTAAGATGTCTAACTAATATATAGTGATTTATATTGTAACAAATAACTTATTGTGGTCTCAAAAGCTAATCTGAAAGTACATGTTTCATTTCCCTTCTGATAGCATTTTCCATTTTCAGTCAAATGGTATAGACTCTATGTTATAGACTCAAGGGTAAAAGCTATTAAACTTAAAAAAATTTTAAATTTATTTTTTGAATGAAATGTCAAAAGTCTATAAGTTGATATGCTACTGAGCTGTTTTTTAAATATAGTAGATTCTCGTTAGTCTGACATTCTTTGGTCTGACATGTTCTATAATCCGACAATGCCTCGGTGGCAATATTTCTCATGAGTGCGAGAGAGCATGTGATCATATTCATGGCTGCGAGGGGGAATGACTTATCTTTTCTATCAAAACTTGAACCCATATCAGTTGTTTGGTTACAGTTATTGAAAGTAGTGTTATACGTTTCATTCTGTCTTGTACGTTTAATTCTAATTTCATTTACGCAGTAATTTTATGTAGTGTATACTACATCAGTATTGATTGTGTGGGTGGATGGTGCGCACACCATATCTGTGAATCACAAAGATTTGATATTTCTTCATGGACAGCATCGTGCTGGTACTGGTATTATAGGTTATAAATGTTGAAATTGGGTAGCCTACATACATTTACAATATTAGACATTACTGGTAACTTGACATATTTATATCACTCATTCACTCATATTCATAACACTATTAGTCCTAAATAGTCTTTCCTTGATTATTTTTTGTTGTTATGGGTGGAGTTGTTAACTTAGTAATCTGTATTTAACAATACAGGGGCTATTGTTTCTCGAACTATAAAAACTTGACTATATGGAAATTTTAACAAATAGCAATACTGTATAAGTTTTGAAAATGTTTTGGTTTACAATTATGTAAACAGTTTTACGTAATATTTTATCAACCATGATGAGTAGGATCTGCATACAAGCATTGATTAGTGAAATTATTGTTAAAACTCATAAATTTAAAAGTTAGACATATGTATTAAAGAATATGAATTATTTTTAAAGATCAATCAGTACAGTAATCATTAAATATTTCTCGAGTTAGGGGAGCTAACAGTCTAACTGTAGGAAAAGAGGAAGGATGATGTTGCATAATTGCAACCGACTCTGGACCTAAGTGTAGCGGGATAGATTAAAAACAGCATACTGCTCTGTCTAGAGCAACTATGTATGCATTTTCAGGAAAATGACATATTGACTGCTTAGTTACCATGCCTTTGTCAGCAGTAGGAATTCTGACAGCACATTTTTGCTGGCTAGTAACTTCTGCTCTATTCAGACTTTTCTTTTTATGCACGTAAGGAGCTGTTGTGTAATATTTGTATGCAATCAAAGAGGAAAAGAACATGGGGAAAACATAATAATACCTAATGTATAATGTTTTGTGTAACTGTTAAAATACTTTAATGAGTTTAATATAATCTTTTTATAAGAAAAGTCAAAATATACGAAACTTTGAACTGCCGAGAATATAATCAACACACTGCTACTGTAATGCATTTTCTTGAAATGAATTATGTGTTATTTACTTTTTTTCATAATGTGGTTGAAGTGTATATATTATGGTATGTTGTAGAAACCGAGTGAAAACAGAAGAAGAAAGAAAAGGAACCATTCGAAAATTGATTGAAGCAAGAAACAAGCGGAATGGAATATTCAAAAAGAAAGAACTTGATGCAATAAAGGATAGAGCATTCTCGAAGAAAATGAAAAAGAAAGTTCCAAAACGTGGTGAATTTAATGTAGATTTGTGGCGTGATGAAAAAGGTAAATACTTAAATGTTTCGTGATATTAATGAGTTAATTGTGTATGATAATTTCTAGTTGTTTTGTAGTTGTATAGTAGCCTGTGTTGTTATTTATTTATTTATTGTAATATTTTTAGAAGACATTCTTGGAGGAGCGAGTGAGTGGCTGACAGATGATGATGTTCGGCATATACTGACTAATGTTGGTAAATATAAAGTACGCCATCCACGTACTTTCATGCGAAATCCTTCAAAATATCATTCCAATCTACCAATAACAGAAAAACCACATCCTGGAACGTCTTACAACCCTAGTTTTACGGATCACCAAGAGTTGCTGAGGGAAGTGGCAGACAGAGAAATGAAACTTATCAAAGAAGAAGAACATTTAAGAAGAACAACAACAGATCTCTTCTCAAAAGTAACAGTTGATGAAAGAGCTGTAAGTACTGTATTATTTCTAATCACTATGATTTGTTCTGTTTTTAAAATGTTTACTTAATTATAGAATATTAATTTTATTATTATTGTTTATTCGAATATTTGCATCATTTGTATATAGAATCAGTACGTGACATTTAAAAAAATGTTGATCTATTTTGTTACCTACTTAAAACATAAAATTTACGAACTGGATCATAAGCTGAAGTTAAACATAAGAAACAATTGAAAGTTGATTCACTCTCTTGAAACATGTATTGTTTATATATAAGCATTTTTCTGTTTTCAGAATAGTTGGTTAACAGAGATGTCTCAAGGGTTAAAGTCAGATGAGAATGCCAACGAAGAAGAAAATGGAGGTGAATACATAGCCATCAATCCTCCTACTAGTTTTGATAAGAAAAAACCTCTTAAGAAAAAGCGCAAACAAAAAGAAGCAAGAATGGCAGAGCTAGAAAAAAAGCGATTGCGTGTAGAGAAGAAAAAGATCTCGGATATATACAAGTAAATGCATTTGTGACATTACAGTTTTTATAAAAATATACTTTTATTTTCTTATTTTGTATATAGGCCTCGTGCTTGTATTAATGTGATCTACAATACAAATAGCAACTGAATCTGAGTTGCTAGATAGAGAAACAACTTCTGGCATTAATTTAGCCATATTGCATACTGTACAAGTAGAGATATTGGTTCACTGTAATAAGAGGCAAGTGAGATAATATCACAGTGACCAAATTTTTATCACAGTGAGATAACAGTTTTGGCCAAACACATTGACTGATTGTTTTAAAATTTGCTATGAAGGTATGAATTTAATATGAAGGTTTGAAACCTAATTGGTGTATATGTAAGATTTTTCTCATTCATTTCCATTTCATCATCCGATTTAATGATGACAAGTGTAATTGCTCGTTATTTCCTGTAATACTAGCTGAATGGCAAGACCATTTGTAATTTTAACTTCTTCATGGAAAAGAGCATAAAATTTATAATAAAGTTGATCCAGTAACATTTTTCCTAAATATTTCAGTTGTAAATGTTGTCGTGGATGATGGGCAGGTAATTAATTAAGAATATACTGCGAGGTCTACTTTTAATTGAACTGTTAGTGATAGGGTATACTGCATTATATATATGCAGTATACATATGCATATATATATATATATATATATATATATATATATATATATATATTAGGGATCTGTGAGCCGAATTTTTTGAGTTCGGGTCAGGGTTTTTTTTAGCACTCGGGCTTTTCGGGTTGGGTCAGGCCAAACAGTTAAATGGGGAACCCATTATATATTTTGCTAGACCTGAGTTAAAACAAAAATCAGAATTAAAATGTTCTTCATTTCTTATTTAATTCTTTGACCGCTACTAGTCGATAAAATCGTCTTTTAAATGATGTTTGAATACTGCTATGGGCCGATTACATTGGCGCGCAAAAGTTGTGTGAATACTGCCATGGGCCAATTATATCGGCACACAAAACTTGTGTTAATACCGCCATGGGTTGATTACATCGGCATGCAAAAGTTTTGTTTATTAACACCGTCACAGGTCAATGCAATACAGGCTCTGTTGGTTACAGGTTCATTTTTTCAGACAAAAATGAAATGAAAATACTCCACACTATGGTTGTAAATGATAAATTCGATTTTACCATCATTTTTTTATTTGGATATTATTTGAGTGCGGGAGACAATTTATTTATCCACATTTACAATTGTGGTTTTGACTAACCAGTAACACCCATATGCCAATCCAATAATAATATCCACTCAAATAATATCCAAATAAAAAAATGATGGTAAAATCGAATTTCTCATTTACAACCATAGTGTTAAGTATTTTCATTTCATTTTTATCTGAAAAAAATACAACTTTTTTAATTTAGTGACATAATTATGAAACAATACCATTTTGAAAAAAGGACACCTGCAGATTCTCTGAACTGATTGTGTACCGTTGTTAATCACATTCATGTATTTATTTTACAATGCAGTGTGTTGACCTGGCCATACAAGGAAACTGCATACGTAAACATCTACAGTCCATTTGATCCCTTCTCATTGTAGCAACACAATAATAAGTAAAACTAACCAGTAATACTGAGCTCACTGACAGGTCAACAATAGTTGGCTGTATGGAGTAATGAATAGAATATGATTGTAAGTGGTTAGACACTTGACATTCGATAATTAAATTATTTTATATATATATTTGTGTATTACATATTTTAATATGAAAATATGTATGCGTATTGCGTAAACTATTGCCTAAACATAAAAGTTAATATTTACTTAGCCCGACCTGACCCGTAAAATTCGGGTCCCCGCAGACCCCTAATATATATATGTGTATATATATATATATATATATATATATATATATATATATATGTGTGTGTGTGTGTGTGTGTGTATAAAAAAATTTAAATTAAATTCTCTATGAGAATTAGCTAATCATCATTTCTTTGTAGGTTGAAATTTTTTACTCAGGAGCTAGACGAGAAAGAGCAAAAGTACGCTAGAGTTCAAGAAAAAAGGAAGAAGAAAAAAGAACTAAAAGGCAGTCAGACAAAAAGGCTGAATCATAACAAATTTGAAGAACCTGACTTGGTGTTTAAAAGAGGTCATGAGATCACAGGAAACCTCAGAACTTTAGAACCAGAAGGTTATATACTAACTGATAGGTTTAATAGCATGCAGAGACGCAATATCCTGCCACCGTCGGTGAAACAAAATAAGTACGTTTACTTTGTTTTATTTAAAAACATAATTGTTGGAAATTTTCAAGTTAAGTTTTTTTTTTTTTGTAAAACATTTTGAAGAATTTCTAATTCTTGTATTCTAACTGATTGTATTATAATCAACTTCCAATGAACTTAAAAGGTTAGAAGTGTTGCAAAATAAATAAAAGGACAAAATTAAATACTTTAATGTAATAGACTGAATGTATGCATATCTAATAATGTATATTATTTATTATTTTTCTCTATATTTTTTTTGTATATAATATAATTTGGTGAGGTTTGTCTCACTCCTGATCTTTAGAAATATTGTGTGTGTGTGTGTGTGTGTGTGTGTGTGTGTGTGTGTGTGCGCGCGCGTGCGCGTGTCCAACTTACGTACAGGGTATTCTATGCACCCTGTAGGTTCTTCTTATGTAACTAAAATGTTTGTATAAAGGAAAATGTAGCAATGAATAAATTTCTAACCAAAAATCGTAAATCGATAAATTTTAATCAAATTTAATGAATATTGTTATTTCTAGATTCAGGAAAATAATGTTTAAAATATGAATTTTATAGTCGTTACAGTTAGTTGTTTCTTTAAATCAGCTGTTTTAAGTAGTGGCTGTGATCTAAGAATTTTGTGAACCAAAAGTTCATGCCTTACGTCTCAATTTTTGACTTGTTAGGCCAAAAAAATTCTACAAACCAAGTTTGAGTTGAAGTAAAAAATTGTTTTTCAGTTTTTTCTCTCAATATTATACATATTTTTATATTTGTGGCCTCAAAAAAAGCATGTTTTGAAAAATTCACCAACAACTTAAAAGGGTTTCTGTAACACCATTCAACCTTTTGCATTTTGGTAAAATGTAAGTAGAATACAATTCAAAACTCATTTTTATGTTTGGGCGTCAAATACATTTCAAAAGAGATACTTTAATCATATGCTGCATTCCATGCAGTGAGTACTGAATGACTCATATGGTCTATTCTGCATCATGGCAGTGCAGATGACACAAAAGTCAGCTGATAAATTATTGAGTCAGCTTTATAACTCTTAAAAAACAAAATACTCAAGTTTATTTCATTGGTTGATACTATTTAGAAGACCCTGTGTACTTAGTACGTACTTTAAAAATAAGTGCTCGACTATTTTAAATATGTCTTTGCAAATCTATATTGTGTACCATTAAAAATGACACCTCACCCATAAAAATCAGTGGAAAAATCTGGAAGGAATTTCCAATACAATGATATAGTTAAATATATAAATTTGTAATATCATCTTCAGAAAATAATTCCTGATAATATTATAATTTTATTTTTGTTACAGGACAAAGAGGGCCAAAGTCAAACGATATATCAAACCTGGATTTAGAATTGAAATGGAAACTTAAAAAATGTATTTATGTAAAAATGTACATAAATATTATTTTAAGTATTGAATTACACATACATTTTAATTCAGTTATTTTACAAGTTCATTTTACAATCCTAACGAATAGCTTCTTACTGTAAGTTTGCTTAAAAAGCTATAAAGACAGAGTCTAAAAATTTTTAAGTAAGAAATTGCGTAATGGATGGAAAAATATCTGTCTGCAAGTAAGTTGACTAATTTCATAATTGATAAAATAATTTAAATTCTTATTTCTTGTTTTCATTATTGTAGCGAAAGTATTGTGTGTGGTAGAAATATCTGATGGTTTACGAAGGGACCATGCGGTGTCCATTGTGTTTTTGGAGAGTGGAGGTACCATTATACTTGTCAATTATTACCATTTCAGTAACCATGGAGCAGTATATTGTTCTATATCACGCTTTCACCATGAAAATGTTTTTAAAAAATACTGACTTTGTTGTGTGCACATTCAATTCCACTGCGTTCAACTTTCCTTATCAAACTTGCTGACAAATTCTTCACTTGGATTTGCATTTTAGAGCTTGAAAATAATGCTGATTCAGCAGTTACAACCTCATGATTATGTGGCATGACTTGATTCTGCTGAAGCGATGTTGGAAACAGTGATTGTAACTATGTCAGATGGAGTCTATTTTCATCATTCGGGTTTTGTTAACAACTTTTGATATTGGCCTGCATTGAACCCGAGAGAAATTCATGATTGTACAATTTAATTATGAGTAGCAGTGTGACAAATCATTAGCCCATATTACTTCGAACTTGATGGTCAAACTCCTCCAGTAAATTCCAAGAAGAAATTCCTACTAAAGAATACTAATACTTGGTCTGTTTTGATGTTAAGAAACTTCCTCAGATCACAAATTCAAAGAATGCAACTGAGCAATGACGAAGTGTGGTTCTATAGAACGGGGCAACCTCCTATATATCACAGGTCCTCATTAGTCTAACTAGCTTAAATTACAGATGTTCAGCAAAACAAAATGTCATGGTTTTCATATAATTTTTTTTTTTTTTTTGTTACGTCCAACTATTGTGCACACTTGGGCTAATGCAGACGATGGGATGATTTATAGCGTATGAAAATGCCAAGCCCTAGCCGGGAATCGAACCCGAGTCCTCAGGGTGAAAGCTCAGTACGCTGTCAACTAGGCCACCGAGGCGGCTAAAAAAAATATTTGACATTGTGGGTCTATTTATCAAAACTGTAATCCCGCTACAGGAAGGCCGGGTTTATGGAGATGTCTGTCACTTGATTCGATCTTTGTATAAAATTTGTTGCCCTAAATACGTCCGCTAGGATGATAAATCAAAATTAAAAAAATGAAGTTTTGATAAATGTACCCACAATGTCAAATATCATTTCGTGGAGATATCCTATGACGCACAATCATCTGATTTTTTTTTATCTCAAGTCAAAAGTTTTTATTGATAAACACATATACTTTGGAAAAAATGTACGTTGCTATCATAAGTGAAATTAGGGAAATACACAACATGTGAATGAAAATTAGAATATTTGTAAGATGTTATTTTCCACATTTACATTGTATTCTAAAATCTTTTTATAGCATAAATAACAATTGTAAAATGTAAAACTTGTTTTTTGAAAATAAAAGGTAACATTAGTAAAACTTTCACATATTTCTGCCGCACCCTTTACAGGTTTTCTTGTAGTTCATAAAATTGTATATAATCATTTTATTGAATACAGTAAGGTCAGAGAACCTCAGAGTGGACAAAATCTCATGATCGACCAACTATCAATAAACTGTCTTTATGTGCATTTACAGTGAGATAGTAACAAGAGACAATTTATAATAGATGTAAAAATTTTAATGATAAATATACTCAATGCTGCTTAACATCATATTTTAAAATTTATGTAAATAAACTGTATTATAAAATTTGGTATAAAGTAATTTTTGGAACAGTATTTTTCTATGATTCAGATTTTTTAATTTTTGAACTAGATTTTTCGTATTTACTAAATACTGACGATACTAATTTCTCAGAAGGTTTAATACTTTCTTTTGTCATTTTCGTTTTAGACAGTTTTAAGTCACTCTTGGATAACGCAGATGCTTTCGGTATCAAGCCCAGATCTCCACTGGAGTATGTGTATGCGTCCATTGAATTTAAATTGTGAAGTGAAATTGTCTCAACCCTAAAACATTTTAATAGATTATTATTTAATAACATATGCAGTAATATAAAATTACTTTAAAATTTGCACAGTACTTTAACTATACAATATGACAAAATTAATTTTTTTTTATAGTTAATTTGGTAGTTTATTCATACAATAATTCAGAATAGAAATCTTCAAAACTTTTTATTTTATTTTTGTAGGGTTGGTAGCTTTAACCTTTAGGGGCTATTCTTCATTTATGAATAGCATTATATGTGGATGGATGTAGGAGAGATACTCTCGGGTAGGGGGCTTGAAATAACCTTTCAATAAAAATGTAGCTACATCCTAGAAAATTTTGAAAAAAATTTTACACCCTAGAATAAAAATAGAAAAATTTGACACGTGAAAACAGTGTTTTAACTCACTTTAAGACTAAATTTGTGTATTTAAAAAAATAATAAGCAATTCTAGTATTAATCTGATTCAGATTAATATTGTTTATATTCAATACTAATATATATATATATATATATATATATATATATATATATATATATATATATATATATATGTTGGAAATCCAAACAGTTAACATTTTACAGAAATTCAACACCCATGAACCATATACTCGAATTAATCATCTCAGTGAGCTGGTTTCAAATAAATGCTTTGTTACTCTCCTGTTTTTCTATCCTAAACAGTTGATCTGATCTTAGGTTTTGGTAAATATTGTTAGACATTAAATTTTTTATAACTTAATAGCCTAATTTAATATTTTTCCTTAACCACAATGGTTTTCATGTAAAATGTCCAAAACATTTACTGTGTCAAAGCTAAGCACAGGTATTCATCTAGTTTACTATGAATATTTTAAAAATTTTTAAACTGAGAAAGTTTTGTATTTGTTATCATTATAAAAACAACTATGATAAAGTACCTGTAACATCATTATTGTTACTATTACTTGAAAGTCTTGTTTTGAAATATGTTCAGTTAATATTTGAAAACAACATAGCAGCCTGGCGTCATTGTTTTGCCTGGCGTTACTTTTAGTTAACTGTGTGTAGGATTGAAACAAATCTAATATTTAAGCATTCATTTTTTTATTTTTTTATAATATCATTTTGTTATTTTTGTATTACTCTCCGTTACCCCCTTTAAGTCTGCCCATAATACCATAGTTGTATGTATGTGTGTGTGTGTGATCTTTGAAATATATTTTTTTAATACCTTATTTCAAATGTTATTTATAAATGCACTGGGGAGGAAATTATTTTTTCATTATATAGAACGTTATTGTTGTTACCTTAAAATATGTAAATTGTTACTAGAAATTACTTTTAACCAACATCCAAATTGTTAATTTTTAATATAAGCAACTGTTTTTATATTATGAAGTACACAAAAAAAAACACAACTCTTGGAATAATTTAAGATGACTACTTATCATTAAAATAAAATAATTATAAAACTTCTTTTAAAAAACACGGGTTTTCTTTGAAATGAGTGTATAAACTGTAGAGAAATAAGTTATGGTCGAGTACCCCACTTTTTTATTTTTAGCCTTAATGATTTTATTACCAAGGTCGTCCCAGTTAAGTAAAACCCTTATTGTGGTTAGAAAAAAATTATTTTTTCTTTTTAGTACATTTTACTCTTGTCAGTCAGAAAAGTGTGTTTCTTAAATTTTTTTTTTATATAAATACTTTTTACTACTCTTTAGTTCATTACATAAAAGATTGTTCTTGAAAAAATATTTGTTTAATATATTCTAAATTATTTTCTGTATTTTAGACTTCATCGATTCTATTACGCCTGCTACAAAATCAATTTGAAAGTGTTGGTGATATTTTATATGGATAACTTTGTATCGATAATTTAACATGCATGTTAACTAGTGGGATTTTACCCTTTGTGGTTTGAACCATGCCCTCAGTGCATAACTTTTTGTTGTAAGTAGTTCATAATTATATATTTTTTTATGGCTGAAAATTGCATTGTCACCCAGAATACATCTGCATGCAAGGTTTCAGCTAAATTTTATAAGAAAAAGTGGTAGAAAAGTCAATTACAAGATTTGACCTTGACACACAGTAAGTTAAATAAAAGTGTATAAAAAAGCAGTGTGTTATGTAATGCATGTTTTTACTGTTTTACTGGAAGTATAGAAAGTATAACTTTTACGACGTGTAAGTAAAAAATAACCGGACTGATTTTTTTAAGGACAATCAGTGAGTTCATCAAGGTTAAATGCTACATTGCCAAGTCAAGTGACATCCCCTCTCTCCATTTTTGCTGGCGATATGACTGCCAACCTTTTCACGAAGTCAGGCAGTGGCTTTTGTTCATGTAAGATTGTTCATTTGCTGCTTATTGGAAAAATGCCTAACGTTTTAAAAGCGCAGTGCATTAATGTAAAATTTTTCATGGAACTTAGAAAGTTCACCACAGAAACACATTCTTTGTTGAAACAAGTGTACGGTGATGAATGTTTATTATGCATTCAGGTTTTTGTCTGGTTTAAACAGTTCAAAGAAGAGTGAGAAGGGATTGGTGATGACCCCCATCCAGAATGATATCAACGACGGTCAAAAACATTGAAAAAATCAGCAATTTAATCATTAAGTTAAGCATTAGTGCTGTCACTGAGATTGTCGTAATTGATAAGAATGAGTTTTTGCGGATTTTAACATGAAGAAAGTTTGTTCAAAAATGATGCTCAAAAATCTCACACTTGAACTGAAGAATTCTCAAATGAACATTTGTGCTGATACTTTGAAATCCATCAAAGAAGACCCTAATCTCTTGAAAAGCGTAATAGCATTGGATGAATTATGGTTTTTTACTTATGATCCAGAAATTAAGCACCAATCAATGCACTGAAAGAGAACACATTCACCAAGACTGAAGAAAGCTCAAATGTCCAAATCAAAATTCAAAACCATAATGAATATATTTTTTGACCAAAAGTGTAAATTGAATATGTAAATTGGGTATCGAAAGTGAAATCAGCTTTGAAAGAAACGAGATTTGAGATAGTTCAACAGAGTCCCTGAACATGCATTTAGAAAGTGACTTGAAACAAAAAACATTTGCATAGAGCGATGGAGGGGAGTGTATTGAAAAACATAATATTAAAGTTGTGAAGAAATAAAAACAGAATGTAATACCATCAATCCAGTTATTTTAAGCCATGACTCACATACCTTAAAATTAAGTTGCAACTTAACAAGTTTATAAAGTTATACCTTGAATTTTTACTATTTTGAATCATTTTTTTAAAATTAATAAAATAGTAATATAAATCATTTCTTGAGAGTAAATAATAGCCTTGATCATTGAATCTTTTTTTACATTATCAATTTTCTTTCTGTCTTATGAGCAATGGGAAAGTATGGAAATTTAAAATATAAATAACTTACGAGCCTTTGTTTTCAATTTCGTATGTTTTTACTTCATTTGCCTTGTTAAATATTTCTAACAGCATTGTGAGTAAAGCTTGTCTGCGGCTCAAAGTAAGTGACATGTCAGATTCAACATCTTCTTGTACCTGAAAAAAAAAAAAATATATATATATATATATATATATATATATATATATATATATATATATATGCATATGTCATTCAAGTTGTCTTTTATTACAGCTGTGTAACATATGCATTGGAAACATGTACCAAGGGTTCATATTTATAGTGACTATACAAAATATTAGATATGGTAATGATAAAGGTTGTTCTTAGGCCTAGAAGTATATATAACAAACAGGTTATACAGAAAATTGGTGAAAATGGAAAGACATATGCAAGCAATGATAATGTGATAAAGTTTTGTAGTTTGCATAGAATTTTTGTTGAAAGTTTTGGCACATAGGGTTAATGCTATAAAATTTATTTAGTTTAAAAAATATTAATTTATTACAGTAAAATTTCAACTTAACTATAGTAGAGCTTCTCTAATCTGACAACTGCGTGACTAGACACCATTCAAGTTACAGTGAGTGTCCGGACTGCACAGGGTCATATGTTGTACAGTACTGTATACAAAAATCTCTCGGAATGTAATTAACGATTTCACATGCACTAAGAACTCGACAGCTGTTGGTAGTGATTAAATTTGTGTGCTAACTCAAGAACTAAGCTACAGCTGTGGTATATGTACAAAAAACCTGATGTCAGACCACATGATTTCAGATACTGAAGACAAAATAGGTTCCATAAACAAGGAACTTTTTATTTGTATATGCAATCTGTAATCCAGGAACTCATGAATAAATTCTCTTGTGCTTATAATTTTAATTATGCTTATAGAGCCTATCTTGTCTTTTCATTGTCTGAAATCATGTGGTTTCACATGTGATTAGAAAAGAGCTAATTAAAAATAATTGTATGTTGACATTTCCATTAACCCATAAACATTACTCCCCTTCTTGACTTGACAATTACTTCTATGTAAACACAACTACTTTCAACTATTTTTTTTCTAAGTAAGACTTCAGTGTGCAAGGTCATTAATTTTTGTCTGTAAAAAAAGGATGGAAAAATGCATACATAAAAAAAAGTTAAAATGGATTGGCTAGGGATTACCGTCTTGTTTCTGTACAGCACTACACACAGGAGTACAATAATTTAAAACACATAAAATACTTGGGATTCAAAATACAATAATATTGTGTACAGTAAATAATTCAAGTTTTAAAATTAAT
Source organism: Callitettix versicolor (assembly GCA_022606455.1). NCBI lineage: Eukaryota > Metazoa > Arthropoda > Insecta > Hemiptera > Cercopidae > Callitettix > Callitettix versicolor. Next base: position 76,697,787 of record CM040188.1, on the reverse strand, counting down.
TTTTTATTTTAAAATTAAATTGATTTCTTCATTTTTAATGTACATTAGAACTGTGCAGGAGGTTCTACAGTGATCCATCGCTGAGTCGCACTGGTTTGAATTTGATGTTTCAGGCTACTGGAGTTGTTACAGTGGCGAGTGTATGGACTAACAAGACTGTCTCGAATCTGGTAGATCCGATAGAATTCACATTATGTAATTTTTCTCACATAAAATTTGAAATGACTAAGCTAATGTGAAACACAAAAATTGTACATTTTCCTCTTTACATAAAATACACAAACTTTCTCACATTAAATTATTTTCCCAAAAGTCCATTAAGAAAAGAAAAAAAATCGGTCTAATTTCTCCATTCAATTTTTTTCCAGATTTTTGTTATAACTTACTAAAAAAAAGTACATAACTGAAATCAATGTAACAAATTTGAAGAAGAAGAAAATTATGTCTTGAGAGTAAATTAAAAAAGTCTAAAACAAATTGATGCCATTCACTCTAAACTGTTTTTATTTATTCCCAGATTGAAAATTTCTTTCATGTTTGTTGTAATGACAGTGAAGTCATGTAAAAAATTCAAGGGATTTTTCATGATTACCAAATCTTTATTATATTTCAAAAGGGTATCTAGATTTTTAAACTAATTTTAAATTTAAATTCATCAGTATTTTTAACCACTTTGAAAACTTACACCTATAGCTTCTTGAACTGCGACAGCTGCTGTTTGAATTATTTCTTTCAAATCTGAATTTTGTTTAATAGCATCTCGTAGATTTATTTCGTATTCATTCTCTTCAACTTTCTGAGCATGTAAAGTTTGTTTTAAAATCTGAGTTTCTTTTTTGGCCTCTGTTACTTCCTTTGTTTGAATCTCTACTTTTTTTTCAAGGTTTTCGTTTCTCTTCTTGATTTGCTCGAGTTCATTGAAGGCACTTGCTAATTTTGTGTGCATTTCAGTCAGTTGCTGTATTATCTAAATAAAACATACACAATTGTATAAAGTATGTACAGTTCGAAATTTAAAGTACAAAATTAAGTAATACTTCTGGTCTGAGTCTAATAACAATTCACTTTTGAGAGAAAAAAAATGTTAATTTGTCTCCTTCAGTTTGCTCCTAACCATTGTTTACAGCAGATCAATTAGAGTTATGCAGATTTTAGTACTAAAAAGTGTAAGGTAAAAAGTTGTGATTTTATAAAGAATTTGAATGACCACCTTTCTGAAAAAGATGAACATATTTTGCTCATTGACAAAATAACCTTGTCAATTTTTGTGATGTTTAGTTTTCACACATTGAAATGTTTGTTTACGTTATATTATTCAACGTTAATTTTGGGGAATTAAATTTATTTCCATCACATCAGCAAAACAGCTGTTTGGTTGTCATTACCAATCATTAGAAACTAGCGTTTCGTGAAATAATTGAAATGTAAAGCATAGTAACACATTGCATATATTAGAACCATGGAAAATAAATTAACAAATTATTGCACTAAGTTTAAATAAACAAAATGTTTTGTAATTTTATATTTTAATTTACCTTAGTCTGAACTGCATTTTTCTTCATTACATGTAGCTTTTCTTCATTGTGAAGCATTACTTCTATCTTCATTTCTTTTTCTTTCTTCTTTAGCTCTTCAAGTTCATCTTTTAGCGTCTTCCAAGATTCCATTAAAGTTCGAAACTGGAAAAACACATTATCTATTAACACAACCTTATGAGTGAAAAAATGTACTGTAGAATTTGTTGAATTTACTTTTTTAAATTTAAGGAATTAATTGACTGATACATCATCAGTTTGTTTAAATTGGTATTGTGCAATGACAGTGGTACTAAAAACCTTTTCTTTTTTTGCTGTGAAGAAATAGTATGAAATCGTTCATTTTTTTGTATTATTTAATCTTTGCCTTATACAAATACATACACTTGCTTAATATAAATTGATCTGCCCGAAACGTAATGTACAAAAAAACTTGTAATGTCATTCAGAATCTTAACTTTAAAAAATATCAAGTTTACATATCAAGAGGTGTTTTTTTTAAATACTTCAAAATTTATCTTTCATCTTAAAAAAATAAAATTATTACTAGAAGGCTTTATGATTTGCAAAATTAATTATGTATTCATTAAGATTAAAATGTCTTAAGCTTTAATCCTTTTATGACGTTAAACACCAGTTAGTTTTTATGTTAAACTGATTTGGTAATTGTTATTCTTCAGACACGACATTATATGGAGATTGTTATATTTTGAGAGAGATTTATATGCTTTTCTACTCTTATCATTTTAAAAATAAAAATGTTTGAAAAAGATATGTTTAAGCTGGACATAGTTTTATAATTTTCTATTTTTACATTACATGCTTCAATGATTAAATTTTCATACTTTCTAGAAAGAAAGCAAAATACAATAATAATAAAATGTTAAAAATACCTCATTATTTATGGCAACATTTTCTCGAATAACACGTTGAGTAGTCGCGGCTATTCTTATGCCAGTAGTGTTTTGGAAGTCAAGTGATAATTGAAGAAGTTTTGATTCCATATCCTTTTTAAGTCTATAAAGAAAACAAAAGGAGATATACTATACTGTAAAACATTTATTTTAGCAAAAAAAGTAGACAGTGCAGGACTGGCTGACAGAAGTGACTGTATACTTTTTCCCTATTATGATTTAACTATATTTATAAAAATTTAGATGCATACAGGAAAGGGCAATTTTTGAAAACAACTCTTGTTTTTTTTTAATTCATATTTTCATGTTAATGTAGGTACACAACTTAAAAATTAACTGAAACTGTCACAGATTATGAATTTGAGTATCTTAGGCTATATAAGGGATTTTAATAATTAATCAGTTTATAACCCTTCGTTTGATAGTTATACTGTCTTAAGTATAATAATAAATATAATATTTGTGATTGTGTCATTCAAAAATTGGTGTAGGTCATATACGTTAAATAATTTAACTACACAAATTTAGAAAATACACGTTTTTAAAATTAACAAGAACAATAAACATAACCTCAATTGAAATGATATTGAAGCTATTGTGCGAAATCAGGTGTTTAGAAGTAGTCTCTTCCAGTCTAGATATATACAAGAACAATATATACTGTGAGGTATGCATTACGGATTCAAGCATGACGTGAAAGCAAATGTTTATACCCATGTTTTGTCAACCACGACCATACAAGTTTTCACTTCAAAAATATATTTTATTAATCACTAAACAAAAAAAAACATCTTAAGTAACAATAAAACGTATAAATAGGTTCATCTTTTCTTTATGGTTGCACTAATTTTCATCTTTAATTTTTTTTATTAATTAATGGGTCTCAAACGGTGAATTTTATATAACATCATAATTGTTAACTACATTTCAAGACTTTTTACAATAGTTTATTATTTAAAACACTATGGAAAAACCACGAAAAACCTATTATAGTCAAAACAGTATCACATAAATTATAATTGGTTGTTTCACGCGTTCACTAGAGTGTGAATATGGATGTGTTATAATTTTCCGTGACTGCAAACTGATTTTTCCCCCATGCAAAACATACACCAATACCCCACAATAAGAAGTAGTCACTTCAATATACGGCACCTTGAGTAAAGCATGCAAGCAGTTTGTTTTTTAAACTCGGTTTTTTCATAGGTACCAATGTTGCTCTCTGCCAGATTAGTTAATGGGCAGTGATCCAGATTTTGGGACTTTACAAGAACAATATTTTATTGATTACATAAAAAATAATGATTAGCAATATTGTGGTATTTTGTTGAGTACATACATCTGCCTTTCATAGATTCAAACATTTTATATTTGTTGACACGTTTCAGAATACTTCCATTATCAAAACTTTTTGTTGTACAAAAAGTACTGGTGAGCATAAAGTTTTGATAAGTATTCTGAATCGTGTCAACAAGTATATGATGTTTGAGATAGGAAAGACAGATATATGGAATCAACAAAAAACATTTGTAGCTGAAAAAAATGATTACATTAAGAATATTGAATTCACTGACTAAAATGTTGTGATTTTACTTTTTCTTCAGTCTTTATATAATGACAGACTGATATGCATAAGAGTTGAATTTTATTATGACCCTAAATATTTTGTACCTCTAAGATAAACCAAAAATTATCAACTTAGAGAAAGAAATGTGGTTTTCTACTTAAAAAAACCACCAGAGGGTACAAAAGGGACAGATTGCTTTGGGCCCAAACTGAATGTAATAGGGGAACACATTTCAAACATAAAAAAAGGTAACTCTTTATTATGGTACCAAAATACATATTTGAAAAACAATATTTTTTAAATTTCGATCTTAATTTTAAAATTTAAAAATGCTAATAAATCATGAACATTGGAGCATAAAAAAATTTTTTTGGTGCGGAGGGAGCCATAAATCTACATTGTTTCGGACTGCCAGAAGTCTCTCTGGGCGGCCTTGAAAACCATTACAATTTTTTTTATATCTGACGATAAATTTAATAACCAAATGAATTTTTACCAGCATTATGCTTATACAAATTGATTTCTAAATACAATTGGGTTTTTCTCTTAAGCACACCACATTCTACCTTCCCTAACATTATAATGACTTCAAAATTAAACAGATGCCTGATGATTGCCAGTATTAATGGTATAATGGCAAACAAAACCAACCATCAATCCTGCCCCAGGCTCAGAAGTTGAGGAATTGTTTTTTAGTGGCAATGGTGCTGTAAGGAAGTGAATATTTACCATATTTATTCTGAAGTCAAAGCAGGTGGGAATCATACAAGGCCTAAAGCCATCAGTATATATATGCAACTTAATTAAATATATAGTATACTTTAATAAAATATATAAATATATATATATATATATATAATTATATAACTTAATAAAATATATAGTTTATATATATATAAAACTTGTACTTAAATTAAAACTCACTCATCTTTTCCAACAATGAATTTTCTTTCCACTTCATACAAAGTAATTTTGTGTCTTTTCTCTTGTTCTGCCATTGCTTCCTCTTGAACTAAAAACTTGTTCATCAGTTCTTCTCGATGACTGCGAAACTCTTCCAGTGAATTAAGTTTACCATCTAAACACATTGTCCAATTTTACATATAGTCTATTAGTTAATTATATACTGGATTTTATTTAATAAATTTAAAATTATGAAATTTGAGATATTTTTAGATATTATACAGTTAACATGTTTTGTTGTGACACTTTATGACTAGTGGCACGTCAGTGCAGGTCTACTGAATAATAATAATAATAATAACAACAACAAAAATACACATAACTTCAGTTAAACACCAACAGTAATCCGTAAAACGATAATTTTAAAACAAAGACAAATAACTTACTAAGAAGTTTTATTTCAGATGTTAGCTGTTCATGCATGACTTTAAAATCATGTTCCATATTCTTTATTTGCTCCAAGAATGAAGCACGCTCTGTTTCTCTTGCCTGCAAAAGTAAATTAATTAGTATTAGTTCAGAAAACATAGAACATTTTACTACCAAATATTGAAATAGTAATTTGGTTGTTACATAAAATTTTACTTATGTATTATTTTATTACAAGATGTACCATTTCAGAATTGTTATGTATGCCTGTGTAAATTAAAAGTTTTCTATTATAATGGGCTTTAATGATTACATAATCATTAAAGAATACTTAATTGTTAACTACATTTCAAGACTTTTTACAATAGTTTATTATTTAAAACACTATGGAAAAACAGTGAAAAAACCTATTATAGTCAAAACAGTATCACATAAATTATAATTGGTTGTTTCACGCGTTCACTAGAGTGTGAATATGGATGTGGAAACAGTAAGCTTTATTTGTGATATAGCTTCTATTTCTAAAAACAAATGGCTTCCATCTTTCGTCACTATAACTCCCTACCAGTCCACCATATATCTCAGGTTGGAAACCACTAATGTATGAATAAAATCTGGTGAGGATTTAATGTTACAGTGGCTGTTATTTTTGTTGACTTATTTGGTAAAATGAGGGCAAAATATTTAAATTAGAACCAACAAATTTAAAAGTAAAAAAATCTGCAAAATTGTTTTAAAATCTCTTTGAGGAAATATACCTGTTGTAGAGCAGTAAGACGTTCTTGTAATTCCTGTATTTCATCTGCTTTTGCTTGAAGAGTTCGTTGAAGGTAAGCTATTATATCTGCTCGGTCTTCATCCAATTTGTTAAGATTATTTTTAATCTCTTCATTTTCGGTTTCTAATTCTGCACACCGAGACCTCAATCTGAAATGTAGATATATGTTTATTATCCATGTTCACTAGTTAAAGTTGCATACGTAAAAAGTACAAAATAATATTCAAGATGGTTTTTTATATTACATAAATAAAATTGTTCATGTTTATAGCACAAACTTCCCAAAATTCATTAATATTTCTATTTTTTCACCTTGAAGAAAATGGAGCTAATAGTAGAGAAAGTCAATGCTACAACAATCTTTAGTGCTTCAAATTTAGTTAAATAATAAGTATATTTTTTATTGAGCAAATTATTGGTTTTACATATTGTAAAGATCATATAAAAATAGAATGTATTAGTTTAAAAAAACATGCAATTAAATACATTTTTTAATAATTTTAAAAATTAAAAATATTTTAACAATTTTAAATATAAATTTTACTAAAAAATTAGACCAAACTAAATGATTAAATTTCTATGATCTGTTATCAGGAGTACCTTGCCAATTTTTCATTTAAATCAACAATTTTTATTTCATAAAATTCTTTATCTACTTCAGATAAAACTTCTTTTGCCCCTTCAGCAGGAACTTTGGACTTTTTCTTAGGAGCCATTGATTTAATGAAAGTTATCTACTGGAAAAGTTTTCAAAAGTTAGAATTTGTTTCTATTGTGCTCATATAAACAATACAAAATAATACAGGAATGAATAAAAGAAAAGGTTATATTTGAATATTAAAATCAACAATCCAAAAAAACAATGGGACACTTAATTAAGTTACCTTAGGAATTATATGACTTATTCTTAACCTATTTGTAAATTTGAAAAGCCTTTTTATATAATTATTGTTTAGGATTTTGATAAATTATGCTGAAATATAACATAATTTTGATTTTTGTATGCATATTTATTAATCGTATCAATTCTTAATAAAACATTACAACTGTAGGCATAGCATCTTCAATAATAATTATGGTACATTAATATATTACTGATATAATTGTAATCTGCATTAAAATGTGTACAAAATAACATTTTTAGTTATAAAAAACCACAAAAATAAACCATCTGACTGCAATATTTTACATTTAATTTTTTTTCCTTTACGTCTATGATTTATGCCAGTTACAAGACGAGAAATCAGTGTTAAAGGAAGGGTAAAACTTACAGTAGTAACTGCGTCTCAAACCTATGACCTTGAGATATGCAGTTCAGAGGCACAGCAGACTGTTTAGTATCTTAACCACATCTATCACTACGTCCTTTAAATAAAATTATTAACTACCCCTAAAAACTCTGTGAATCAGGATTACATGGCTGTGGGTCTGGGTAAATACCATTATAGTCTTCTAATGAAAAGTAAAAAATGATCTATAATAGAAAACTTAAATGTAAAAAATCTGTAAAACTCTAAAAGTGCACAATTTCTTTTAATATTAAATAATTCTAAATTAAACCAAAAGAAATAATAATAAAAACTTATTTATATTCACAATGAAGATTGCAACAGCTCAGTAATATTTATAGTATTTTTTTTATATGTAAGTACCGGTAGTATCATGAAATTATAAAAAAATTTTTTTTGAAATATCAATAGATTTTTAAGTTGATATTTCTTTCAATAGTAGTATTATTTGTTGTTTATTTTCTCTCATTTTAGTAGAATATTTATATTAGTTCAAAAATTAGTATGGTGGTTTTGAAACAACACTTATCATTTCTACATAAATATCACTTGAAACTAAGATGTCATTTTCATGATTATGAAAAAATTGTATTACTATGGATTAAATAATTTTATAATTATATTTAATATTACTATATTTATTGCCTGGATGTATTAAATGTAAGTGTAAAGACACCAATAATTTTGTCCTTAAAGTTACAGTTTTGTCAAATTTTCATTCAAATTAATTTTACTTTGAGTAAAGTAAATAATTTAAATATTTAATGAAACACATGAATTCCAATCAAAATAAGATTTTTATTGTATGATTTGATAAACAAAAAGTTAATAATTGTATATTCAGAAAATATGTAGTTTACAGTAAAAAAGGTAAAATAACATTATAAAACAGTATGCAAATAAAAAAATATATAAAAAAAACAGTATGCCATGTAAAAAATAGTAAACTAGAATAAAAATTAATATCATATAAAATCTTTAACAAAATCAATTACTTTAATTTTACCTTGACAACTTTTGATTGAGGTCTGTAAGTTGTATTTCATAAAACTCTTTATCTACTTCTGGAAGCACATCTTTATCTTCTTTTGCTTGTTTCTTTTTTCCACCACCTTTATTTTTCTTTCCCATATTTTGTTATGAACTTGACAAATTTAACTGACATTAACTACAACATCAATGCATTTGAATATAGCAATAAATATAAGTACCAGTTAATTTATTAACACATTTAGTAAATTGAATAATAAAATGCTTAACTTTTTATAATAATATACTAATGTTTCAAAAATTAAATGTGTCACAATACTAAACAGTTTTCAAAATAATTTATTTAATTGAATATAAAGTCAATAAAAACCACACATAGAGTTATTATGATAGTATTTTATTATTAGTATAATTATTAGTGCAGTATTTTTTCTTAATAAGTATAAACAATATTTATTACAACAGGTAATTGATTCTACTACTTAAAACACAATAAATAAAACTCCTTGTATTTGTTAACTAATAAAAAATGTGTCATAAAATTCTTCATCTAATCAACTTAACTAATTTGCATCCATTCTTATTTATCATGTTATTTTCCTGCCACCTGCATAGGTTGCCATAGTTACTAGTTAAGGCTGTTTCTTTCTTTTGAAAATAATATCAGTAATGTATCTAGTCATTGACAAGGTAGTTTTTTTTCTTTTGAATTTGTAGAAAATATGAGGGCAGTTACATTTGTCAACTATGCATACAGCATTAAGATTCTAATATCTAGGATCTAGCTTTAAGTCTATAATACATTATAACTCTATTATAGATTCAATGGATCTAAGGAATGTTCAGTGCCATAACAATTACTTAACTGTCAGTGATGTAGATGTACTTTTGTTAAGGAGGGGGTTATCCATTTGAAACAAAACAAACTACTGGAGTCACCACCAAGCTGAAGAGAAGTCCAGGTGTCCTCCCTCAGGATTTTTTTTACATCAAGACCTAATTTAAAAAAAAATTTTTAAAGAAACATTATAATATTGCAGATTAAAATCGTAAATATTTAAGATTCAAATTAGCTTTTTTTCTTCTTTGTTATTGATTGAAAGAAGAACTCCTACAATAAAAAGAAATCATTTAAACAGAATATTGAATAGCAGGAATAATAAAGCCACACATTATTTCTGTAACTACACTAAATATTACAAAATATAAACAAGTAAATATATTTCTGTCTTATATTATACTTAGGAATTAAATACAGTTCAATCCCTCCGGTGCTATGATCAGAACTCAAAAAATGTTGGATAATCAGAGGAAAGAAAAAATAATAATATTGTGATACAGATATAGCACGCAAACAATAAACAAAATTCTTGCTAAAAACTATATATTTTGTGTTTTTTGTACAGATATATTTTTTTTCTCCGATCACGATTTTTCCTTTATTCAGGTTTGATAGGGGAATATATCCTTCTTAAACCCCGTACCTATTGCACTGTTAACACGAAATTATACAGCAACTCGTGTAATACACATGTATCCTTTATTCATTACCTCATCTATTCTTCTGCATACCATATTAATTTGGATCAACCAAGATATATTTAAATGGATGTACGAAATAAATATTTTTTTCTGTCTTGGTTTTATACTACATAGTGAGAACAGAACTTACTGTAAGTCAACAAAATTTAATTGCTCATCTGTGACTCAAAAACTAAATTTTGTCATAGTCACAGATGATCTTCAAAATTCAAATTCAACATAAGTCTTAAGCACAGGTTAAAATCAAAATTTTTAAAATACAAAAACAAAAACAAAGATTGTAGACGGGAAGGGCACAAGGACAATAATTATTGCTTTGCTATCCAGGAAAAAAGAAGTAGCATAATGTTTTGCTTATAATTGTAATGAATTTATGTTCAAATATTACTGCAAGTGGTGTAATTATTTCTTTTTTAACAACTTGAGATGTTACAGACGTTTTTTAGAACCTAGTGTTTTTAGTTAAATTGAAAATAGCAATTACATGTCTGACAATCGATTAATAATATCATTTTCTGCATGAGGTTAACTTCTACATTCAACCTTAAGGTGTGTTTACATTTGGAACAATTTGTGACACACTATGTTCCATATCAATGATTCCCCTACAATGGGTAATTATGTTGAATAATCACATTGGAGAATTAAAATCATGTTATTGATAGGGTGTAGATTGCTTATTTCATGTAGTGATTTATGAATATTTTTTCTTTTCTTACATACCTTATTATTCAATTAACACATTCATCCACAGAGTTTTTTTTAAAGATTACAATTTTAGGCTGGTTTTTTATGAAGCTATATTGTGACATCATTACTATTTACTTTGCATGGGACATACTAGATTTCCTATACAGACTTACTGCTCATGATTGTTATCATTTACTATACCGATTTAATGCTTATGTGCATTACCACATTTTAATAAACACACATAATACTTATTACTTTGTTCATTCTTGTATGGAAGTACTATGGTTAGTTACTGACATAGTGTTTCAACATCTAGCTATTACTTCGAATTGACTTGTTTACGCACTACTTTGTGGATACTGGTATTTATGCAGTGTAGGTTTTTTCAAATAGTGTTTCTTGAATATTTTTTTGTTTTATTTTATACCTTATTATGTAATTAACACCATAATTCTGTGGGTAATAATATTCACCCACAGAAAATAACTTTTTTTAGAGATTACTTAGATTTATATTGACATCATTGCTGTTTACAGTGTATTAAACATAGTACATTTCATACACGGATTTACTGGTTATGCACATTATTATTAACTATATGTACTTATTGCTCATGTGTGTTTAAAACATTCTGATAGCCATTACTAAATGTTAAGGTTTATTCCTTTTTTCGTTGATTCATTCTCATAATGAAACATTGTTAAAATGGTGTCTGTTATTTGTGAACTTCCCGATTTGTCTTTTTTGTGTTAGGTGCACAACCCAACAGCCAGTTAGGTCATTGAGTATTTTTGTTAAAAATAAAGATTTTTATCGTTTTAGCAATAAAAAATATGTTACCTACAGGATAACTAGTTTAATTAAATAGCTTTTTTTACCCAACGCATGTCAGTTAGGTTATTAAGTATTTTTTTAAAGTAAAAGTGTTTTTATTATGCAGCAACTCTATTAGTTAGGTTCACCACCTAATAACCATGTCATTTAGGTTTGAAGTACTTTTTTAAAAAAATAAGGTGTTTTTATCACCCAACAGTGTTAGGTTCACACTGTCAGATTATTGGTACGTTTTAAAAAAATATATATAAATGGTTTCTGTCGTTTTAGCTATCAAAAACACCTTACCTACTTTTGTGCAATAGCAATTTTGAGGTTATGTGGGTCACTTTTATTTTCAATTTTTATCGTACTTTGTGTGCTTTTATATTTTGGACTAATGCTATTGGACATTTTAGTAAAAAAATTTCTGAAAATAGAAAATAACCTACTCTGCATATTTACCATTACACTTTCATATAGCAAATAGCCTGTTACGTGCAGTGTAAATGGTTTTTGTTTTTTTTACAATGTAAATGGAAAAGTAGTTTTGTTAAAAAATCATAATAATAAACATCCTACAGATTCTGATTAGGCCTATTTCATTTCGTCACACAATAGGTAGGTTAGCCTAAGTGAGTAAAAGTATAGGCATAGTATAATTACACTATATTAACTGGTAATCCATTAATTATGCTACACTAATAGGCCTACCATAACATACCCTAATCTATGTTTACAATCTTATTATAGTGAAAGAGTATTTTTTACTACTAAAGTTGAAAAATTTCAAAGATGAAATATTTTTGTTAAATGTTCTTTTTAACCTTTTTTGTTAACCTAGTTTAGTGAAATAAAGATGTAATTTGTAACATTATAATCTCTTTAACACTAATAATAAAACTTTTGTGTTACTAATGTGGCTACTAATGTGTTACTCTAAAAATCTTACTTTTATGTTGATGATATTATAAAAAGTATACTATAAATCACTGGAAAAATGATACAGAATGAAAGAATAGGGCATAATGAATTCTCATTCATATTGAAATTATAATATCACAAATAAAATTTTTGGTTCATCACTTTGCAATTTAAAACTGTGTTAGTTGGCTCATGAAATGTTCATTGTTATACCTAATTTATTTATTCCTTTAATTGTTTGGGGAAGATAACTTTTATTCAAACTACATTAATGAGTTTTGTTTTTAGCTTTGTTAGGCTACATCAACTTCATAAATCTGAAGTTGGCAAATCAAAATTGAATTGTAAACAAAATTTGCTTTTATAAACTACTAGTGATTTAATGAAAATTAATATCTGATAGCAGAGGTTTAATAGTCTACAAAATATGTTTGTGTATTATAAAAGAGTTCTGTTTTTAAATGTAAATATTATTTTTAGGCTTGTTTTAAACTTATCCAATAGTAATGTTATCATAATATTAAAGAGGTTACATTCATTTTTTTTATTAAGAAAAATCCAACAAATTCAAATAGTAGTTAAAAACACAATATTATTATTTTTTCTAGTAGTGAATTAATTATTATATTTGAATTTTAAAGAAAATTTTTTTTTTAAATATTGTCAAAATTTTTTTAGGAATAAGGTTTAAGTTCAGTTTGTAAAAAAATGAATAAAACACCCAAATTAAAGTCACGGACGCTGGGATTTCGTTGCCGAGGACAGAAAATAGCAGCATTAGCCTTGAAAGAAATTGATTGTGAAAGTGATGAGCAAACAAATTCAAGGCATTTATTAAAAGGAAAGCACAAATTAATTGAACCTGACAATGATGTAACATCTTGTTTAAAAGGTAAGGCTACAATGCAAATATTAAATTAATTGTGCCTTGAATTAAAGATAAAATGCAAAGTTTGCTTGTATTCCAGGACAATTTCAAAACCGTTGCACTTGACCTTTAATTTGATCCTGACTAGCTTTGAAATTTTCTGTATTGTGCAATAATAGGTAATTACAATCAACTTTTTCTGTAATAAGATATGGTGTTAATTTTTACTTGTTAACAACAGATTGACATGTTTAAAGAGTAAATTTTTTTTTTTTTGGTTAACATCCGACTATTGTGCACACTTGGGCTAATGCAGACGATGGGATGATTTATAGCGTATGAAAATGCCAAGCCCTGGCTGGGAATCGAACCCGGGTCCTCGGGGTGAAAGACCAATACACTATCAAATAGGCCACCGAGGCGGCTCCTTAAAGAGTTAAATCAACAAAATAAGGAAATATAAAATACAAGAATGTCTTATCTTACACTAAAACATTGAAAGGTTTTGATGTGAAGTAAATGTTATGGTGATCTGGTATGACAACCGGAAACATCCCTTTATAGTTCACCTGGCTGAATTTATTGATATTTCTGACTTTTTGGGACTTTTTCAAAAGTCATGATTTTAATGATTTTTTTGGTTTTATTATATGCTATATCATTTTATTGAGAGATATTAACCTGTGGAAGATTAAATTTATTATGATAAATTATGATTTTTAACCATTTATTAATGAAGTATATTGTAACATCATAGATGTTTGCTTTGCTTGGAGCATTCTAAATTTACTATATTAGATTAATATGTGTAAGGCACCAGTCAAGGTACTGCTCATGCATGTTAACACTTTATAATCAATCATTTATTATCTTAATAGTCCTTGTTGTGAAAACATCATCAAGAAAATGACTGCCATTATTTGTGAACTTCACGATTTGCCACGATCAAAAGATGTTGGCATGAAGTTCGACACATGATCCCTTAACTGGTGTTAAAAAAATGACTTCGTGGGATATTTAGTCGAATTTCAATTTCAATACAAATATGGCAATTACAAGCAAAGAATTCACCATTTTTACAAAGCACAGCAGCTTTTATGTCCACCACAATGACACGACTTACAAAGGTCAGTGCCTTTTAAGGAATGCTATTTATATACCCAACAACTGAGTTAAACACCCAACAGCTGAATCAAGTTAGGTTAAACACCTAACAGCCAAGTCAAGTTAGGCTCCAACTTCTTGTTTAAAAAAAAATATATAAATTTTTCATTATTGATAACACACATGTAATTTATCATTTTTGTCATTAAAAACATGCTTCTTACTTTTGCATAGTAATAATTTTGAGGTTATGTTGTCACATCTATTTTCACTTTTTTTTGTAACTTACCATTGTTTCCACACTTTTATATTTTGAATTATTAATATTGAGAGTATAATAAAGTGTTTTAGTACAAAAATTACCAAAATTGACAAAAGTCCCAGAAACTCAGTTTTACCAATTTATCATTCAATTTTACTTATCGACAAGGTAACAGACTTGGTTTATTTCCATGCATAGCATTTTAGTTAGGTTAGCAAGTTTTGCTGACCTGTTATTTACATTAAAAGTTATGGATTTATAAGTATATAAAATACAAGTGTAGGTAGCCATCAGAGCTGGGTAAATATTGGAAAGCTTATTTTAGCGTCATCATCCTATAACTTATTCCAATATGTTTTTTAGTAGAATATTTCTACTACGGAAAATATAAATGCTTTTTTCTATATAATTATTTAGAATAAGTATTCTGGTAGTACAGTCGATCTTGGTTATAATGCCCTCAGTTAAAACACTAACTCGTTTATAGCGCTATTTTCATAATGTTTCCAATAAGCTATAACAAGTGTACATGTATTTTAGGCTCGGTTACAATGCTTTGTGAACTTGGATACAACGCTGTCACGTTATTGTTATAGTCCAGCCACTGTGTTATAGTAAACCGCCTGTGCGAGAATTTCTCGTGCATGTAGAATTCCCCTCCAGCTCCCTCCAATAGTTCAGTGACACAGAGTCTGGCAATCTGAGTCTACCAACTGTTCCTATTCAGTGATAGTGAAAGAAGGGAGAAGCTATGGTGACAGAGTGGGAACATGACCTTGCATTCGCACGTTTTTTTCTCTCTATCCCACTGGTGCTCTTAGCAGTTTTCTAAGCTGCTGACCTATAGTCTCGCTCACTTAAAATACAATTTGTTTTCTATTTGTAGAATAAAGGTTGAGTATAGAAACGGATACTTTCATAGAATTTTGTTGCAGGCTAAACAATGTAAATTTTGTAGTTTCCATAAAAGCACACTCTCTCTCTCTCTCACACACACACACACACACACACACACACACACACACACACACACACACACACACACACACACACACACACACACACACACACACACACACACACACACACACACACACACACACACACACACACACACACACACACACACACACACACACACACACACACACACACACACACACACACACACACACACACACACACAATCTGTACATCTTAGTGAGTGAGGGGGGATGTCAATCTCACACCCTCACAACACACTGTGTTGCATGTATACTTACTAGACTGTATAGTACTTATTTTCTATTAGTCTTAACTAAAATATATTTCAAAATTATGTAATATGTGTAATAAATTGTAATAAAATAGTCATTGACTATGTATACAGTACAAAGTATGCCTTTCTTTCACTACATACTACAGTATTGTCGCTGTTTACAAACTAGTTTACTGTAAACTCGGTTACAACGCTATCTCGTTTACAGCGCTCATATACGTTTCATCCCTTCAACCACGTTATATCCAAGGTCGACTGTATTTGTATTGGTAATTACTTTGAATTGTATTACAACCTATAAATTGTACAACAGCCTGTATTTATTGTGTAGCGTAGAATGTTATTAAGTTAATGATACATGCTTTGTTGTATTTCGTATTTAAGAATCCAGACTGAATGAAATTAATGAAATGATGACACCTGTTAAAACACAAAAATTACCTTCTTCATTTGATAACGAATCACCAGATTTAAACCAAGAAAGTCCAGTTTTACAATCAAATTTTTTAAGAACGTATGGATCTCCTGAAGTTGAAGTTTCATGGGATTATTCCTGCTCCCAAGCACCTAAAGACTCAGGTAATTATTTAATTTTAATATAATTAGCTGCTGATGTTTAATTAGTTTGAAAATATTTCTTCAGCATAGTAATTGTTAAAACCTACATAAATTGGCATTTTAAGTTTATAAAATCGATTGAAAATACTAAATGAACTGAATGATGATCAGGGCTCATGTTTGCATCTTCAATCAAATTTCTTTATTTAAAATGTTATTTTTATGCAGATTTTAATGCTTATTACAATGGTTAAGTTAAGATTTAAAAAAAGCATAAATTATGGTTGTTTCAAGATTTTAAATGGATTTCATTTTGTAAATTATATTTAATTTTTGTATGAAAATGTTTATGTGATGCTATGTAGTTCATAGTGTTTGAATTTTGCTTCAATCTTAACAGTGAGTGACAGGTGCTACAGTTGTTAAAAGTAATGAGTAATAGCAGAGTTTAAAAAATTCTAAAGTAATGAAATTTTTTTCATTTTTAAGAATTTTTTTCGTTAATACAATTTTGTTTTTTTATGCTAAATAATTACTTTGTTAAAATAGGCACTCCTGCTCTGCGTATTAAACAAAGATGTCGGCAATTTCCTAAAGCTCTTCCACCTCTTCTTAATCTGCAGCCAAGACTCTTACGTAGTATAGAAATATCAGAAGAAGAACAAAGAAGACAAATTGATTGTTTGAAAGGCTTTTATGAAGAGTTGTTAAACAGTGAAGGTAATTTAAATATTGTACTTTTTATCTTTAGGGTCAAGATATTTCTTTTTATCTTGAAATCAAAGCTCATTAATCGATGGGTCAATCTGCTGCGTCTCTGAACTGCACACCTCAAGGTTTCTTAGTTAGAGCTGCAGTTTTTCCCATTGTTTTTTTTTTTTTTTTAGATAAATTTATAAATAGACCTTTTCATATTTGGTCTTATGGTATTCAAACTAATATAAAGAGTACTTGGTTGAGGAGGGCATGAAATATATTTCTAGAGCAAACATTGAGTTAGTGGTGCGTGAAATTGAGTGTCTCTGGTATAAAAAAAGGGAATTGTGATCACAATTAATTACATTTAAACTTACTTATTATTATTTGTACTGAAACCTCATTCAAAATTTGTGGAACCAAATCCATTTCAAATAAACCAAAGTTGTATTTTTTTACAGTTCTATTATATAAAGTGGAAAATCTATATGCCAGAAATGTTTAGTAACTTAGTATCATAAACCTATGATTAATACCATACACTCAAATTAATCACCTTATCAGGTTTAAAATAATTTAGCGAAACTGATGTAAATTTTGTTTTATTTGTCTGAAATTGTATCTGATTAAGGAAATGCATGGGTACTGTCTTGTTTTCTATCCATATTGGCTAGACTGTTGTTCTGATTTCTAATTTTAGATAAAAAACTTTAATCAGAAATACATTTTTTGTATAACTTATAATTAAAATTTTTTTTCTGTTCCGCTGTATTCATGTACAAAAAGTTAACACAATAGCAAAGCATGAGTGTTTAACTACATATACATACATTTTTAAGTTACTCAGCAGTAGCATATCTTGTGTTTTTCTATTTGCAGGTCATAGAAACTTGAATATATTGTGTATATAAGGAGGTAATTATCCTTAAATCACTTCCATGATTTTGTATTACAATCTTAAAGGTTGCAATTTCAAACACTTTAAATAATTTCTTTTTAAAATGTATTATTTGTCATTAAAACATGTTAATTTGTTTTTAGATTCCACATCGTCATCACCAACAAAATCTCTAGATGAAGTCAGATACAGTACTGAACAAAATCATCCTAAATGTACAGTTTCAAATTATTGTGATAATTTAAATAAAATGGAATCGAAGCAAGAGCAAGATGGTTTGATGGACTCACTATTCAATGATTCTAGCAATGATATTATGCTTGCTTGTACACAAGTTGTGGAAGACGAACTTTTCGAACATTCGCAAGTTTTGAACGGCAAACATTTGCAGAGGTTTGCCGAATCTGATATCAATATGAACTGTAATGTCAAACAATCGAGAAATACATCTTTAAAATATAATTCTTGTGCTAAAACAAAATTATTTTCAGACAGTTCTGGTTTTGAAAACATAAACAACCAAACAAATTTAAAATTGGATAATGAGTCTAAAATTACAGATGTAAGATACCCACACAATGGACATCACAGCTCAAATTCACAGTTAATTGTTCAGAATCAAGGTATGTGATCAGTGAAAAAGAATTTTAATCACTTGATAGGCTATTTTTAAACAGTTAAGTGAAACTTAAAACTAAAAGTTAAGTTCATACTTTCAGTTTCATGGATTTTCTTGCATGGATAAAAATATAATTTTTTTTTACTTTTGGACATATAATAAGCCAAACGAACGTATTCATGAAAATTACATTTTTAAGTGGATACGTACAGGAAATAGCGTACAGTAAGGAAAAAGTAACAAAACTCTTTGTCTTGTATGCAACACAAAGAATTCATCACTCCTTGTCAGCTTCCAACCAAACTGTCCATTATTTACTGTAGGTCTCACCTCTTCAACAGACAGGCAAACTCTGAGTTGCACAGAAAATTCAATAGCCGATTTAAGATTCAACCCACTCATGTCTAACATATTATACTTCTTAGACCGCTCGGCTGTTTGACCAATTTGAAATTATATAATTTAACAAATCTTATAAGCCTTTGGTTATCTTAAATAACTTATTAATTACTGCTTGGTATTTTTAAAATTTATTTTTGTAAAAACATTGTCGGAGCTAAAAAAATGCTGGATATTTGATTTATATAAAACAGCCATCTGTTAAATTTGAAGTTGACAATAAAAACAATTTAGATATTTCATCTTAAAATCTTAGAAAAGAAAAGATGAGTAATGTACATTTAAGAAGTTGTTATGTGAAAGTGTTTATATTAAAATATTTTTCAAATGTCTGGAAAATTTTAACAGTTATGGGAATCCCTTTACTAGTTGTTTTTTCCTATTTTTTAATGTAAAATTTATATTTTTGCCTCGGTTAAAATTTCCTTGACAGTTTTTCTAAATCCTTTTTTAAGAGCTGTGCTACTTTAAACTGTTTCTTTTCTTTGATTGTTTTTCTTCCTTTCAAAAAACCCTTATACATTGTTGCTGATTTTTCTTATATAAGCTGTTAAGAGGCCTGTATGAAATTTACAGCATAATATGTGAAAGATCTTTTGTTTTAATGCGCTGTGGCACTTTACAACATGTGTTATGGTGATTGTAGAATTTTGTTGTTGTTTCCTACTTTAATTCATAACACTCAAATGTATGGGTGTTTTCATTCAAAATCTTTTCACTTTTTTTGTCTTGTTGTGTGTCTTCACATAAAAACATTTTTTGTGTAATTTTCTTTTCTTTCCACCAGAGTACCTGGGTTGGTCACATGTCGTGGAGTAAGTGTGCATCCTTACTCAGCGTGTTGCTTGGTGCTGCTTTGTACTGATAAGAGCAGTTGCAAAGTCCCATTATCTTCTGTTAATGACAGGGCCTACATAATGCAAAACAAAGATTTGCTAATCAGCTGTAACCTAAAATCCAAGTGGCTTTTTTCTGCAAATATTGAAAAGACATTCTGTGAATACCGCGGTCTGGATTCATGCTATCTAATAGTAAAACTGCACCTGCTTCAGATTTACCTTTGTCAGAATTGAATACGGTGCTAACCATATATTTTCGCACAAGAAAATTTCCAAGAATGGTTTCAAAATAATGTTCTAATGAAATTACGTTCTACTAAAACTAGCTGCCTTGGTGGCCTAGTTGATAGCGTACTGGGCTTTCAACCCAAGGACCCGGGTTCAATTCCCGGCCAGAGCTTGGCATTTTCATACGCTATAAATCATCCCATCGTCTGCATTAGCCCAAGTGTGCACAATAGTCGGACGTTAAACACCAAAAAAAAAT
This sequence comes from Callitettix versicolor, assembly GCA_022606455.1. NCBI lineage: Eukaryota > Metazoa > Arthropoda > Insecta > Hemiptera > Cercopidae > Callitettix > Callitettix versicolor. The sequence continues at coordinate 76,677,422 of CM040188.1, read as the reverse complement.
CTACTAAATACTAAAATACTTTCTGTCATTTTTGTAGGCCTATTTTTATTATTATTAAATCCCTATTATTTATTAAGTAATAAATAATAATTATTTATTAAGTACTGTACAATAAATACTGTTATAACCTAATTTATGTCTGTCTTTGATAATCTGAACAATTGAGTAATCCGAATCACCTCTGGTCCCAATTTGTTTGGCTTGTCGAGGTTACACTATTCTTAACAATGTATGAGAAATAATTTAATTAATTGAGTACTTTTATAACCATTCATACTTTTGTTGCTTGCATAAAATATTGTATTAGTGAAAATGTTAATTTCTGTAATATTTTTTCTTTATAGAAATAGATTTAAAAAATATCATGAAAATACTTTGTTACATCATCAAATAGTAAAAAAAAGTATAATAATCAAGAATGTATCTGTGTAATTGTGCTCATTGTTGAAATTTTACCTTAAGTTTAAGTAGTGCATACTTTGGTACCATTTTAAAAATGAAAAAAAAACTTTGAAGCCTTATTTTGATCAACTTTTTTTCTAAATCATATTTTGTCATAACTGGCTCCAATGATTTCGATCAAGTTCTGTCTAAATGAAGACAGTAAGTGGTCAAAAAAATGTACAAGTCCCCTGTCTCTAAAAATCCTATTGAAGGGTGATAGAAAAAAAATGAAAGATATCCATAATTTCTCACAATTAGTTTATCAGACTATTTAGTTTATAAATGCAAGTATAATGATAACTTAAAGGTTAATAAATATGTTAATAAATATATGTTTTGTAGGTTGTGTTACGAATAATAAGGTTGAAGAGAAACATTTGATTAATGAAGAAAATGAAGGTTTGCAAAGGTTGTCCAAAGGTGACACCCTTAATTCTGACACTAAAAATTTAAATACAAGAGGAAATATGGATGACATTTACTCACTTTTTGATGACTCTATTGACGAAATGATGGCAAAATGTAGTCAAGATGTCGAAGAGAAACTTCTTTCACAAGAATCAAAAAAGACCGACATCAAACAAAGTGTTGCTTCAAAAAAACATTCTGCTAGTCCACTTGTGAAATGTGTAAAAGTTAGTAAAACAAATTATAAACAACCAGTGCATGTACAAGATTTTAATGATATTGACAAACTTGATAGGCCTTGTACAAATATTAATATGTGTATAAATAAACAAGAAGTGGTTGCAGATACGAGAGTGAACGGTTTAACCGATAAAATGAATAAGCCTGTAAATGTTCAACAGATAAGTGGCATGAAAGTTGGATCTTCAAGACAACCTGAAGCATCAGCCCAAGCTCAAGCACAAGGTAAGAAATTCACCACAAAACCATAATTATAATAATTATGAACTTTACTTAGTTACTTGAAAAAAAAATGAATAAAATAAAACAATGAAATTAAAACGCTAGACAATATTTTTATCGAAAAAATAGATTTTATTGAGACATATAAGAAAATTATAAAAGTGTATTAAGACTTACATTAAAATTAATCTGATTTAAGTAAAAAGAGATTCTTGTACCTTTTGAGAAACTGTGTCTGTCAAGAAAATTAAGATTTTAAGCATCAATGCTGAAATGAACTTCCAAGTGGGAATGAGTACTTGTGATATTCTGTGACAAGCATTGACAATTGAAGAAGAAAAAAGGAGAGTTTGAGGTAAAAAAAAATAATGATACAACGATGTAACCAACTTTGATATTCAGTCAATCTTTGTGTGAAAGTACAACTGAAGATGAGAAATATTACAGAAAGGTTATGCATCTCAAAGGAACTATTTTCATGAGTCATATTTCCATGAGTCAACAAATTCCAGCTTGCACATTTAATTTGTTAAACTTGTTAATTAAAAGTAACATTAATATTTTGTTACGAGACATTTTTCGCTTCTGAAATTTTATCAAAAATAATGTATTGGCATTATTTGTACATTGATTGTTAAACATTCTCAGTTTATACTTGTTTTTTTCCTTGTGGAAACTTCGGCTTTAGTCAGTCGGTCTTATTAGGATAGCAGAAACGCAAACACACTTATTCATTTCGCATTACTCAGGTGTTACGAGTAACAGAAAGTTTGTTACGGATGCAAATAACTTTACCATTTCTTCTTAAAACTATTATCTTAAAGACGGTGTATAATTTGCTTTAAAAGAAACACTTAATTACACATAATTAAATACACTTTATTGAATTTTTTTTATGCATATGTAAGATATCTATAGTAAAATATCTATAGCAGAACTGAAGGAAATATTATTTTTTGCCGCTATAAAGAGATATCTGGTATAGTTAGAGAGAGCTCATCCACAGTGTGTGTGTTGCACACTGTTTTTAATTTGAAGTATTGAGTGTAAAATTTAATGAAATAAAACTATATGATGTACAATCTTTAAAAAACAACATTTATTAAGTGATACTATATGAAGAAAATAATTATGAGAAAAAGGCATTATTTTGCTAAAACTACTGCAGAACTGCTTCATCAATTCCTTCATATTCTGGCTTTTGAATTTTCTTGAAGCTGTTCCCTGTATTATTTTAGTTTTGTTTTTCAATATTGTGCCAAGAGAATAGCTAATTAAATTAAAATTTCGGCAAATGTCTACTTGCTTCACATCTTTCTCCAACTCTGCAAAACTCACACATTTACATCTAATGATAAAATTTTCCATTTAGACACTATTACGCTGTATTATAACGCAAAAGTATAAAAATTAATGCCTTACATGTAAAATGTACTAGTTGCAAAACATTCGATTCAGTTGATGCATTTATTGAGTGCTTTGAACACTCAAATGGCATGTTGGCATACTGAGAAATAAGGTAGAAGAGTAGGAAGTGTGCACGTGTTTCGTCGCTATAAAAAGATTTTTGGAATTTTGTTGGCCTCAATAAAGAAAAGTTACATACACGTATTTATTGTAGGAATGGGAAAGGAGGGGCCAACACATTTCGCCATTATAGAGAAATGTCTGTTATAAAGAGATCCACAGTAGAGAGATTTTACTGTATATTGTATTTTTTTAAACAATAAAATTACTTTTATTTCTTTGCAGGAACCATCAAGCCTGTGGACTGTGATATTTCTGCCCTTCTTAATGATGATGATGCATATTTAACATCAATAGATTTTAGTTCTTTCGATTCAGCTTGTGCAAACCAAACATGTATGTATATATGTTTGTGTTTTTAGTAGAATTAAAATTCTTAATTATTTATTGTCTACTAAATTTGTAAAATTTTGACAGATCGACCACATATAATGTCTTTAATCTATGCTTATGAGAAAACTGATTTGAACATAGTGTATTAATATGTTTTCTGTGTTCTAAATTTGTTTAGAAGTCTAAATTTGTGTTTTTTTAGTCTACTGATATTCAAAAATATACCAGCTTAAAAATTTGTTTATGTCCCTGTGGAAATGATGTGCTGTTTCTGTTTACTTTCTATACAAGTGCATCTGGTCTGTAGTGTTTTTGTTTATTATCTGTTATGTGCAGCTTTTTATTAATAAACAGTTTTTTGAAGTATTTGATTGTTTTACGTATAAATAGAGTGAGTCTATATTAAGTTCTTTTTATATTTTGAAAAAAGTTAATTTATTTCTGGTAGTTAATTAATTTTGTTTTGAAATTGCATCGAAGAGTAGTTGTTTTATGTATAGAACAGATCACATACATTTTAATTTTCATCAGTGATTATTTTGAGACAAATTGTTAAATTTTGAGTTGTTATGTACACTATTGGTAAGCATAAAGCACTTGATTTTTGTGCTTACACACACACACACACACACACACACTGCACACACGCTGCAGTATACACACACACACACACACACACACACACACACACACACACACACATACATACAAACACACACACACACACACACACACACACACACACACACACACACACACACACACACACACACACACACACACACACACACACACACACACACACACACACACACACACACACACACACACACACACACACACACACACACACACACACACACACACACACACACACACACACACACACACACACACACACACACACACACACACACACACACACACACACACACACACACACACACACACACACACACACACACACACACACACACACACACACACACACACACACACACACACACACACACACACACACACACACACACACACACACACACACACACACACACACACACACACACACACACACACACACACACACACACACACACACACACACACACACACACACACACACACACACACACACACACACACACACACACACACACACACACACACACACACACACACACACACACACACACACACACACGCACACACACACACACACAAATAGGTCTGGCCAGTAAAAATGTTTTTTTTTACAAACTTAAATGTTTTTTATTATAATAATTTATATAAATTTTTAGAAGAGATGCTTCATCTAAAATTAGGTTGACTACCTTACCTAATCCTTTGTCATTACAGTGAATGAGGCCTTATCCTGCATGACAGTCTGCCTTCACGCTGTTTACCCTAATGCCACCTGCTTCCAATTCCTGAACTTCATCACTCTCAATTCCTCCTTCACGTCTTGTAGTTACCTTCGTTTTGATCTTATCTTTTTCAATTGGTCAAATTTAAGGTTGTGTAGGTAAGAAAATTGCCTGCCTAAATTTTTCTTTTGATTTTTTTGTGATATTTCAACCAGACTTAAAAAAACCCATTAGATTATATTTATAGACTTGCATGTGACAACAATCTTGTTTTGAGATAGTTTTCTTTTGTTGTTTTTTATGGCAGTTACCGTGCTATTAACAATAAAGATTAACTCCTTATTGGTTTAAAAATATATGAAACAAATTTCTGTAGTCAATCTTATTAAAGACAAAAATAAATTTTAGAGCTTGAATGAGTTTGTTATCCTGCAAATTTGTTGAATTATTTCAAAATGGCAGCAAATGAAAATCTTAAAAAAAAACTATATATTTTTGAATGTCTCATTTCACCATCGTAAGCAGTAATAAAACCTACACGAATTAAAATTTTAAATTTCATTAAAAATTCAAAAATAAACCTGATTACAGTGAAATCTGATTATAATGAAGGTACCAAGTAAAAGATTTATGAATTTTATGTGTTTGTTATGGAAATTAATTTTATTTTGAGTGAGATGATGCTGCTATAACTGTTAATTTGTTTAAAACAATTAATTTATAAGATTATTTTTAGTAGTTTTGAAGTATCGTTGAATGTCTTACAGAAAGACATTAGGTGTATTTACTTTTTAATTGGTTACTAAAACTTTTATTTTGTTTTTTGCAGATGTTGCTCCCCTTAGTACGACTGCAACTCAAAAAATTTATTCACAACATGAAATCGAAGCAAAACGAATAGAGGCTCTTAATAAATTAAGGCGGAAGAAAAGAAAAACTTGAAAATTAATGAATTGTGTTCCTTCGGAAAGTACTCCAACTCTTGTAGTTATTTTGTAAATATTTAGCTTATAGAATCTCAATCATTGTTGCACCTTATGGAACTTTGCCTGATCTATTACCTGTACTGTATCTAATTATGAAAAGACTGTTGGATATATTAATTAAATTCGATTAAGATTAATAAGTGGCTACTTATTTTGTTACCTGTTAGATTCTGTTAGTGCTAATCACTGATCTCTGTCATGAAAATAAGTATAAAGTGTCTATCAGTGATTTATAATCCTAGAAATGATATGCATCAAACTGTTAATGCACTCTGCCATTTTTAAAAATATCATTATTGTTTTGATGCATTACATATAACAGGAAATAATTTCCATTCATATAAAGTGTTGGGTTTAACCAGAGTAGTTAATTAACAGCAGGGGGATTACACAACTTTAACACTTTACACTTACACTTACAATTAGAGAGGCGATAATAGCCTTTTGTGCTTATCGCCTTAAAATAACAATAAAAACCAGAGTTGTTTGATTGCGTTGTTGTTTTGGTTCTAATTATTGATACCTAACATTCTGAGCTTTATTTAACTATTATTTCTTAACATGGTTACTAGTGTGCAACAGTTGGCTTAGAATTACATTCATGTAGGCATAGGCATGCTAAAATTTTGGAAGTTTTTGTCACGCCAGGTACAAAGTCTTAGCAATAAGTAACGGGAAAACAAATATTACCGGGGGTTATTTTTATTTTCCTTTAGAAGTTTATAGAATGTGGAAAACGTTTTCTTGCAGGATAGTATTGCAAGTGAAAATGCTGACTTTAAAAAAGGAGAGCCCTTTAAAAGAAAGGACCTACATAACCATTTTAATTTAATGAGTAAGTTGCTTAAAAAAATTATTTTCATGAAGCAAATATTCAAACAGCTTATTTAAGATACAAATCACCACTTTTTAGGGTTAGGCAAATCATATATACTGTATAATTATCCTTTAATATTTTAATGTAAATCAAAATTAGTTTGTCAGCTGCACGTTATAAAGATAGCATTTCTAACTTTTTGGAATTTCCTAGTCTACCATAAAGCTACTAGGTAGCAGCATTTATTTTACAGACAAAATGTTAAATTGGAAAGTAAGAAATAGTTCATCAAAATTCCACTAGGCATCAAATAAATAAAATGTTTTACATTTTTGATAATTAAGATGAGAAATATATTGTAATTTATTTCTACTGGTTCAGTGAAAATTCTTAGCAAACTTGAAATATATAAAAGTCACAATTATTTAATGACATGATAGAAGCAAATTTTCAGCAATATTTTTTAAATGTTATATGTTTTTGAAAATCTGATTTCAGCCATAGGCTAGTAACAAACTTCCAACCTAATATTAAAAAATGATTATTGTATCAAGTTAGCATACAATTGGACCTAAACTGCATAAGTGGGAATACTAACATTCTCTCTCTCTCTCTCTCTCTCTCTCTCTCTCTCTCACACACACACACACACACACACACACACACACACACACACACACAGTATTGTGTGTGTGTGTGTGTGTGTGTGTGTGTGTGTGTGTGTGTGTGTGTGTGTGTGTGTGTGTGTGTGTGTGTGTGTGTGTGTGTGTGTGTGTGTGTGTGAGAGAGAGAGAGAGAGAGAATGTTAGTATTCCCACTTATGCAGTTTAGGTGTGTGTGTGTGTGTGTGTGTGTGTGTGTGTGTGTGTGTGTGTGTGTGTGTGTGTGTGTGTGTGTGTGTGTGTGTGTGTGTGTGTGTGTGTGTGTGTGTGTGTGTGTGTGTGTGTGTGTGTGTGTGTGTGTGTGTGTGTGTGTGTGTGTGTGTGTGTGTGTGTGTGTGTGTGTGTGTGTGTGTGTGTGTGTGTGTGTGTGTGTGTGTGTGTGTGTGTGTGTGTGTGTGTGTGTGAGAGAGAGAGAGAGAGAAGGTGTTACTACCCTTCACTTACACAATTTTGGTTTAGTTTTATTAAAACTTGGTACAATAATATAATAATAATTAATGTTAGCATGGACAAGTTATTTATTCAGTAAAATTCGTTCAATAGTTTCAAAACTACGGACATTTTAATTATTAACATTTTTTTTAATGTTATGTTGATTTCTCCATCATAATTAATCAGTGTTGAAATTTGCATACATTGGTATTTTGAAATTAAACTAAATTGTATATTGTTGTATAAAACAAAATGTTAAAAATACATCTGGATACGTTTAAGGTCAGTCTGGATCATATTATAACAGTTCCAATAACTAATTTTTCAAACAGAAAGTCGCTAAATAGTTAATGTTTAGGTGCAAAAGGTTCTAGTTCTACGTGCAAGTGGAATATAGAAAGTAATTTATCAAAATTTCACTAGATAGTAGGCAAATCAAGTTAAACATTTGTGGGCATGAAGAAACGTTACGTAATATTGAAAACATTCATAGAATTCCCACTAGATAGCAGACAAATCGTATTTTGGGTGCGAAAAAGCGCGATGTAATACAAGAAATAGTTTATAGAAATTCCACTAGGTAGCAGATAAGTCGTGATTTACATCTTTGGCATGATGGATGATGCAAGTTGTATGTAGCCTACGAGAATGTGTTTATTCTGCTGGTTTGAAAAATGTAGTCATTTTACTAAATAATATTCGAGACGTTTTTTTAATGATCATACACGGTGTGGACTAATGAATTAATTTATTCGAAGTTTCGCGTTATTTTGTAGAGAGAAAGTGTAATGGGAATTGTGCAAAATAATCCTCGTCAATTTTTAAAAGGTCTTTGCATTTCACGACAAAAATATATTTTACGTAAATGCCTGTGTAGGTATGTTATTTTTTTATGTAATTTGTCCTAAAGTAAAAATAGGAAGGATAAAATACCCGGATTTGATTCAAATTTTAAATATTAAGCCAAACATTTTGATCAAAATAAGCTCAAATGTAAACCACTTAGTAAACCAAGTATTTATTGATCGTATTTTACAAAAAAATTCAATTTAACAGCTACATACACAAAGTCGGAAATGGTGATATTCATTAAAATATGTGAAAAACCTGTTATCTTCCTCAAATTTTAATCCTTAACAGGTTTCTTCAAATTACAAACCTACATGTACATGAAGATACATACTGTAGTCAGGTTACAAAATTGGAAATGAAACAAGCTACAATTTACAATAATAATGTGTATATTTGACCGAGGATCGTCTTTTATTTCAAGTTGGCGGTTCTAGGTCTTACCACGATGGCCGCTCAAACAGCTGTTTTTCCAATGAAAATTCGCAGTTGAAAGTTAGCGTTGGTATTCTTGAAGTAATCAGTAAAGTAACACCTGGAGAATTTATGTATGCCATGATAACGTCGAGATAGGTTTTAGTGACGCATTAGACTGTATAAAAAATGTGAGAAGTCCCACTCTCTTCGCTTAACGCATTTCTCCTAGTAAAAATAATCATTATGTATGAGAGTAAGTCAAAAAGTAAAGAGAAATTTAGATTTCCCTTCAAATCACATGCATGTCAGCACTGATTGTTCTGCCGTAACTCATAACGTTCATTGAAGGTTTAGTTTCATTGTTAGATAATTGTGATTGTGTTTAAAAGATTGTGTAAAATGATTTTTCTTGGTCTGATTGCACCAAAGAAGAAATGCGAGCAGAAGGAATGTGATACGTATTTTCAGTTCAGAAGGTGAGAAAATAGGAGAGATTATTTCTTCGAGTGCAGTGGCAATATGGAAGAGTTGTTTGAGTGGAAGCAAGATATGCAATTGAATTGATCACTTTAAAAGTGTCAGGATTTTCTGTGTGATGAACAGCGGCCTGGTAGACCATCCAATTCAAAGACAAATGACAATATTGAAGTGGTTAAACAAATGATCCTCGATAATCGATGAATTACAGTTTCATTATTGCAACATAGCCACCGGACCACATATTTAAGTAATTAGGATTATGACCTATTCTTTCCGTCAGTGGTCTATCTACTCACCTCGTAAAGGCTACCGCGGTTTGACTTTGTGACGATCTCGACAGAGGATTTAAAATTTTGTATCACGGCCTGAAGATGGAACAATAGAGTTTCGAAACCGCGGTAGCCTTTACGAGGTGAGTAGATAGACCATTGACGGGAAGAATAGGGTTTTAACAACAATGACTTAAGTACTGTTGGACAACTAGGAGACATGCTGTAAAAGTATTACAACAAAGGCTTTAAGAGCGCGTGGTCTCAGATTTCAGTTTACTGCTAATTTTGCGTCTTTATGTCTTCTGACGTCTCCATTCGTCTAATAGAATAGCGCAAAAACATTACAAAAACCTTTAAACCTTTACAAAAACTCAAGTTGTAAAACAATAATTAAGTAATACTCTATTTTGATGTAATTTACGTGAACAGAAATTTTTAAATCCTCTCAACAGAAAGCCACGAACAATTAAATTAACAAACTTAAAGCGAATTTCTCCGTATTACACAAACCTTCAACTGAAGCTAGGTCTTGCGTTAAACCTGGATTGTGGTGGGGTAGTTACAACAATCAGCTGGTTAATCTTTACTTGACACAAGACATCGCATTAATTACTCGATAAACGGGGGCAGCCTACTGTTTCTAGTTATACCACATGTTTTGTGGGCCAACTAGATTAATGTAAATTCTCGTAATTCAATTGTTACATTTAAAAAAAAAGACAGAAAGTATTTATCTTAAAAATTGATTTAAAAAAAATATTGGTGTAAAACAGTTACACAAACTTTATAATGTGCAATTATTTCTACCGAATCGATGGGAAAAAACTGGAAAAACAAATTGCCTAGTTTTTTAAAATCGTTTCAACAATTAATGCGGTAATGGTTTAATGTTCCGATTTTTATTTTTGAAACGTAAATTTCTTTAACTTTATTATTGCTGCAATGATTGAGTCATAAATATAAATATGATAACAATTTGAATGAAATCTGACAATTTTGATAACGCTGGTGTTGGCCAATTTTTTATTCCTTTTTGTTAACTCTCTTAACTGACTTTTCAAAATACAGCTTTTTTGCTTTGAACACTTATTGACTACATTCGAACAAAATTGGATTAAAATCGTTAGAGCCTATCAAATTAAAATTTGACTAGTCTAGGCTCGTGTCCTTTGACAGCTGAAACTAGGTCAAGAGAGGAAGAGAGGGTGGCTATCATCTTTTCTGAAAACGTTTTGCCAAACTATGTCCATAAAGCTGATGGACGCACACGGGAAGATTCATTACCCAATCAGAACAACTCACATCTTAGTTTACCAAATTGTATATACATCTGCAAGTTAATGTAATCCTATGAAATTGAACGATTGAACGATAAATTTGCGACAGCTAGTTTGGTCCACACTGACTGTATCGACGTGCTGACACACGCTTCGATAGGCCTACATTTAGCTTATACTCGTACAGGTTTTCATAGATAAATCTTCCCGTTTTCCAATGTGTAAATATTTTAAGGGTTCTTTTTATATTATTCTTCTTTTCTGCTAGGCTTATTATCACTATGTTCAGTATAATGATCTGCCTTCCCTAGTTTCGTCAATTCTACTTTCGTTGACGCGTTTCGGAGAACCTCCATCTTCAAAAAACTACTTCTATACTGGTCACCAATATTATGGCCCGTCCTATTTATAATTTTCTATCTCCACCTCGTACCCCTCCTCTATTCAACACGTGTACATTAAACCTGACGTGCTCGCTTTTGATTGGCTCTTCAAAATCATACGTTTTCGCTCGTTTATGATTGGCTCATTTCACTCTTTCTCTTCAACGGTCGTCCCTCCTGTTAATTTTTGAAACTTTTTAGATTTTTAAACGTAATATCTGCTTGCGACGATATCTGTTCATTTATTATATTTCTGTTCATTTTAGAGAACTTGGAAAATTTTAAATCTAAATTAAAGGGAGAAAACATAATAAATGAACAGATATCGTCGCAAGCTGATATTAAGTTTAAAATCTAAAAATTTTCAAAAATTAACAGGAGGAACGACCGTTGAAGAGAAAGTTTAAAAGGAACCAATCAGAAACGAGCGAAAACGTATGATTTTGAAGAGCCAATCAGAAGCGAGCACGTCAGGTTTAATGTACACGTGTTGAATAGAGGAGGGGTACGAGGTGGAGATAGAAAATTATAAATAGGACAGGCCATAATATTGGTGACCAGTATAGAAGTAGTTTTTTGAAGATGGAGGTTCTCCGAAACGCGTCAACGAAAGTAGAATTGACGAAGCTAGGGAAGGCATGTAATTATAATTTCAAGGGTTTGTTCTGCAATTTTTAAGGATTTTTAAGAAGTTCTAATATCGACCGCTTTATAGAAATCTTAATGTAACTATAAGACGCTCTTCTGATTAAATCACGCTTCGCATTACAATGTATTTTTTTGTTCGCCAACTTAAACCAAAGCAACCAGTGGTTAAACCTCTTTGCATGAATGAGTATAACATTTTCAAATCATGCGGATCGTCTTCTTAAAGGACTTATCTGTTTTAGGAACGGCATATGCCTGGATAACTACATTTTAATTCACTTTTGGAAATTTTTAGTTTTTCTGCGCTGTTTTAACCTCTGTAACCCGTTATACCAAGTAGTAACACACTTTTACGGTTGTCTTCGTCCATGTTTCCCACAACACTTAAAGGAAATATCTTTCTACAGATAGGTCTGATCTTTCAGAATTCCGGCTTTAGTTTGTTTGTTACAAAGTTTTCGCCAAACACATTGAACGATTGTTCATTGTTTGTTTTGAAGTTTGGTATGAAGGTACCTTGCATAAAATAAGGATTCCCCGGAGGGGGTGCAGACTAGCTGCACCTATTGAGAGGATTTAGACGTCCCTCGCGGTACCCGAGTCTAACACACACTTACACTTACAATACTACACTTACAAATTTAACACTTTACACTCACACTTACATTTAGGGGCGCGATAATAGTCTCAATGTGTTTTTCGCCTTAAAATAAAATAAATAAATAAAAATAAAAAAATAAAGCATGGAAGATGTATGTGTAAGATTTTTCCCCATTCATTTCCTTTTCAAGGTAACGGCATCTGATTTAACGGTGACCAGTGTAGTTGCTGACTACTTTCTTGTAATACTGGTTGACGGCAAATGATCTTTAATAATTTTGATCACTTCCTGGAGAAAGAGCATACAATTTTCAACTAAGTTGAACCAGGAACATTTTTCCAAAATATTCCTTGCATTTAACTGGTAAATACTTGTACCAGTTAAATTGGCATACAGTGTTACGAGCACGACAGAGCAGTGGTCAGGCAATTAATTAAGAATATGCTGCGAGGTCTACTGTTCTTTATGAGTTGTTAGTAATATCTTAATACCATTACCTTAAAAAAACTGCATATTGATATCCCAAGTACAGTTTATCTTAACGGCAATTCGTAAACATTTATCTAACGATGTACTGGTGCAATTTATCGGGCTTAATAAATCTTATCATGTGTATGCAGCAACGTCATCTTATCATGTGTAGTATCAACATCATCACTTCCTGTGACAACTTAAAACAACTTCCACAACTTGTTGTTGTTGTTGTATTGTTGTTGTTTTTTTTCTTTTCTTCTTCTTCTTCTTCTTCTGTTGTTGTTGTTGTTCTTCTTCTTCTACGTCTTCTTGTGTTGTTGTTTTTGTCGTTTTTGTTGTTTTTCTTCTTGTTGTTATTGTTGTTGTTGTTGTTGTTGTTGTTGTTCTTCTTCTTCTTCTTGTGTTGTTGTTGTTGTTCTTCTTCTTGTGTTGTTGTTGTTCTTATTCTTATTCTTCTTATTCTTGTGTTGTTGTTGTTGTTGTTATTCTTTTTCTTCTTCTTTTCTTCTTCTTCTTGTGTTCATGTTGTTGTTGTTCTTCTTCTTGTGTTGTTGTTTTTGTTGTTGTTGTTTTTCTTCTTCTTCTTGTGTTGTTGTTGTTCTTCTTCTTTTTCTTCTTGTGTTGTTGTTTTTGTTGTTGTTGTTGTTCTTCTTCTTCTTCTTGTGTTATTGTTGTTGTAGTATTCTTCTTTTTGTCATTGTCCTTGTCCTTCTTCTTGTTCTTGTTGTTTCCTAAAACAACTTAGTAACGGTTGAGCCACGAAGTGTAGTGACCCAGATTAATGCAAACAGTACACGCCGAATTTCGTCACAACTGTTCAGTCAGTTTAAGTGCACAACATGGGCAAATATCCAAATAATACCATTTTTAATTTGTTGTTTTTTCGACATGAAAATAAATAGATACAACATTAATTTGTTATGATTGCTGCACTTTATTTACACTACCGCGAGAAAATAAAATAATTCTAATATTTGTTCACATGAATATATCTAATACATTTATTTGACAGTGACACATTTTGTAAAATATAGACCAACATTTTATCACGTTGTTATTAACTCGCTTTCTTATTAAATGGAAGTATTTTCTTAAGTTAGATTGCTAGCTTGGATATTAAATGGGGGCACATCCAATAGGTAATAGAAGATTATCTCCATCTATTAAGTTAGAAACTCCATTAGGAATTAAAGCATTTAATCCATTTCAATGCGCCCTACGTTTCTCGATTTAAAACTTATAAGTATTTCTGTCTTACAGTCCGTTTTAAAAAAAGTGGTATATTAAAAATTATATTTTTTTAAAATAATTATTTTTCTGCTTTTTAGTTTTAATTTAACAATTTGTTTATCATTTTTATGAAAAAATAAAAAGAAGCAAACAAAATTAATTTTGTAAGATAAACAGGCAAACAAACAGACAGAGCTTTTTCATTTGTACTTACGAGAGCATGTCTTTGCTAGTCATAAGCAAGTCGAGAGGAATGTGCGTCCACCGTCCCTGTCTCTCTTGCTGAGCCATTCCTTCTTGGCATTTGCACGTTGCGCTGCTTTTCAGCAACTTCTTCACTAATGAATTCGTAAATTGTAGTGAATTTCATTTCTACAATAATGGTAGAAACTGTCACTAATGTACTGTTCACTGTTAATAATATTTTCTTAAGTGATTGAAACATATTGTTCATTTTGTGTGCGTCACCGCACAAGTTTTGCGTCGTGCCGATAAACAGACAAAAAAGCGAGTTAATATTGCGTTGTCATCCAGTTTGAGCTATGTTTAGTTTCCAGTTTCCAGCTCATCGGGAAGTTAGTTTAAAAATCGTTGTAAAATTTGTATCGAACAGATAAAAGGAATCGATTTTTTTTACGATTACTACTCTTTATTTACACTACTGTGAAAAAGTGAAATAGTTCTAATAATTTGTCCACGTAAATATACATGACGCATTTATTTTACACTAACTTATTTCGTAAAATATAGACCGCCATTTTTTACTCCCAATTTTGAGAAAATAAATTTAATAACTGCTGTATTTTCCTTTGAATTACGCTCGGGATTGTTCATATTTTTTCTCGAATTACACTCATATTTTCCGTTTAGAGTTCCGTTATGGCATAAAAATGCGTTATGGTTCTATCATCTTCATCATCCTTGGTGCTACAACTCATTTCTGAATTCTGGCCTACTTCAGAAGTCGTCGCCATCTGTCTGTATCCCCTGCAGCAATCCACCATACTCTTATATTAAGTGCGCTGCCATCTCGATTCACTCCATCTGTCCATCTTAGTCTTGTCCACTTGTTTCTTCCCTCCCCGGAGTCAGGGAATATATTTTCTTGACAATCTTGTAGCACTTCCTTAACTCACCACATCAACTCTACACTCCACTAGCTGTTCTTGGAGCATTTAAAGTACTTCAGGTTGAAACAAGGATACAATATTTCATGTCGCAATTCTAAAATCTTTCGCCATGTTTGAAGTTCCGAATCGTATCCTTAATTCCCATCCAGGATTTTAATTCTCTTGTGTAGATTTCGTAGCGCGTGTGTTTTTCGAAGGTAAAGTTGCTAATCCTAGATAAACTCTCTGCCAGGAGGATCAGGGACCATTGTATAGGGGGTTACTATACCTTAGTCGAGAAGGCCCAGGTTTAAGGCGCTGGACACTCGCCTTCACCGATCTCCCTTGGGGGTTTGGATTTGTTAGTCATGTAAGTGGATAAATGCACCAACTAGACTTTCTTGGCATTTAATTGCACCTACTCGACATCAATACACCACCATGAGTAAAAAAATCAGCCATTTATCCTCCTCCTTTCTCAGCTGGCCTTGGGACCGGTTATGGCGGAGTTACTATGATTCTACAGTTGTATTAGTTTGAAAAGTAAAGAATTAAAAAGTGTTTGTAAACCGAGAGCAAGAGAAAAAGTTTGTTGTTTGTTGTGATAAAATAAATCGCAATCCAACAATTATTTGAAAATGTCTGCCCTAACACATGGGCGAACTTGTTAAACTTTAATGCAATTCTTTTGTTCAAAGAGAATGGTTTAAAATGCTTTTAAATTACAGAAGGCGTTGGTTTCAGAAGCTCTAGAAAAACTTTCACCATCCATTTTACTTTTATCGGTTTATTTCCCATTACGTCACAAAACCTCTTTCAAGACCAATCAAAGTTAAGTAATCAGAGCGCACAGTTGTCTTGCTGACGTGAGGGGAACGAATTTATCTAATTATTTTTTACCACACCATTTTCTTAAATTCTGATGCAGCATAATCAACATTAAAATTTGCATTTGTTGGCATTTTTAACTTTCAAATTGCATTGAAAGGAATTTATATGAAAATACAAAAATGAACCCAGATCGACTTCAAATCAATTTGTTAATATCAACGAGTTTATATAAACACTGATTTATGCAGTTTTTAAAGCTGATTACGATGGTAAAATAGATTTTCAGACAATTTAAGACGAAAAAATTAATAATTTTTAAATATTTGAAATAGGCGCCATTTTGATACTTTTGAGCGTATTTTGCTGGGTAAATAACTCGCACGCGCACACACGGAAAACAATTAGACCCACATACGCACAAAATTGATTTTTGTGTTGTTTGAATTAAATCGGACTCGCACGCGCACACACACACACACACACACACACACACAGACCCACATACGCACGCACACACACACACACACACAGATACACACACACACACACACACACACACACACACACACACACACACACACACACACACACACATATAATTATATATATATATATATATATATATATTTTTTAATTATATATATATAAATATATAATTTATATTATATGTTTATAATAAAGTGTTATAAAGCCTCTTAAAAAGCGTTCTAGAGAACAAGATCGGCTTTATTTCAAGGTCTAGAGTCGAAGTCTTATCATGACGGCTAATAGTTAATTTTCTAACTGGAATTCCGTAATTTATTATCAGTTAAGAGACGCTGTCTCATAGAGCAATCTGTCCAGAAACACTAAAACAACTAAAAATAAACCAAACTTAAAGATGCCCAGTTTTTATCAAGTAGGTTTTCGCTTTAAATATTTTGCTTCATCAAAATTCACCAGTCGAAACAATGTAGCAAGTCTTAATTTCGTTTCTAGTCGCAATTCAGCCTGCTCGATTTAAGCAAAATAAAATAGAAATAACGTGCTCCAAAATTTACCTGTACAATTTTGTTTCTCCATTCGCAAGAAGCGAGCTTAATGACTTGGATGACTTGGAAACAACAAAGTTTTAAACTTTTATTATGGAAATGCGCCCACACCGATATAATAACTTAAAACTTTTAGTAGTTTTACAAGAAGAAATTAGAAAACAGAGTTTACCGCGTGCAAAGTTCTTTACAATTTTAACTTTGAGCATAAATAACATCTTGGTAATAAATACATAAGCAAATTTTTTGCCGAAATATTGCAATAGGCATGATAGTCACAACAATATATAAGTCAGCTTGAATGTTACTGTGCTTACTTAAAGGAAATAATATAAATTTTAAGCTGATACATTTATTTTTAGAATAATAAAATTAAAAATAAACCTTTTTTAGATAATGAAAGTTAAGTAAACAAGTTATTGGAGCGAGTTAAGCAGAAATGTTCTGTTAATTATTTTTCCTTCGTAGATAATTTATCATTTCCGTTGTCTACTGACATTAAATTGTCAGCTCCTTCATTCCCAGGTCCAACTTCTCTATCCTTAACTATCTTACCCGTCGCTGGCTTGAGAACTCTTTTGTGAACTTTTTACATACGACCATATAAAAAGAACTATTTCCGTTGCACGTCACCTAACATTTTCATTTCTACCTAGAGAACAAAATTTTTGCTGCTCTTCTAATGGCATCCATTTCAACAATTATTGCCGTTATGAATATTATGATTTTGGCCATGCTATTTATTGTCATCGCTATATTTATTTTTTCGATTCTCGTTTATGAATTTTCTGTGACAACCATCCTTTACTGTGTGATAGTAAATACTGAGAAAATACAAACAAAAATGAACTGTGTGATAGTAATATCGAGGCAATAGAAATTACAATGAACTGTGTGATGGTAATATAAACACAAAACAAAACGAAAATAAAATGTGTGATGATAATATTGAAGTATTACAAAACAATAATGAAGATGAAGTAATAACGAATTGTTTCATAATAATATCAAAACAGTAAAATAACAATGAATTTTGTGATATGAATACAATACAAAATGATAATAAACTGTGTGATGGTAATATTGAAGCATTACGAAAAACAATGAAGACGAAATAATCACGAATTGTACGATAGAAATATCGAGGCAATAGAATAACAATTAATTTTGTGATATAAACACAATACAAATGAAAATAAACTGTGTGACGGTAATGTTGGAGCATTTCAAAACAACAATGAACACGAAATAATAACGGATTGTGTTATAGTAATACAAGGCAATACAAATAACAATGACTTGTGTGATGGTTATATAAACACAATACAAAATGAAAAATAATTGTGATGAAAATGAATAATACTGTGATGGTAATATTGAAGCATTACAAAACAACAATGAACTGTGTGATAATGCAGGTAATAATGGCGGAATAAAATGGAAGCAATACCGAGAATGGAAGCAATAATAATAAACTTTGAAGCGCTGAGTCGAGTGCTTTAATGGTTTCTCAATTAAACTTCCCGCGTAATGAGTGAGGGAAACGTGAGGTCTGTAATTGCCACTTCTGTCTGCGGAGATGGAATCAAGATAGCGTGTACTGTAAGTCTTGGAAAATCCGTGTCACTTTGGTTAACATGTGACTTTATGTTCCACAGTTTATAAAAATTAATGTTTTCAGTGGGTTAGTAAAATGTGTGATAATATAAATTATAGGATCGACTATGTAGCCTGGGTTAAGGGAGGAGGGCTGCTCTTACTAATTTTTAATTCAAAATAAAAAAAGTGTTTACCTGTAAGCTGTAGAGGTTTGGTGAAAATATAACGGTGAAAAATTAACATAATCGTACTTTTAAATATATCGCAATGTGTTAATGTAGGTCAATGTAATACAGTATGTTTAAAATCTAACTGTTATTAAATATTATTGTTAAATATTATAGTTGAAGTAGTTCAAGTAGATGACAAGTTATTAAGAACATCATTAATAACAATTAGTTAAAAAGAAATTTACTATTTTAACGAGTTTTGACGAGATGTTATCATTTTTACTGTCATAATTTTTTTGATTTGAAGGCGAAATGTGATTTGAGTCATAGATACAATTTAATTTTTCAAACTAAAATTGAACAATGCTGAATAAACACTGTCGTATTCCTCAACGTTTTGTCTTAACAGACTACAAAACTTTTAAAACATTTCTTACTTACACTGTGTTCAGTATAATAATCTGCCTTCCTTAACTTCGTCAATTTTTCTTTCGTTGACTCGTTTCGGAGAACCTCCATCTTCAAAAACTACTTCTATACTGGTCACCAATATTATGGCTCGTCCTATTTATAACTTTCTAGCTCCACCTCGTACCCCTCCTCTATTTACGTGCCTATGTTCAACACTAAATCTAACGTGCTCGCTTCTAATTGGCTCTTCAAAATCATACGTTTTCGCTCGCTTCTGATTGGCCCCTTTCGAACTTTCTCTTCAGCGGTCGTTCCCTTCTGTTAATTTTTGAAAATGTTTAAATTTTTAAACGTAATATCTGCTTGCGACGATATCTGTTCATTTATTATGTTTTCTCCCTTTAATTTAGACTTGAAAATTTCCAAGTTCTCTAAAATAATCATCCGTCTTCCTTTTTCTGCCATATGTAGTACCTTCATTGAGTTTTCTATTTCTCGAGATATGTGTTCCTCTTTTATTAAATGTGACGCATAATTTAAATAATTTTTGCCGTATTTGAATGATCTTACATGTTCTTTAAACCTAGTTCTAAATTTTCGACCCGTTTGTTGTATGTAGACTGCCTCGCATCCACACTGTATTCTGTATACCCCATTCTTACTATATTTGTCCTTTTCTTCTATATTCTTTGTCAGTTTGTTCCTTATCGTATTAAATTCCTCTTTCCCCGTATATGTTAACTTAGTCCATTTTCTTTTTTTTTATACTCTTTTTTATCACTGTTTTCTTCAGAAGCGAGCGAAAACGTATGATTTTGAAGAGCCAATCAGAAGCGAGCACGTTAGGTTTAATGTACACGTGTTGAATACAGGCACGTAAATAGAGGAGGGGTACGAGGTGGAGCTAGTAAGTTATAAATAGGACGAGCCATAATATTGGTGACCAGTATAGAAGTAGTTTTTGAAGATGGAGGTTCTCCGAAACGCGTCAACGAAAGAAGAACTGATGAAGCTAAGGAAGGCAGATTATTATACTGAACATAGTGGCAATAATCTGAGCAGAAAAGAATATCTTACTTACAGTTTAATTTCTTAAAAGATCATTGCAATGTTCGAGGTTTGCTTTGGTTCTTTATCATGTTTAACTTTCTATTTTTATGTTTGCTATAGTGTATAACCAATTTACTTCATAATCTATAACCAATTCTTTTTAAATTAACACGTTTATAATTTTTTTTAAAACCAGAATTTTTGGAAAAAATAAATGTGTAAACGTCATATTTTTAGCGGCTCATTTTTAAATCTCATTTGATGTTAAACAAACAGTTTATTGAACACTGTTCGCGCTTTTATTGCTCGACCAATTTACATCAATGCTTTAGTATATTGATGTGGACTACAGTAAACATATTCGTGGGAAATTTATCGCAAATACACAAACAAATATTTATGACATTTATTATATAAACAAAATGCTTAGGACATTTACTACATAAACATTTGCTTGTAAAATTTCTTTATAAACACATATGCTTACAGCATTTACTATATAAACATATGAAGGGGACATGTTACACATAAAAATATTATCACCTTGACGCTACAACTCATTTCTGAGTCCTGACCTTCCTCAGAAGTCGTCGCCATCTGTCTGAATCTCTTACAACAATCCACCATCCTCTGACATTAAATGATCTTGTATTGCGTTACATTCCATCGGCCCACCTTGGTTTCGGCCGTCCAGTTGTGTTTTTTCCCTCCGGTGTCAGGGAATATATGTGCTTGACGATGTTCTCATCCATTTTGACAATGAGGCCTGCCCAGCGCAGTCTTGCCAATTTTATACTTCACTATATCAGGCTCTTTGTACAATGCATCCAGCTCGTTATTGTGTCAGAATCTCCGTAAATTTTCATCCATCACTGGACCATAAATTTTTCTTAGTATTTCCTTTCTAACACCAGCAGTTGTCTTTGTCATAGTCCATGTTTCCGCACCATAAACAAGCACTGGGCGTATTAGTGTTTTGTATCTCTACATAAAAATACGTTTATGACATTTAGCACGTACACATATGCTTGGAATATTTACCATATAAATATATGATTAGGACATAATATACCAAACCGCAGGGGGGTGCAGACTAGCTGAGAGGATTTAGACGTCACTCGCGGTACCCGAGTCTAACACACACTTACACTTACAACACTACACTTACGACTTTAACACTTTACACTCACATTTACATTTAAGGAGGCGATAATAGCCTCAATGTGCTTTTCGCCATAAAAAAAAATAAATAAAAACAAAATATACCACATAAACCTATGCTCGAGAGATTTATCACATGGATTATTTAACCACACAAAAGTATGCTTTGAATGTTGTGTTTTCTCTCTCTAAGTAATTTTAAGTATTAGTTTGCACTTTTTTACTAAGATTTATAGTGATTTCTTTTAAAAATGGCTTTAAATTAAAATGCTTTGGGTTCAATATTTATAAAACAGCCAATAACACTTGAATTTGAAAATTTATTAACAGTATCCCAATCTAAATCCAAAACTGACGATTTTATTAAAAAAAAAAAAACAAAATGGCGAATTTATCGGTATATAATCTATCTATAGTACAGTACTGAATCTTAACTACTGTGTTCAATGCCAGTTCGGGGAGTTCTCCAGCACTCGTAGTTACCTTCTATTTTACAAGTTCTCTAAGCTTTGGAGATATTGATGGGCCTTTAGGGGGTATATTCGAGCTTATACATCCCAGAGGTATAATCGCCACAGACCTTGCGATACTAACTTTGCAGATAACATTAAGTTTTATTCGATACTACAGTGTAAATATGCTTCGGCAGTTTTAAAAAAGACAATTTTTTGATTAACTATATAAAGTAATAGCATTATAAATAGGTTTTACAGTCTCGGTGGTATTAAAAGCTCACATAAACGGTTTCTGTGTTAATTTAAGTGCGTACGCTTCGAAATTCAACCTATTTATGATTTAAATGTCTTACGTCAATTTCAAGTCAGTCTGCTTACAAATTTACATAATAATAAGGTTATAAAGGAACAAAAATCAACGTACTATCGGTACGATTTCTAAAATCGGAAGCAAAATTCCAAACAGTATAAAAAGCACAATTTGTTTTTCTTACAGATCTTTTATAGATTTTTAAAAGCTATATTTTAACAATGTTAGAAGCTATTTTAAGAAAAATAGCTCTTTCGAGACTTTTTACACTAAAAATTGGATCGAAACTTGGTGCCTTCTCACCAGATCTCTTTAATTTTGATAGACGCAATTTATGTTAAATTATTTCTAAAGGTGGCATGATTGTAAAAAACATTTACGGTAGTTTTGCCGTTCAGCCGTGAAAAAAGCTTGGGTGTGATAAACATCAGGCCTTACTGAAAATGTTTTGAAAAGTGTCTTTTACTAGGGTTGTTTCAAAAATAAAGCGCACATTGGCAACACTGATTATTGTGACGCAATCTCAATACAAACTGAGTTAGTGTAGCTGAACAATTGAAAAGTGAGCACCGTTCTGATTGTATAGTTTACACTGACAATATCTGCGACAGTTGAAGATCAAAAATGTATAATTAAATTTGAAGCGTTACGTTACAAAAAATCCAATAGAAATTCGGACTTTGAGTTGAAAGTGTGGTTAGCAGACATTAAAGCGTAGTTCAGTGTACTATAGGGCTAGCCCGAAAGCATAAGGAATGTCCCATAAGTTTGAAGCTTATGACGTGCTTTCGTTATGAAGATCGTCGAGCAACGTTTAAGGAAATATCCTGTGCTACTGAAGTTTCAACACCTTTTTTCCGCACTCAAAAGAAGGTTATGAGAAAAAGAAAAAAATCAGTCTGTTGAGTCCTTCAATGTTTGACTACTGAACAGAAGAAACTGTCTGAACACTGCAACATTATTCAAAGATTTGCCGTGAAGGTAATCTTTCTTTTTCAAGTAGCCATTGCGAGATGAGACTTGAGTTGGAGACTTCGAACCGGAGATGGAATCTCATTGAAAAGAGTGGAAAAGCCCATCCCCCCCAGACCCAAGAACATGATGATTTTTGCTTACGATCACCTTAAAACGTTCCATGTGGAACAAGTAATTATCGCAGAAAATTATTGCACCTTTTTTGGAGAACAATGCAAAAAAACCATCCTACTTGATCACTCTTAAGGCACTGATTTTGCATGACAATCATATCTTAAACATCGTGGCTGATTTGTTGCTCCGTACAAGTGGCAAGTTTACCTACGCAAGGCACAGCCCGGACAATAGGCCATAGGAGTACGATTTGTTTCCAAAGTTTTAAAGGAGCCAATGAGTGGACTGCTTTTTTATCTATAAACGCGTTCTCTAATGACGTTACCCAGCGCATTCAGCAGTTGAGCAGACGTGGTGAGCAGATTGTCATATCAAATCTTCCAAGACGTGATTGAGAAGGGGAGGACTGTATTAAAGGTTTATTTTTGAAGTGATCACTGTAATAATAATTTCCAAATTTGAAAGTAACATATAACAATTTCCCCAGGAGGTCATACATTGTGGATACGGGTTTGGCTGTACTAAATCGCTCTTGTGGCCTTTGGAAACAGTAAGGAAAATGCCGGGTAGAATCAGGATCAAAGGACCGTTTGGTTATAGAGCGAACACAGTATAAGCCAGAACTTAGGTCACGAAATTTTATATTAAAATTAAAATACCTTCTAAAGCTTTGATCTTCATCACTGGTCCACTGGAAAAAGGTCGGCGAGATCTCTCATCTATTACCCTTCGAACCTTGTGCATTTAAATACATATATCAATAGTGGTACAGGAGATGTATATAAAAAGAAACTCAAACAATATTTCAGATAATTTATTGTAAAACAAAACTATTGCAAACATTCAGTGAAGCAAAAAAGAAGTACTTAAGTTCTGTTTGCGGTTGTTAAATTAAAAAAAAATATTATATGTATTTAATACATTATGCTTAAAATTTGTGCTTGAATTAATATATTATGCTTATGTTTACAGTATACGTAATTATAGTGTGATTGTTTGGGGTGGGGCTTGTGTAACTGAATTGATACCACTTATTTACCTTCAAAATAAATTTATTAAATTCTTAAATAATGAGATTCCGTCTATAGAAGAACTTTATATTACTAAATGTATGTTTCATTACAGTTGCTTGGGCTCTATCTATCGCACCTCAGCTAGTAAGACGAGGAATAAAGATGTTATACTACCTAAGCATGGAAAAGCAATATTTAAGAGAAATAGTTTATATACTGCTGTAAAGTACTTTAATTGTTTACTTAATGAATATGAAAACCTTACAGTTTCTAACAAGTCTAAAAAGAGAATGATTCTGGAGTATGTTAGACATAAACTGTATAACTCGCAACACAGTGATGGTTGAAATTTTTCTTTTTTTTATTATTAATTTAGATGAAATTGATGTATGCTAATGTAAGCTTCTATGTAACGCCTAAACAGGTGATGATTTGAAAAGCTTCTTTAGTTTTTAGTTAAAAGCTAGTTTTGTAAGTTTAGCTCCTGAGCACAGTGAAATGTTTCTTCACTCTTTCAGGAACATGTATCTCCTCTATGGTGAGATGTATGTTATGATAAATAAATAAATACAAATGAATGCACACCTTCTCAAACAGATTATAAATATTAAATCTACTAGGCCCTATACAATTTAAAAAAAGATACAAACATTTTTATTACAAGAGATTGGACAAAATTTTTATATTATTTACATTTTCTTATTGCTAGTTAAATTGAAAGGTAGCTAACTTACATATTTTTGAAAACATGAACTGAAATTTTTTTTATTACAAGACCAAAGAAATTTAAACAGAATAATTATTACATTGATTTAAAGAAAATAAAAATTTAATTTTGAAATTGTCCCCTTGTGGACAGTTTAGCCTAAAATTGACATGTCAGCACCAAGATAGTTTCTTTTGACCAATCAGCCTTAAGGCTCCAAGCTTGAACAAGTAAATTTATTACAAAAGACAACGGTTACTAAAAACGTTTTTCACTTTACAGTTACGTAAAAAATCACTTTAAAAGAAATGGTGAAATTATTCTAAGCACTGCGTTTCTTGTTTAAATGTTTTGCACTTTATACAAAGCCTAACTTTTAACGTATTCAAGAAAAACTTCAAAAGCTAGGTTTTGTGTAATAGTAGGCCCGGTTATTCCATAGTGATTCTGATTATGCAGCCTATACTTCTGCAGGCATAGACCTGATTCTGCGCACTGCCAAAATATACAAAATATATCATTCATGCTCACTTCATTTAATCTGAGAGTTGTAAATCAGTTTAATATATTACAAGTAATTATTATGAAAATGTTTGCTTGAAATGAGATAAAGTATTTAAGTTTTGTTACAACATAACTTGTTCAAACATAGTGGTCTTTTAAATTTTGTGCAAAGTTATTACTTATAAATTATATTTCTTGTTGTTGTTGTTATTTTAAGGCGAAAATCACATTAAGGCTATTATCGCCTCCCTAAATGTAAATATGAGTGTACAGTGTTAGTGGTATGTGTAGTGTTGTAAGTGTAAGTGTTTGTTAGACTCGGGTACCGCGAGGGACGCCTAAATCCTCTCAATAGGTGCAGCTAGTCTGCACCCCTGCGAGGCTTATAAATTATATTGTATACATAAATGTATTTACAGCTAATCCTACCTAGTAACGCTGTGTTTAAGTCGTGATATTCTTAATTACATTACAAGCTTGGTTTTCAAGGTTGTACAAGTTAACTGGTACTGTGCGCACTGTACTTGAATGAACTTTCTAACTTCTAACGATATCCAGAAGGTTCTCCCGTTGAGGTAGTTGGGTGGGGAGCGGTTTGTTCATGTTAAAGTGGAAGTCTAAAGTTTAACAGCTCGGAGTTTGAAAGGACGCTATATTACAATCTCTAGATGGATCTAACCTTTTTTCATCTATTTGCTTTTGGGTTAGGTCCCTTCATTCCAATCCAAGGTGCAAACACCGTTCGCCGGAGGCTACGTGGGTAAGGTAGAGTTTAGCTTATGAGGAATCTGGACCAGATTTCATTTGTCCACTTATGCATGCGGGGTACTGTACGTGTAGACATATTATTTCCCTAGCTACCTAGCTACTTATGGAAAGGACTAGAAACAAACCTTCAAAGCCTAAAAAACCATGGGGCGTGGACAAAAGTGGATCTAAGAAGTGAAAATATCATGGAGGAGGAGGAGGAAACTGAAACTTTATCTTACCCTATGGAGTCCATAAGCAGTGGACTGTGGCAGACCTACCCTATCTGCAATGAACGGAGAGAGGGATTGCGTTAAAGATCTCGAATCAGTTAGACAATAGCCTATCTCAAGTCAGTAAGTATAAAAACGTCAACTAGAAGCGCAAACTGAGAAGAGAGGATGCTTCTAATTAATTCTTGATGCAGGGGACCTGCCGGGGATCAAACCTTGGATAGGAGAACACAACCCCTAAAGGGCTGTCATCCAGGAACATTAAGATCCTGGGTAAAGGTTTACTCAGGAAAACCATGGAACTCATTTCTGTAGGATGAGGGTGCACATGAAGAGGATATGAATGTATCACGGAAAACCCGTGTGTAGGTCATGAAGAAACTAAAAGGAAACTGCAGGTCAGTAATCTATAATTGTGATTATTGCTGCAACGTAGCCACCGGATTACATATTTAAATAATTATGACGTATTTTCTTCCGTCAAGTTGTCTTTTTAGACCACTTTACTACTCTCGTAAAGACTATCGCGCTTTCGAAACCTCACTGTTTCATCTTCAGGCTGTAGGAAAAATGGTTAAATCCCTCTGTCGAAGTTGTCACAAAGTTAGCAAAACTTTGAAAACACGTCAAAAACACTAAACACAATTACACGCTTTTTATTAAAATGCACAACGTTAAAATTTAGTTTTTGGTAAGTCTTGAACGATGAAGACTCTGCAGTCCGGGCTATAACGAGCAACTTGGTTTTGAACGATAGTACTCTTGGTATGAACAGTTAGGAGTTGCACGGTAATGTTTTGCTCAACCAAATCTTATAGTTGTGCGTTTTAATAAAATTCGTGCAATTGTGTTTAGTGTTGTGACGTGTGTTTTGAACGTTTTTTCTGACTTTGTGACGACCTATACAGAAGGATTTGACCATTAAAACAGTAGTCCGGAATGTAACGACATACGAATCGCACGTATCGTTTGGCCAAACCAAATTTCATCGTATGTATTTTAATCGTGTAATTGTGTTCAGTGTTTGAGACGTATGTTTTTAATGTTTTGTTTGACTCTGTGACGACCTCGACAGAGGGATTTAATATTTTGTATCACGGCCTGAAGATGGACCAATAGAGTTTCGAAACCGCGATAGTCTTTACGAGGTGAGTAGAGTTTTTTGTTGTTGTTATTTTAAGGCGAAAAGCACATTGAGGCTATTATCGCCTCCCTAAATGTAACTGTGAGTGTAAAGTGTTAAAGTCGTAAGTGTAGTGTTGTAAGTGTAAGTGTATGTTAGACTCGGGTACCGCGAGGGACGTCTAAATCCTCTCAATAGGTGCAACTAGTCTGCACCCCTCTGCGGGGTGAAGTAGCCTTTACGAGGCGAGTTTAAAAACTATACGGAAGAAAATAGGTCATAATCCTAATTATATAATTGTGAGGCTCTAATCAGTAGGAAATAAAGAATATTTGGCTTCCAGACCCTGAGGACCTCCAGCAGAATTACCTAGTCAGCGGACTGCTAAATTGCAATGAAGGCACCGGTAAACTGAACTAGAATCCAAGAGGCTTAGTTGCACAATAATCCTTCGATAGCGGTGCGAAGGTTCGCTATATGGAGCACTGAGGTTTGTGGATAGGAATTTATACCATTGAGAAACCACGCACAGTCTATGCGGGACGAAAAAGAGAAATGTAGGTACGTAATCTACGACTTCGAAAAAAAATCTTTAATACCTTTATGTTAAAATTAGTTTTATTAAAATATTATTTTATGTTAAAAATTTTCCTATTTTTAAAAAATAGATTCAAAACATTGAAAGTATGAAAGGATGTTTTCCAAATCAAGTAACGTAAAGCTATATTGTTACCTTGTAAATTAAGAAAAGCCTTAAAACTGGAATATTTTTATTATTTTTCATCAGAACAAATTAACATACCAGTAATGAAAACGAGTAATCAAATTACTCTAGTAATTCAATCAGGTTTATTTAGGCTTTAATAAAACTGTAGTGTATTATTTTTAATTAAAGTAAATCAATATCCAATTAGAAGCGGCGACTTGTCTGAACAGACTTTGCGCGGGCAATTAACTGCAGAGTTTTCTCGTTCTATTCCTCTTCCCTCACTTTAACGGTTTCCCAATTCAACTCCTTCTTCCAGTCCAGACAAATGAATTGTGACGGCTTTAAATGTCACTTACCACTCTAACTTGAAACCACAGAGGCGCTGAGGACATGTGATTTCTTTTTAGATTTTATGTACAATTTAGTACTTAGGAAAGCACATCTAGCGTTTAAACAGTGGGTTTGAAAGATTAGGAGTAAGTTTAATATCTAAAATAAAACGCGTAAAACCGTTAAGGAGAATACGCGACTTATTTCGCAGTTGGTGCATTTGTTTGTTTTCGCAACAAAACAAGATTTTGTGTGGTTCTTAACATTTCGTCTAAATCGATACACGGTACCACGAATTGATTTACGCTTCCGGAATATAACGGTGAAAGTAGTTTTCATTTGAATAATGGAGTTGTAGTTTTTTGGAAAACAATTTTCTGTATTATTGTTATTAGATAGGAATTGTGTGTGTGATTATTTGCGCACACATAATCTAATAATATTAAACAAGCCTTGTATGTGTGTAAATATATCCATTTTTTCACGAAAATAGCTTAGCTGTAACAATTTTGATATAATGTTGGAATGTACAATTTTCGAGCTCAAAACACCGATATAGGTGGATGTAATCTTTGGGAAAATTATTTGTATTTTGGATACCCGTTTAACACATGCCATATGAATATCTACCTAAAAGTATAATAATATTAGTAAAATCAAAAACTTTGCAGATGACCAAGCTATAATTGCAGGAGACAAAGAAGATCTACAATACATGACGCGTAAGTTAAAAGAAATATATGAAGAGTGGGGATTTTGTATGAACACAGGAAAAACAAAATATTTATGTATAGGTGACAAAATAAGTAGTCTAGACATTGACTCTACGGAGGATATACAACCATGTGAAGAGTATAGATATTTGGGCGTAAAGTTCGACAAAAGCGGTACGGATGAAAACGAATAAGATCGAGAATAACAGAAACAAGGAAAATAATAGGATGCTTGAACGGCGTTTTGTGGAGTAAGAATATAACAAGATCACAAAAGCTCAATGTATATAATGCGATTATCAAGAGGTTTTTAATATATGGAGCTGAGACGTGGAGAATTAAAAGAAAGAACCAAGAAAAGGATAGAAGCTGTAGAAATGGATGCGTTGAGAAGATCTGCTAGGATATCGAGAGTCCAAAGAATAAGAAATGAGGTAATTCGTCAACAGATGGGAGTAGAGGACACGATTATAAAGGATATTGGGAGGAGTCAGTTAATTTGGTACGGTCATGTCCAACGGATGAGTCAAGCGCGACTGCCGAAACAAGCAATGGAGTAATTGCGACCTTAAAAAGGGCAATAGGGAGACCAAGAAAGAGCTGAATGAAAGGAATCCGTAAAGCTACGAGTGATCGAAATTTGCAAATCGGACAATGGGAAGATCGGAAAGAGTGGAATCTAGGCATCAGACAACGTCGCTGCACGTTTTAACCGATTAAAAAAAAAACAAACAAAAACTCTATTACTTATCAAGGTCGTAGATTCAAGACTGGAATTACTGCCGTAATCAAACTATTTACACTTTTTGTACACACTTTAACACGTTTATTGCACACGATACACTTTTTGCTATACTTTTATTTACTGAAGTTTATAAATCTATTTTCATTTCGAGATGTGTTGTTATTTATCCCCATCTTGTTTCGAAATTCATTGTCAATTTCCATCTAACTTCCACTTAAAAATACTGTTTATTTTAAGCAAATAAAGAAATTGAAAATTTTCTCGATTAAAAAAATGCAATTCAATAGAAACAAAATATTTTTTTTCTGAAGTAAAACTGTTGTTTTACGCAAAACAAGTAAGGTTCGCTCTATCTTATACTAAACAATTACCGATTTTCAAAATTGTCTACTGCGTCAGTTTTTCGCGGCCGAAAAACTTTCATTTTCAATACAGGAATTCTCGGATATAGTGGTCACACTTTTCTTTACTATGACTCGGTTGCCGATGTGCATAAAGCACCGGTCAGTCTGCTGTGCACGCAGTTAATTCCGTCGCTTTACGCTTACTGTTAACGCTGACCCCCCCCCCCGGTCCTCATTAGCCTAACTGGCATCAAGTACTGTCGTTAATAAAAAAAATTCTCCACTAACACTAAACGTCTCTGACTATCACTTAAAATGTTTCTGTAGTAATTGAGTATAAGCCTAACGGGAAAGCATAAAACTTGTATATTTGTTTAAAGTAAATGTGCGACATAATTTTTTAATATTACATTAAGTTTTCTTTTAATAAACTCGAAGTTCTTTTGAAGGGATTTATGAAATCTTCGCAGTAATTGTCTGTGTTTATTCACCAGACAGAATATAAGTTTAATATTGTTTTGTTATTAATTTTCTAGCTGGAACACAAGAATTATAATTTTCTTTGGTTGTTCTTAATCTATACGATTCCCCTTAAGTTTAAATCCCTTGTTTAAATTATATTGTCTGGAATGGTTAATATAAAGTTAATTTTTTCTTATTTCCAAACAAAATTTTATTTCATATGAAATTAGGAACATAATTTATGTAATTAAATATTATGTCACTATTCATTTACATTTTTTAAATAAATATCAATTTAACTAGTCGTTTGAAATGAAAGCATATACATTTAATGAAAAGAAATATATGTTGTATAATTTTCAAATTTATTTATTTGAAAAATATAGCCTACTGATTGTGTGGTTGAGTATGATACTGGTTCATATTTTAAAATATTATTTTAATACTATGGGAACTCTGCCCCATGCGGTCTAATAAACAATTCCAATTATATTCTAAGAGTTTACTTGATTGGAAATAATTGTTACGAATTGGTGGTAGGTGGCTACAACAGCGGTCAGTCTGCTACGTCTCTGAACTGCGCACGTCAAGGTCATAGGTTCACGCTGTTGGGTAAAAAAATGTTACAGACTGTCACAGAAATATGGTAAACAGTTATTTAGTACAACAAAATAATAATTTTTTCAGATCTGTGTCGTAATTTGCTCCACTTTTAAGCTTATGCATTTTAACAACAGATGAAATTTTGCTTTCATTCACATCCGCATATTTCAGGTGGAATTTTGTGTATCACAGATGAAATTTTGTGCGTGCGTATTGTGTGTGTGTGTGTGTGTGTGTGTGTGTGTGTGTGTGTGTGTGTGTGTGTGTGTGTGTGTGTGTGTGTGTGTGTGTGCGCGCGCGCTTGTGTGACTTATTTGCGCACATATAATCTAATAATATTAAACAAGTATTATTTGCGTGTAAATATATCCATTTTTTCATCATAATAACTGTAACAATTTTGATATAACTATGTTCAGTATAATAATCTGCCTTTCCTAGTTTCGTCAATTCTTCTTTCGTTGACGAGTTTCGGAGAACCTCCATCTTCAAAAACTATTTCTATGCTCCATACAATCTCCGTTTCTATCTCTATACAATTTTTATATAATGTTGGAATATACAATTTTCAAGCTCAAAACACCGATATAGGTGGATGTAATCTTTGGGAAAATTATTTTTATTTCGAAAAACGCGTTTAACACATGTCGTATGAATATCTACTTAAAATTATAATGATATTAGTAAAACCAGTGCAAATGAATCAGCTGATACTCAACTATGTTTAATCAGCTGGTGCTTCCTCAAAATTGAATTCGTATATTAAAGGAGATTTATTTTTGTGTATTCAATTAATAAGGTAGGAGTAACTGTCGAAATATTAATGTTGTACAGTGAAATAAAAAGAAACAATAGGCGTATTTTTCCTTACTTCTTGGAAACTTCTGTAAATTTGGAACATAACATTTTCGGGCTTAAAAAACGATCTTGGTGGATATTATCTTTGGGAAAATTGGTTTTCATCAGAAAAAAGCATGAATAACACGGCCGTATGAGTATCACTTTAAAACCTAATGTAAGATTTCAACAGAGTATAAACAAATGTAAGAGTTATCAATAATGGATAAGTATTTTATAAATTTAATAATTGCTTCACGAATCAAATTCAAGACTAAAACTGTCAGAAATATCTGTTTGATTACACAAAATCGCTCCAATACATTTTGCTCGATAACTTTTGATCACTGTTTTTCATTTTTTTATCACTGTTTTGTATTCTCTATTGACTTTCGAATCTTAAATTTCATTTATTTAAAAATTGTCAGTCGAATTGAATTGTCGATCTTCATATAATAGCGAAATTTCAACAAAATCATAAACCGACTTTTCGATAAGGTTTGAACCAAATCTAAGGGAGGGGAAGCGACACATATTTTTTGCACAATATCTATGCTCACTTTATTATTTAAAATGTTTATTATTAGATATAATACGTGTAAAAAATCATTACATTTATTACCTCTTTTGGATTGGTGACATCAAAAATTTAATGAAAGGTTAATATAAACAATAAATATTGATTAATTTTCAGTTACATTAAACAAGCACGTTTACTCACGTGGTTTGACGCAGTCCATGACTCTTAAACTGTTAATTCCAGATCGATAACCAAATACCTGTTTGCGTATCATTTTCAAGCACCGATTTACTTTTTAATAAGAATGTACATACTGGACTGAATAAGAAATTAGCGCATGCGCCCCTGTAACCGCCGCCATGTTTGTATCAGGACATCCACTGGTGAAACGTTGCTTTGGAAAATCGATGTGGTGACGTTGTGCGTGTGACGTCACACAGGCGAACAGTTCAGTTGTGCTTTGAGAGTCATGGAGTCATGGAGAGGGCTCCTCGTTGCCACAACTCTAACCTTGGTGTCGGGAGAGGTGTTCACTAACAGCTTCTTGGTACGTCTGCACGGGGATTTGGGCAAAGATGTGGCTGACCAGATCGCCAGCAAAACCGGGTTCCAGAATTACGGGCCTGTAAGTTTACATTTACAACTTAGTAATTAGGAAAAAGTAAATCTTGCTTGAATCATAGTAATAACGGTACCAAACATATGAAAGTAGAGATAACACACTCTGTAAAGGATAAATAATAACAAAGTGATTTATTACAAAAAATATTATACCATATGTGAAACCATTGTAAACAGAATAAGGCCTGGTAATTTACAAACAGCCAATGAATGTTATAAACCTTATTAAAACTACACAAAATATGGTATATTTAGTTAAACAAAATATTTAATTTAAACACAAAACAAAGAGTAAATTCAACAATACAAACTAGAAATTACTACAAGAATACTAATGCACTAATTTTAGAATAAACTGATAAGATATATTTCTAAAATTTATTGCGAGGTTAAGTGACAGCGTTATGTTTAATTTTCACAATTTTTTATAAGTTTTACTTAACTGACATATTTTTATTACATCCTAAAATTTGTAAAAAGTACAGTATGCCTACAGCCATGTGTTTCATTTTAAGTGTACTTTTGAAAACAATTGATTTTCTTCTATGTAATTTGAGATATTTAAAAAAGGTTTTGACAATTCTTGTATGAGTTATCGAATTTTACGCATTTAGCTGTTGACATTTTTGAGTTTGATGCCATATTGAATTGTTTGAAAGTAAATATTCATTTTCCGATTTCTTTCATTCTTCTATGTAAAACGTATTGTTAACATTTATTTGTCAACAATTCATTTATTTTTTGGGAAAATATTTAATCGCCAAATTTTTCCCTTAGTTCAGGTTTGGTGACACGTTTTTAACTAGCAGACTTTCCGTTTAGACGCTAGGTGATAAAATACACGTTTTTCTTTATGTTATTCTTTCTTTGTCACTATATAAAGCACTCGTATAGAAAGTTTTACGATCGCAAAAAAATATTTTGCTCTTTTGATGGCGATAGCCGTTTTTAGGGTCTCCTAAATTAAAAAAGAAATGCTTTTTACAAAACTTTCAGTTTTGTGTCTGAGCACAATCGCAGGAGGGTACGTGATTTTTTTCGATTACAATGATAAACAAATTTAGTTTGGGCTTGTCGATTTAATTTGCTTGAATTGACAAAACATTTTCTGATTAAAAATTCTTTAAAATTTCGCATACAATTAAAAAAAAATGTTACAATATATTTAACAAGTTACTAAAAATGTCATTCCAGAAACTGAGAGTTCCGAGAAACACTGGAAGAATGATTTAATTAAAAAAATCTGTTCATTAAAGCCTGCTTAGGTTCGGAAAAAAATGAAAATATAAAATTCAATTCAATAATCCAAATTTGAAATGAAATAATTAAATTTTAGAGTAAATCGAAAAGTAATATATCTGACCGCCGTCAGGTTTTGTTTTGTATCACGGATCATAAATTTATTTTATTTAAAATTTGGAATATTGAATTTTTCATAATGGCCAGAATTTTAGTAAGCTTTGATGCACCGACTTTGAGAAATTATTTCGATTTATGCATAGTTTATTTTGATATTTTGTCTAATTTATGTAATATACATAAACGCAAAACGGGCAGGGTTGTACTTTAGTTTACTTTAAGAATTTCGTCTATCCTTTGTCAGATACGTCGTTTCCTTCGCCTTTGCTTCACCAGTGTGAAGTTATCTAGACAACCGTAAAAGATAAAAAGTAATTAAATAATTCGAGCACTTGCTTCTAAAGCACGTATAGAGGATACGTAAATCGATGTATTTTTTTGTCCTTGTAAATTAGTATCGATCATGTAAACAAGAGCGTTTTATTTTAAAAAGTTTATGGATAATAATGGATCAGCTGGCTTTCGTGACGTTTAAATAGCCCGATATCCAGTAGTGTCGTTTACACTGCCGCGACGCGGACGAGACCGCGCCTGTAACTCCTTTGTAGCGCACGATTTAGTTGCTTTTTTGAAACGCATTTGTTGCCAAAACATAAAAATAACTTTTGAATTATGTCATACTTACTTTACCCATGCTGGTAAAAGCCGAACGACGTTAGACAACTTCTAAAATCGATGATTTTTACTTCGGGATCCATAAATGCAAAAATGTGTAAAGTATTGAAAAATCCTTAAAAGTTCATTTATTGATCAAAACTAAGTTTATAAGCTCTTCGAGTGTTTTCTGACATAAATTAATGAAATTAAAGAAACTTGAAATAAGGACGTAAACTTTTGAAGAAATCCGGCGTCTATATATAGTGGTTTCATGTTCATTATTGCAACGAAACCATAGAATAACATATTTAAATAATTGTGGTTATAACCTATTTTCTCCCGACTAGCTGTCTTTAAATCTCCTCATAAAGTCTACCGCGGTTTCGAAACTTTACAGTTTCATTCTCAAGCTGTAAAAGAAAAGGTAAAATCTTTCTGTCGAGGTCGTCACAAAGTTAACAAAACGTTAAAACACACATCAAAACACTAAACACTATTACACGATTTTATTAAAACGCAAACGGTAAGATTTGTTTTGCCAAACACTCTTTTGCCGTGCAACTCGTATATCCGGGCTGCGGAGTAACCCCCAAAAACATTCTTAATGACAAACGTTCACTTAAATCCATTTTAATATATGGCATGACTCTAAAGATAAGTGATTTAAATAAATAATATGAACCAACAAACCGCAACTGGTAACACTGACGGGTGCGCCAGTACCGATGAAGACTCCGCAGTCCGGACTGTAAAGGCATAGGCCTACGAGTTGCACAGTAGTGTTTGGCCAAACCAAATCTTATCGTTGTGCGTTTTAATAAAAATCATGTAATTGTATTTAGTGTTTGTGACGCGTGTTTTCAATGTTTTGTTAACTTTGAGACGACTTTGACAGAGGGATCTGACCATTTGTATTACGGCCTGAAGATGAAACAGTGAGGTTCGAAACCGGTAGCTTTTAAGAGGTGAGTTAAAAGACCACTAGACGGATGAAAATAGGTCAAAATCATAATTGTTTTATGTACAAGACTATTGAAATTCGGAAGAAGTAACACTTCTTGTTTTAAATGATACTACACTTGGTAAATAATCATATTTCCCTCCTGAAGATTTTACCCCAATATATTTGCCCTTGGTTCTAGCCGTTACTAAGGTTATGCATAGAGATCAGTCACATCGCTTACGAGTAAAAGATACGTTACCGACAGATAGACAAGGGTGCGTATTTTTAAGGTGCTTTGGCGAAATTATAAACGTGCAAAAAAGTGAAAGGATTTACATAAATTTTCATTCAATTCTTTCCGGAAATCCGGTTCAGAAACTGTCAACAAAAAACTTCGGAAAATCCGTTCATAGATACAACTAGCATACCCGCAGCGGCTTTGCCAAAGAAACTTAAACTGCTTCAGTAATGAAATAATTTATAAACATAAACATTATATTAATAAAAGCATGAGCATCTAATTAACCAAACTTATGATTATTTTACAATGAGTATTAAAGCATATTTTCTGGATATCACGTGTTTTACTGACTTCAAACATGTTTCATTCGAATTATAATGAAACACTCGCAATATAACCGTGACGAGACTTTAATGGGTCGCTGAATTTACTAATTTTCTAAAAGTGAAGAAAATGTTTTCAACCCATCACACGTTTGTCTATTTTTGGAATTCTTTCTACATGGACACATATTCTTTTACATTACAGATGATTAATAATAGGATTCATATAAGCCTTTTCATATAAACATTTTTTTTTGAAATGATGAAGTAAATGTTTTATTGTTTGAGCTGTTGAACTGCAGAATATTTTTCTAATTGTAAATTTGTACACATTCTTTCACACCTTTGCCGGTGAGTTCTGAAAAATGCTGAAATATATGCTTAATTATTTGTGCTTTCGAGGTTTTTTGTTACGTTTCAGCAAAATATGATCGAACATATTTTTTCTAATTCAAACTTTTGAACCTTCTTCTCACCCCTTAGAGATTTAATGTTGGAAAAACCTTTTTTAATACACTGGTGATACTAAGTGGTACCCTGAAAATTTTAGGTCCTCAACCAGGGTTCAGCTGTGCGTTGTTCAGTCATTCAAGACATTATATATATATATATATATATATATATATATATATATATATATATAAATCTATCTCTCTCTCTCTCTCTCTCTCTATCTATATATATATATATATATATATATATATATATATATATATATATATAGAGAGAGAGAGAGAGAGAGAGAGATTTTTTTTTTGACTTTGTGTACTACCTTATCAACAGACCTTTATGGGTGATTTTTTCATTCCAGTGATATCGCGGTACTATTGAAACAATGAGAAGTGAATTTTCAAAAGTATTTTTCTTTTATCTTACCCTTTTTCGTAATTATGATATCACCATAACAATCAGCATTAAATTCGGTACATTTAGCATTTTAAATATTCAAATTACATTAAAAATACGAAAATGAGTCATGACCGCCGTCAAATTAAACTTATTAGTTTTAACTGTTTTTTAAAATTCAAAATGTGTAATGTATAAAGTCTTAAACTACGAATACGATAGTGAAATCAGATTTTCTAACATATTTAAGACAAAAAAGTTATGCATTAGTAAATTTTGATATGGTGGCCATTTTTAAACAGTTTGAATTTTACTGATTAAAGAATTTGTCAACGATAATACCGAAATTGATTTTTATGTCAAGTTTGAATTAAATCGGTCTAAAATTGAGGATGTGAGCTTATTATCACAATAATAATTAGTAATAATAAAGCTATTGTTTAATACAGTTTAAATAGGTGGAAATAAGCAACAACTGATGTAATAAACAGTTGCCTCACTAACCTCAAATTTAACATTTTCTCAGATTTTTTAAGCGAAGCATTTAATTTTAACTTTGGCGAGAGGAGTAAATAGAAAAATGTCTGTCGGACGGAAAAATGTAACGGAAATATGGAACGAACGAGCAAATGAATTTCGTCTCTCTATTTCTGTCTCTTTATTTTTCTTCCTCTTTTTCGATAACAGTACAAGCGTATTATATGAAAACGTTGTGTTGCTTTGGTTTTGGTATTTTTCCTTAGTTAAAGAACACGTTAACGTTGTAACCTTTTATAATACATTCGAAATTAATATAAGGGTTTACAATAACTGTTGTTAATATTGCTAACAACAGAGCCTGAAACATGTTATATAGCCTATCAGCTGTTCAATGAAATCAGCTGATCGTTACGATTTAATATAAAACAACTGATCTTTTACTCTAACTACAATAAATAATATCTAAGCTAGGTTCACGTATTTATTTATTTAAACAAAACAAGATATTTGTAAACATATCGTCCAACTAATTATATATTCAGGTAAGATATCATTAACAAAAGCTTCTGTAGGGTAACGCCCTGAATTCTACACGTGTATTTTTTTAAAAGGGTTTTAAATCTAATAGGAAGGAAGTGTTTTATTATAAAATATTTTCTCCAGGAATCGAAGCATAACTTTTTAAATCTGACTTTTGATGTAAATTTGTAGAATATATGCGATCAATGTTACACAGTAAGATAAATCTTCAAATCTAAGAAAGCCCATCAGCTCCTGTATTAAGCTACTAAGAGCGTGCAGGTTAATGAGTTGGCAACCCTGATTATTAATGGCGCTTTTGTTGGCACTCCTGCGGCTTGAGGGAGCTGAAAGTGGATACCGATGTATCGGAACTGTGATTTAGTGGTTGAGGCCACGCACAGTTCTGTTAATGCACCTGCCACTTGTATATAGGTAGATTTATTAAATTAATAATTGTTCTTAGCATCAAAAATTACAAATAAAGTCAAGTTTTAACTCCAGCATCCGAACAGTAAGTTGAAAAATTACATTAATATTTTCTTCAACGTCTTAATATTACGTCTTCAAAGTGTACTTACTTTAAATTTTTTTCTACCAATTTTCCTGAAGTTTTAAGACAATTTGCAGTACTGAGTTTAAACTTAAATTTAACGGTACTTTTGAACAAAATTAATCGAAACCGTTGTAGCTGCTATTAAAAAAGTTTAAATATTTTTAAGGCGGCTATGTAAAAGCATTTAGTTACCTGAATGCGAGCAAGTTTGATTCAATTATTTTAGTAAAGATTTTTCAACTAAAAGCAAACAGTGCCGCATAACCCAACATGAAGCCCGGTGTAGTCTAATCCCAGTTGATTTGATTTTGTCAGCCTTCTATGCTGGCACCTGCATTATATATACACCTGCTAGATACGGCTCCATAAGCTACTACAAGATATACTTAGACCAATATACTGTTAAACTTTCATTGGAAACAGCCATCTTGGTATGGCCCAGACCTGGCGCTTTTAAATAAGCGCCGATCCTGTTCAGTACAAAATGTTTTGATGAGTCGTTAAAATTTGTTTGGCAAACATTTATTCCGATAACGGATTAAACGTTTGTTAAACGTTTGTTAAAGTTTCAGAACAGCTGTTACTAGAAATCCTAACTTTTTTCAACGCAGTTTAAGGCCGGGTGACCACCAAATGTTGCGCTGAGCGGAGCAAACTACGCTTTCAATACTGAGCCTATTTTAAATGTAAGTGCGGCCGCTGAAAGCGTAGCGAAGCCATATGTCGCCGCTTGATTCCGCTGAACTCCGTTACGGTTTCAGTGGCCGCACTTATGTTAAAAACAATAACGGAATGCGTAGTCCGCTCTGGATTTACTGGCCATTCAGCCTTAATATCGTAACTGTGAAAAAATAATATTTGTTTTACACAAAAGGGATTATTTAAAAACATTTTTAGTTTAAATTTACGTGAATTTACGTTGAGTCATTGCAAATGTGTATTTGATCTTCAGAAAAAACTCAATAAAATAAACATACAATTCTTTTTAAATTTAAAATCTGCAGCAAATTTGAATTATGAAAATAAAATGAACAACTAACTTATTTTTACTGTTTATTCGGACATTCGCCATCCTTTGTATACATAAAAACAATACACACAAATTGTATTTATGTTTTTATACAGAAATGCTGAAAAATTTAAAAAAAATAATAATATCATAAATATTCCATAACTAAGTAACAATTTAAAAACAAAAGACACCAAGTTATTGTGTAACAATTTTTCCGAAGAAAAGCTCTTATATCAATATGGCATTAAACTAGTTATTATTTAAGTAATGATAAAACTAATAAATTTATTTAAAAATAAAACTAATTTAAAGTTAAAATTTTAGACTTTTTTATGTAGGTTTAACATTACTTTTTCACTATGATAAAAAGTTTGTTGATCGTAAAAAAATCATCAGATTCTAATGGAATTTACAAAATCCTTTTTTTGGTTCATCTTATCAAAAAAGTAGTTTTCATTGTCCGATTTTGATGAATGTTGGCAAGTTGTTTAGCCATTTTATGAAACCGTTTTTATAAAAAAAAACTCTTAAAAACAACCGGCTTCAACGAGTTTCGTTCACTTTTTTTCAAACGTATTCGAAGATGTACTCAAAACTAAATGTAAGACTTAGCATATCGCCAAAGAATCCAGAGTCGAAAAAAATATAATTTGGTTTAATTAATGCTTGAAAAAAAGGATAATAAGATTTAAAGAACAATTTGATCGTATATGCAGATTTATGAACTCAATTAACTGAAGTAAATCTTAAAACAAAATAATTTGTAGGTTCTGTGTAAATCAAAAATAAATTCTGACGTCAGATATGTTCTGTTTATTTAAATTCGAACTATAAATGTGTTTTATTTCGAATTCCTTACACGCAGGGTGTTTTCAAAAATTAAGGAGATTGTTCCCAAAATGAAAACTAATAAAAAGTTTATAAAAAAACATATGTTTGAAAAGCCTTCATTTTCATACTATCCGTCGTTATGGTTTTTTAACAAAATAATTTACATTTGTATCACGGTTCTATCAAATAAAATTCAAACTTAGCGTGTTTTTTTAACCAGTAAAGGACTAAGTGAAGAAAAATTACTAAAATTATAAATGGACACGTTTTAAAATGGCGGACGTTTAAAAAATTCAAACAAAAATTAATTAATAACGGCAATTTTTGGTGAAAAATATTAAGGTAATTTTTGTAACCTTTCTAATTTCCTATCGAATGGTACAATATTCAAAACTATGAATCGAAGACTATACAATATGACATGATTAACATATTACTGGAGTCAAACAATATTGCAGATACATTACCTTGAACACCTCCTATAATCAAAATATTAGGGAATAGCTGTTAAACAACATCCATGTACAAATATTTATAGATATAATAATATTTTTAATGATTTACAATTTTAAACATGTAATATTGCATTAGTATACCATGCCTTGACGGACTTATTTGCGCAGTTTTGCTGTTTCTAAAGTTCCACAGTTCAATAGCGAATTAAAAACGCTACAAAAACGTTATTTATTACTGAAATTTATCGTTATTGGTTTAAAAATTTTAAACTCCCGGTTATTTTTGTCAATTAGATCTATACCTGGCATAAAAACATGCTAATTTTGAATTTTATTGATTTAACCGTTCTAGAGATATAAAATTTTTTGTTAAAAAAACAAAATGGCTGCTAGTGGAAACTTACACGTTTTCGGACATATATTTACTTTTTAAATTAAAGTTTGTCTGAGAAATTATTAATTATTGGAAATTTTTTTGGAAACAACCTTTTTAACTTGAAAGTTGTGCAAAATCTGACGAACCGAATTTGAAAAAAAGTTTCCTATTTATCCTATTTACCGGTATATTGATGATATTTTCGTTTAAATAATTTAATGTGAGAAAGTTTCTGTAATGTTTTTGCACTATTAAATATTGCTAATTTGTTACGTGGTGGAAAGGCGAATAGTTCATCAACCTGAACGGATAAATAAACTCATATTTTTTAAAACCTTTGTCGTCGGGGGATTAGGGTAAACGGAATTTGTTGCCAGGTTTAAAATTCCCAAAACTGACATTCAGCGGACAACGCGGTATGTATTGACCCAAAGGGAGGGTCCTACCTCAACTAACTTCGTAAGCCTGGAATAAATTAATTACCTGCTCTTTTCCCTCCGGTTTTATTTACGCGGTAACACTGGATCTTGTTTTAAAATGAATGGATTTTAGAGTACGCTGGCTAGTGTAGAATGTTAACACTGGATGCAAAATTAAGTAGGCTGTAGTTTTCAGTTTGTCAACTGTATATATCCAACTGAAAGTGTATTTAGGCTAGAGGCGCAATAAATGACGTAACACGATGGTGACCGAAGTTGTACTAATGTATAATTTCAAATTTATTTTGTGTTTTTTAGGTAGCTGAATACGAACCTACATTTATTTTTCACCTCGCACTGGGGAAACATTTCACAAAATGGTAGAAAAGTGAAAAAATAGTTTAAATATTGTTTATATTCAACCAACCATATCTTTGGCATTTTATGATATTTTTCGTTGAAATTTTAATCATTTAATCTTTTAAGTATGATTTACAAAACAAGGCTGCTAAATGTCTCTAAAAACATTTCCTTGACCAGTAGTAAATTTTCAAAATTTTTTTGTGCAGTTCCAAAAGTCATTACATACTCTCTCTCTCTCTCTCTCTCTCTCTCTCTCTCTCTCTCTCTCGTAAGTAACAGTTTTTATTGAAATTTGGCGCGTATAAGTCTCGTTTTCCCATAACTCGGAACCGTTTCTCGGTTTCAGTTTTATGAAGCGATTTTTTTCATTAAAAATTAATTTTAAAAAACTGATTTTAACGAAATTGGCTTTAACGATTTTGATCAAAAGTTGTCCACCAAAAGTTGAGTGATGTATGTAGCTTCAGTATTGCAGTAAATTCGAAATAAAAGCAAAGCGCTATTCAGGAGTGAACAGAAACAATCGCGCCACGCACCTGTCTCGCTGACGCGATTTACGAAAATATTTTGTATCTTTCTTTTTCTTTTTAATATCCATATTTATGTGACTTTTGTGTTTATATTTTAATTGTTTTAAAAGATAAATGCCGCCATGTTTATAATTACGAGTCTTACCGAGGTTGAACACAAAACACACAGGAAACTCTATCGTACTACGTAGTAGTTTAATTAATTTGATGTTGAATTTAAAAACCCACTCGGAAGAAAATGGATTTTATGAAACGTAATACTGTATCTCCACTCCATCACAGCCCTTCCCCAATACCCCGAGGCAGTAAATTACTCCAGAGATATTTTGTAAAAAAAGGAATCTAAAGACGAGTTTATTACAGCTAATGAGAGACATATCCCTTGTGTGAACCTTAAATGGTTATTAGAATCCTATATCCCGTTATTAGAGGAAGGTCCAATCAAAGTTCATTGCTCTATAAAAACAGATCACTTCTACTGCGAGGATATTGCCTTATCTAGAAAACATTTACTTAAACACGTTCCGATTAAAGTGATAATTTTATATTGATATTACCCTGTCTCAGTATAGTGTTGTAGAAATGGAATCAAACCAGGAGGCATTCCTACCCGCTCCACACGCTCGCTGTTGTAAATTTTGTTAGTATAATATACCTTTAGGTTTTATGCAACGTTATGATAGACTACTAACGGCTGTTTGTGATAGCGGTCTAAACAGCTGATTTTGATCTGATTACCAGAATTCTTTCAATTTTTTGTCACTTATAAAATTTAAAATAAACGAAGCACACGGAAAAAACTCAACTTCGACTGCGGTCGGGATTAGTTTTGTTTACTACTCGTAATTTGATTTATTCCCAAAACGCTACATTAATTTTTTTTCACGTATACACACTGACTGGGGAAATCTTTATGTGTATGTCGTTTCCCGGAAACAGCTCTGACCATTTCCGGACAAAAAATCGATCTTTGGAAAATTTCTTTTTAACACGGACATATACGTATCTACCTAGAATATAATGGTAACGATAAAACCAATAAGAATAAACACTGCACAATCAGCTGATAATTAACTGTTTATGTTTAATCAGCTGGTATAATAATCCTAAATATCAATCAACATCCTCAAAATTGAATGAAGATTTATTTGTTTATTAAATAAGACAGTAATATTATTCTAGCATGGAATAAAGACAAGCAATTTACATAAGTTTAAAGGCTATTTTTTCACTGGAAACAACTCTAACGATTGTGATATAATTTTGAAATATATCATTTTCCGACTCAAAAAAGATCAGGCTTTTTTAAAAAACGAAAAGAAAATTTTAAAAAATTGAAGTAATCAATGTTTATTGCTGATTTTCATTTGTCCAGTTATATTACTGATCTTACTGTTAAATTGACATTATACACAACTGAAAATAAAAACAAAAAATTATGTTATTGAACCAAAAATAAAAATCATGTATCACGTTTTCTCTTCTTTTTTAAATTTTAATTACTGTAATTTGTTCGAAAACACGACAAATTATCACAGCTAGTTTTTAACAACGTATCCTGATCTTTATAGCTTATCAGCTGTTAAATGAAATCAGGTGATCTTTAATAATTAATATAAAACGTCTGAGTTTCAAT
Organism: Callitettix versicolor; assembly: GCA_022606455.1. Taxonomy (NCBI): domain Eukaryota; kingdom Metazoa; phylum Arthropoda; class Insecta; order Hemiptera; family Cercopidae; genus Callitettix; species Callitettix versicolor. Next base: position 76,632,444 of record CM040188.1, on the reverse strand, counting down.
ATAACTATCAAAATTAAATTAACGATTCATTTCATATACGTAAATCGGTCAAACGTCTTCGAAGTTTCCGTAGTTATCACGTGGGCCTCACACACGCAAGGTCTCCGATTCGACCCGTACGGAAACAGTCATTTTTAATTATAATTAATTTAATGCGAGACTTGCGACGATCAAAGTATACTTTTATATATGTCAATATAACATACTCTTCGCATTACGTGTCCATTGAAAACCAACATCACAACCAGCCCTAAAACATGATACATGTTAGAAAATGAACACTTGTCTATATCGTATAGAAATATAAAACATAAACGTATGTATGTCTGTACAATACATCCAACAATGCTGTAATAATTGCAGTAGCTGGGTTGGAAATGTAGTACAACGGCTTTCGTTTAATAATTCAAATATTTATTATTGTACTTTTTATATAAACAATTTTAAACGAATAAATATTAAATACAAAATGTCAGTAAAGGGTTTTAAACTCACATCGCTTAGTTTCATAAGCAGAAGTCATAATACTGAGACAAGAATGCACGTAGAAACGATCAGCTCACTGGTAGACTTAAAATTAACTTCAAGAATACTAAAATGTGCATACAGCAAGCGTGATGTTTTTATAGACGTATTATTGCGATAAAAGATGTTTTCATTAAAAAAACAAGTAGTTTTGGCCCAAATTATTGAAATAATATAAATTTTTTTCTTAGATCAAAAACTTTTAGTTACGCTAAAAAAATAGTAAGCATAAACAACGATATTTATTATAAACATGTCTGTTGATGTATATAATTTCTTATGTGTTTATTGTTTCCTTGATTGTTCATCGATTTGTCTCTGAAAGAAAAAATAGTTTAGAAATTGACAATTCATATCTCTGGAAATTAATTTTTTATTCTGTGAGGGATTTAAAGACAATTCCTTTAATTTGAATAAATTATTTGTAAATTTTCATCAGTAATGATTTTCTCCGAGTTTGAAAAGGGTATTTGAAATCAATTATCTTTGTTTCGACGTTGGAAGAATTTCACAAGTAAGTTAATAAATTGTTTTAAGCTTATCAACAAAACACCGTTTCCAATTCAGTTGCTCTCTTTTCATTATATAGATTCGTACTGTATTGATTGTTGAATTCTATTGTTGTTATTTAGATTCACGTTGGATTGATTGTTGAACTCCATTGTTAGCGGTGATTAAATTTGCATTTCAACAACTAATTCGAGTGTAGTACAAATACAACCGTGTTATATATTGGCAACAGTCTCCCGTCAAACCAGTTTTTTCAATGTTGTATAATCGTTAACTATGTTTATAAATAAATTTATGTATAATATTTTTAGAGATATACCGTTTTTGCATATTATAAAAAAATTGGTAAACATTTAGTTATAGAAATTGCAATTTAAACGTGTAAAGTGTTTTTGCTCCAGTCAATATGGCGGATGAAGCATAATAAATATAATAATAAATATACGACTCCAGATTTATAATAATTATAATCTAAGAAATATACTGTGACCTGACAGCCATATTGAACCGGCCGTTTTAATTCTGTGTATCGCTGTTTAAATATTTTATCATGCATAACTTGTTAGTATTACAACTTTGACGTACGTAAGTAATTAATTATAATTTTACACATGCAGAGATTTAGTTGCATACTTAATGTCAGTTCCCATTTACTTTCTGTTTCATATAATACGCCTGTGCTGTTATCAAAAGGAAGATGAAAAAGAAGTAAACGGAAATGGGGAGACTAAATTCGTTTGCTCGTTCGTTTCATATTTTCGTTACATTCTTCCGTTCGCAGACTTTTTTCAATTCACTTCTCTCGCCAAAACTAACATAAAAAGATTCGATTCAGAAACTGCATGTTAAGCAGTAATTCATTGTTTAATGTCGACCTACTTCTAAACTGAAAACCTTACGTTCCTATTTTGTATTGTTTTTTCCATCCTTATTCGTCAGTGAAACATACAGGGTAGGCCTAATTTCTTTGCCGACAGGTGCTGTACTCTGTTGACAAAGATCGTAACTAGCTTGAAGGCGAAGGACAACACTACGAACAAAGCCGCAGCCATTTTGGGTGAAGCGTTCTTGTCCAGTGGTCTAGCACGTGTTTCTGCAGATTTTCGTTATAATATTTGGCACTTTCAAATTTGTGACAGGTGAGTTGTGTTGAAATTATTTTATATTTGATCAATATATTCTAATAGTATCTTTTCTTACATACTATAATATGAAATAGGTAATTGTACTACTATTTCTAATATAAAGACAATAAAAATTAACCTAAAAGCTATGCCATGGGGCAAGATGGGAAAACCTACTTTGGGGCAAGATGGGGATGACCCTATAAAATTAAGTATAGCATACTCCTACAAAATAGCTTGAAAATTATTATTATTGATTTATTTGCAGAAAATGGTTCGTAACTACCAGAGGAAAACAGATCGAGGAAAATGGAGTGAAGAAAAAATGATGCAAGCTGTTCTGGAGGTGACAAATAATCGGATGGGAAGTAAAAGAGCAGCAGAATCGAGAGCTAGGGAGACTGGAGTAATAATTTTATGTTTTCCACCTCACTGCACTCATCGGCTACAGCCTTTAGACATTGCCTTCATGAAGCCTTTGAGCGTCTATTACGATCAAGAAATTTCTAACTGGCTGAGATCTAACCCTGGAAAAGCTGTTACAATGGCCCAAATTGCTGAAATATTGGGGAAAGCCTTTGTGAGAGCTGCTACCATGACAACAGAAATAAATGGGTTTCAAAGTACTGGAATCTGGCCTTTCAATCCAAACATTTTTCCAGATTCAGCATTTTCAGCGTCAGCTACAACAGATCGCCCACAGAATGTGCCTTTTCAAAATGTTCCAGCTAACAGTGATGCCCAGCCTGGGTGTTCTCATTTGGGTCCAGCTGTACATGAAGTTCAAGAAAACGACATTATTCACAATGAACCAAATAATTCTCAAGGTAATTTCACAATATCTCCTGATCAAATTTTGCCTCTTCCTCATGTAGGACGAGCGAATGTTAAACAGACAAATCGTAAAAAAGGTAAAACTGTTGTGGTAACAAGCTCTCCATACAAACATGAACTCATGGATTTAATCTTGTATAATTTAGTATTTTGTAACAATATCAGTAGATTTTAACAAAGTACTACAGTACAATGCAGTGTTTTTTTTGTATGTCTTTCTTAATGTAAAAGTACAGTATTTGCATTTTCTTAATTTACTGGTGGCTTTACCGCGGCATAGCGAATGACCTCGTTCCCTGCCTTCATTAACACAACCTTCCCACTTGTATATATAAAAGTACTCAGTACAAATGTGTACAAGTACAATTTGATTTCTCTGGTGGCTTTGTGGGGAATACATCAAATAAACGGAACATGTATTCACTTATAACTTTTTAGCGAACATCTATTGAAAAATTAGCTACTGGAATTTTTCAGATCTTGGAATGATCTAGGCACTTGACCTTTATCCTTGAGGATAACGAACGCGTATCTTCTGCTATATTGTTTTTTTGTTGAAAATTCGTTAAAATAAAATATGTCTTAATAACACACACACACATACACACACACACACACACACACACACACACACACACACATATATATATATATATATATATATATATATATATATATATATATATATATATATATATATATATATATATATATATATATATATATATAAAATGATTTCTTTTGTTGCAATGGCCTGGTAGAACTGATAGAACGCTCCTTTCCACGCTGGCGGCCCGGGTTAGGGAATTTGCACCTTTGTTAGGAATTTGCAATCTCTGCTAAGCGGGGTTCTTAAAGAATTAACTATCTTTGGTCCAAGAGTTTTTTAATACATATAAATATATTACAATATTCTTTTATTGTTTCGGTTTCAACTACACTCGATAAGAACCCAAGAATGAACACTATTGTATTACCCGATATAATGTTCTAAGACCCTTTCAGTAAAGCCGTGCACCAATTTATTTAACTAAACAAGAGAAGGGGAAGAAGGCGGCAAAAACTATCGTTTTATCCGTATACTGCTGATCCCAGTTGGAATGTCCTCTTGGAGCACCAGATACTTCTAGAGGTATAGTTGGCCTTCAAACGGCCCCACAGAATCGACTAATCGCGACTTGCTTCTTCCTCAAGCTTTTGTCTAAACTGCTGCTAAACAAGTACATAACTTGGTGGTTGTTTGTGTGTGTTATTGGTTCGATTTGATTCAATGTTGGTATAAAAAACTATTTACGTAATAGCTGAGATACGTGCGTTAACCAGCAAAATCCGTTCAACAGTTTCATAATGGTGGCCATTTCATATCTTTCTTGTCTTAAATGTTTTTCAAATTCTGATTTCGTAATCATAATCAGCGTTAAAAACTGGTATTTTGGATTTTAAAAATCTGTTGGAATAAAAAAAAATCGAATTTTTAGTTTTCGTATTTTCAATGCAGCGTGGAAATTTAAAATGCTGATATATGCAGATTGCATCGCTGGTTATGACGGTTAGTTAAAAAAGTGTAAGATAAAAATATTTGTGGAAATTCGCTGCCACAAATTCGCTGTGTTTGAAAAATTGATTTGACTGTTGGTAATCAGCGTTATATCTCATTAAATAAATATTTTACGTTTTTAATTATATTAAAAATTATGAAATAAATCCATATTATACCATAAAAAATGTTTCAATAAAATCTTACGAAAGTTTTTCATATTTTATTTTTATTTCTAAAAAATATTTTCCATAAACCCTACTTTAAACATTGGTATTTTTAAGTGTAGTAAATGGAAAATGTTTTTGTTAGAAAATTTTTATTTATATACACAATTGTTTTGCCTTGAATTTTTAATATAATTAATTTTATTTAAATACCCCCCATTTATTATTAATTATTAGGGCAAGTTAAAAAAATGTATTAGCTTCTTATTTGTGTTTTAATAGAGTGAAAATATTTAATCAAGTAGAATCAATTTGTAAATATTCTGAACATAAATACTACAAATGTTATGGGTTGGATCTTTTTAACTAGTAGTTCCAAAGTACAGTAGAATTCGCAGTAGTTTACATTTTTAATTAATTTCTTGGCCACGCTCCGCGACAGCCCTCTGGCTGTATTTTCCGCCAATTAAACAGGAAACTGTAATGTTTAAGGACAATTTCTTTTATTGAACCAAAAATAAAAATCATGTATCATGTTTTCTATTCCTCTTTATTTTAATTACGATAATTCATTTGAAAACACAAATCAACATAACTAGTTTTTAACAATATAACATAAAACTTATTATAGCCTATCAGCTGTTCAATGAAATCAGCTGATCGTTACGAATTAATATAACACAACCGATCTTTTACTATAATTACCAATATAAATTTGTGCGCTCGAATCACGCAAAATCCAACATCACAACCCGTAAAACACGATACGCGTTAAAAATGCTCCAGGATCAACTAAATTGAAAATTTTACACCTTTTCTGAATGAAGCGGTCAAAATTATAATAGTTCTTACAAAAAATAATCAGCAACTACACTCGTCATCGTTAAACGAGAGGCCGCCATCTTGAAACGAAAGTTAATGGAAAAAAGCCCTACATAACTTTTCCGGGCTTAATACAAGATGCTATCGTACCAAATTTCAAAACTATTCGTCAATGCGTTTAGCCAAAACTGCGCCACAAACAAACCAAACGTCAAACGATTTAAAACAAATACTTGCTAGTTCAAAAATCTACAACCCATTTAATATAATATCTAGAGAAACAATATTCGTAAACATTTATCAAGGTTCATTAAATTTGGACAAATTTTAAAAATTTACTCTTATTTAAAGTTTTTGTTTGAATTTTGAAATATAACTTTTGTGTAGTCAATATATCACCATCAGGTAGCCATTTTTAGTAAATATCATGCTCGAGGGACGTTTGGTTGAGGCTGTGTGATATGCCAGTGAGTGAGTGATTATGTAGTACTGTATAGATAAGGATATACGATATATTAAGTTTGAGTTAAAAAATCTTTAAATATTTCGACTTTTAGTTTGACAATGTTCCTCAAAAATTTATTGATCATATATATAATTTTTCCAATAATTTACCTACATGCGTACTAACTTTAAACACGTTCCATCTACACAGAAGTAACGAGATCCAGTGTTACCACGCAAATAAAACCTGAGGGAAAACAACAGGTATTTAATTGATTGCAAGCAGACTGAGCTAGTTGAGGTAGGACCCTCCCTTTGCGTCAATACATCCCGCGCTGTGAATTTAATGTCAGTTTTGGGAATTCGAAGTCCAGTAATGAATTACTTTCACCGTATTCCTCAACTGTACCGGTTTCAATAAATTGTTGAAAACAAACTTTCGCAAACTGAAATGTTTCACCGGAAACTGCGATCCAGAAGCGATAGGAAAACCTAAAATCGGTTCACTTTTCAAAAGGTGTTATCACATTTTTGTACGAGGGCTATTCAGAAAGTAGATTACGTTTTTGGATAAAAAAAAACTAAGTACAGGAAAAAATTTTATTATATACATTTGAAAGAGGAACTAAAATACTATTTTTCGACATAATCGCCAAACAAATTTAGACATTTGTCATATCGGTGAACTAGCTTTGAAATTCCCGTGTCGTAGAATTCCGCCGCCTGTGACGCCAGCCAGTCAGTCACGCCCGCGCGGAGATCTGCGTCGTCATCGAAGCGCTGTGTTGCAAGCCAAGTCTTCATCTTCGGGAATAAGTGGAAATCACTAGGTGCCAGGTCCGGACTGTAGGGTGGATGAGGAAAATCTCCCACTTGAAGGCCGTCAAGACGTCTTTTGTTCGATTTGCCGTGTGAGGGCGGGCATTGTCGTGCAAAAACAACACTTTTGCACTCAGTTTTCCTCTCCGCTTGTTCTGGATAGCTCGTCTTAAAAAGGTATTGCCAAACATTACGAAACTTAAGACGAGCTATCCAGAACAAGCGGAGAGGAAAACTGAGTGCAAAAGTGTTGTTTTTGCACGACAATGCCCGCCCTCACACGGCAAATCGAACAAAAGACGTCTTGACGGCCTTCAAGTGGGAGCTTTTCCTCATCCACCCTACAGTCCGGACCTGGCACCTAGTGATTTCCACTTATTCCCGAAGATGAAGACTTGGCTTGCAACACAGCGCTTCGATGACGACGCAGATCTCCGCGCGGGCGTGACTGACTGGCTGGCGTCACAGGCGGCGGAATTCTACGACACGGGAATTTCAAAGCTAGTTCACCGATATGACAAATGTCTAAATTTGTTTGGCGATTATGTCGAAAAATAGTATTTTAGTTCCTCTTTCAAATGTATATAATAAAATTTTTTTCCTGTACTTAGTTTTTTTTTATCCAAAAACGTAATCTACTTTCTGAATAGCCCTCGTATTTTCACGATTAACGTCAGCGTGCCAAATTTGAAAATAAAGGAATTAGGAATTCTACAGTAAATTAAAAATATTTACTAACCTAAAACTGTGGCTGTAGTGACTTACAGTATGATCAGGGTTCTTGCAAATCCCGCCCTCAATTAACGGACAATCAGTTTTAACGGTCCACCACCCGTCCATTTCATACATACCGTTTAACCAAGGGCTTACTGCATTTCCTAAAGTGGCAAGTTAAAAAATTAGCAGCTCACAGTTTAGTCTCAAAACACAGACCGTTAAAACAGCGCTGTGATATCAGTTTAACCGTTAACCATAATATTAAAAAAAAACTACCAGATCAACTTTATTGGAAACATTATGCCATTTCTTCTAAAAACGGTTAAAAGCATGATGAGTTTTGCCGTTCTGCCATTATTACAGGAAATAACGAGCTGTTACACTACACCGTTAAATTAGAGCCTGCCATCTTAAAACGGAAGTGATTGGCGGGAAATCTTACACATACGCCGTTCGGGTTTTACACAAGGTATCTTCGCACAAAATTTTAAAACAATCTGTCAATGCGCTTGGCGAAAACGGAGTAACAAAAAAATAATAGGCAAACAAAATGCAGAACGGTTGAGTTGAAACATAGACCCTGTTTCGGTCGGACAATTAATTGTCTGATTGCCAGAAAATGTTCACTTAACTGAACCTCCGTTAATTTTCCGTTTAAAAACTATAAATTTGCTACGGCCAGACAGAAACGCTTTCGCGCACAAAATATGCGCCGTTTTAAAATCTAAAAACTTGTTGGGAAATAAGAACAAAGCGAGCATACAGTTTATGTTTGCTTTCTGCTAAAACACGTTACAATCAATTCTATTTTAAAGGACAAAAGCAAGGCGATACTCTGGCGTGATTGATTGCTTTCATAAGTAGAGACAAGCTCTAGAAACTTACGTCGTGTCACTTGAACTGTCACCTAAGTTACTTTGCTATTGTTGGTTAAAATATCGCTTACTTTAACGTATTAGTACATTGTTAGCGAATTTTTATTGGAAAAATGAAATATTAGAGCGGGGCGACCTTGAAGTAAGTACCAATCTTGAATCCTGACCACCTTAGGGTCTATGAGGAGTCGTCAAAACTTATATAAATATATATATATATATATATATATATATATATATATATGTGTGTGTGTGTGTGTGTGTGTGTGTGTGTGTGTGTGTGTGTGTGTGTGTGTGTGTGTGTGTGTGTGTGTGTGTGTGTGTGTGTGTTTTAGCACGCTCACGTTCGTTATTTTGGTCCTATATGATTTCAAATCTTTAAACATGCATAATTTTTTGTCTTATAAGTTTTTGAAAATCCGATTTCACACCATCGTAATAATGTTTTTTTAAAAACAGTCACTCAGTTTTTAGAATTTTCAAAATCCGTTGAAATCCAGAATTTTTTGACGGTGGTCAGGATTGATTTTTTCATTTTCAATGTAATTTGAAATTTTAAAATGCTAGTATATGCAATTTTTAATGTTGATTAATGCTAATTGGAATTATCTTATCGAAAAGGGTAAGATAATCTAAAATACTTTTAGATACTTAAATACTTAAAGATAAAAAATCCGCTGCTATCACGTCAGTTTCTTTTACAATCGATAGTGCATTCAAATATTACTTCAAGTTGCGGTTTTATTACTTTACAGTAACTATACTTGTTGGTAGTTGGACTTTATTTACTTATCTATGTAATAATAATCTGTTAATATAATCTACGTTATCACTCACTCATTCAAATACCAAAATATACAGCTTTAAACAATAATCCTATGAGCATGAAAAACACTCATCGACCTGATAGTGAATGTTACAATGTTTTTTTTTTTAAATTCTATGTACTTCTTCATTTTTAACACTTCAAAAATTTCAAATCATAGTTATTTTTAAAATTTGTCAGAATTTAGTAAAACTTAGTAATGTAATACAGTTTTTTAAATAATTTTGTTAGCAAGTATAATGATTTAAAAAAAATATATAATTTAGGCTTTGAAATTTGTTGTGACATTTTAATAAAATTGTGTCGTATTTTACTTTTAAGTACCTAATTCAACGATTAAGTACGTAGTTTGGTTTTGCACTGTAAACAACGTTTTCTTTTGCTTAACGTCCGTTCTTCGTGGCAGGCTACTGATGAGGGCAAGAGATCGGCTTTAATGGAAAAAGAAAAACTTCCTGCAGAAAGTGCAGTCTCGAATGTACGTAACATTGACATACGCACGTTCGTAGACACAAACTGACCGGTGCCTTAACTACATCGGACACGCTTGGTCTATTTATAAGTATCATGCTTATCTCTGTACTGATAAAACTTATCCCATGATATAAACATGTAGCACTTAAAAATGATCAATTCTGTAACAATATATTTTCAACATGCTACTATTATACCTCTGTTAATTCTTCGCAATTTTATATAATACCCTTAAAAGTCTACTACTTGTTTTTCCAACGAGAAAGTTCCACCACAGTCTTGTATCTTCTAAAAAAATACCACTTACCTTTGCAAAGGCAAATTTTTCAAATTTATTCTTAATCTCCATTTGTCACGCCATCGCCACTTACGTTTCACATTAGGAACGCGAGATTATTGCCACACTTTTTCATTGCGTATTTCCTGTAAACATTATACCATTGTTTTTATAAAGGCCGTATTTTTATGTTCAATTTTTTACCTCTCTAAATATTTTTGTTTTAATTGTTAACAAGACAGAAATGTCTTCCATAAAAATACCTCCATTGGAGCGGAGTATTCTAAACGTTTTATATTTTTTATGCCTACAAATACTAGTTCTAGTTCTGCTTCATCTTCTCGCTAGGAAGATACAGTGTATCTTTTGTAAAATACCAAAAGTTATCCAAATAAAAAAACATTTTTAACACGTATGTTTTAGCACTCTAAATATCTCTGCTTTATCACAGAAAGGAGATATTTTTGCATTTTTTCTAGTTTCGCTGTAAATATTCCACAATGTATCACCGTACCGGTACATTATCAATATGTGTCTTTCTAAACAACCTTGCTTTACCTCAATAATGAGTCGTTTTCGCATATTTTACGTAGTACAACTAATATACCACTGTATACCTATGTAACGGCACATTTTTTATACGTTATACAGTGTATCTGTTTTAAAATACCACACCCTGCAGGGGGTGCAGACTAGCTGCACCAATTGAAAGGATTTAGACGTCCCTCGCGGTACCCAAGTCTTACACTTACAATACTACACTTACGACTTTAACACTTTACACTCACACTTATATTTAAGGAGGCGATAATAGCCTAAATGTGCTTTTCGCTTTAAATAAATAAAATACCACAATATCTTGTGACGAAACATTTTCTAGATGTTGTATACCGCACTTTTCCTAAAATACCATTATATTTGTAACAGAACATTTTCAATCTATTGTATTTTATATCTCTTCTTTACCTTAATAACATGACATTTTTTCCGTATTTTATGTAGTACAACTAACATACCACTGTATATCTCTGTTATGAGACATTTTCTGCATGTTACACAATGTACATATTTTAATTACCACAATCTTTTTAACGAGACATTTTCTAAGTGTTGTATACTTTACTTTTTGTAATATACCACTACCTTTGTAATAGAACATTTTCAGTGTATTGTGTTTTATATCAAAATATCTCTTCTTAACCTCAATAACACGATATTTTTGTCATATTTTTAGTGTCTCTAAAAATATCAGTCTAACTCTGTAACACGACATTGTTAACATGCTGTAAAAAAACTTTTGTAAGTGGACATTCTCAGTATATTGGACTTTATGTTTCTCCTTCACCTTAATAACAGTGTATCTGTACTATTTTTTTGTAACTAGTGCTGCTGTAAAAATACTACAAGGGAACATTTTCACGAAGTTGTAATTAGTTTTGTTTTGTAACGTGCTTCCCTCATTGTTCCCGGCAGATATACAACCCTCTGACTAGGCGCCACCGCCACATAATGGTTTTTACTGGTTTACTTCTACCTGTGTAACGAGCAGTTCAATAACTTGGCGGAAAGGAAAGGGCTTGGCATGGCTGGAGGAAGCCAATTACTGGAGCTGCCAACGTCGCCTTAATTACAACTTTACTTCTGCTTGCCTTCATTAACAGTATTCATGGTAAAAACTGAATTTTATATACGTAGAACCGCCATCACAATATATTGTACACTCACCGTTTAGACAATATAGTGAAACAGATCGACTTTATCGATTGGCAAGGTTGATATAATCAATCTACATTTCAATTGTTTTAGAAATTTTTATTTAAGGCGAAAAGCACATTGAAGCTATTATCGACTCCCTAAATTTAAGTGTGAGTGTAAAGTGTTAAAGTCGTAAGTGTAGTGTTGTAAGTGTAAGTGTTTGTTAGACATGGGTACCGCGAGGGACGTCTAAATACTCTCAATAGGTGCATCTAGTGTGCACCCCTGCGGGGAATTGTTTTAGAAGCAAATCAAGTAGTTTTTACTTTAATGTCAGTTCGTCTGTTACTGAATGCAAAAAAATAATATACATAATTTAATATTAAACAATTGTTATTTATTCAATTAATATTGATTAAGAACATATAAAAAGGTTTACATTAATTTTATAAATGCAATATTCGTGACCTCGGGCGGGGTGACTGTGCAAGCTGAAAATTAGTTTTTTATAAGAAATAATTACAGTAGATATAATGGCGAATTTTGTTTTAAGGTTAATTTTGTAACATATTTTTATTACAAAAAAGACTTTCAAAATGTGCTAAAATTTACCTTAGAGTCTTTCAATTTTATAACTAATAAGGTTGTCTGTATTCTTCTGGATTTTGGTCTTCCTGTTTTCATACTTGATTATTTATTTATCTTCCGCTGGTCGTTGCAATTATGTTTCATTCGCTTAACGCTTATCAAAAATCTGATATCTCTCATGGTTTAAATGTTACTAAAAATTGTTTTCTTCTTCGTGATTCCTTATTAATCTATTTGCGATATATTGGTTTATTCTTGTCTGACGTCCTACCTTTTTATTGGTTGCATCTGGCATATTTTACCGCTTTTTCGCTGATTGGTTCGTATTATATTTCACACATAGGCCTGTTGTCGATCAGCTGTTCTACCTATGCCTACTTTATTTTCAACTCAATAGCCTAAACGTAATATATAAATATAAATGTTTGTACTATGACACAGTGTGTATGCATCATTTGATAAATGAATCGATCGATTCTTGTAAAAATAAACAATGTTTTAGTTACCTATTCTCGAAATTCATCAAACAACATTTCGGTAGCAATGTTTTAGTAAAAAAACTCTTAAAAACTATCAGTAATCGAATTTAATGAAGTAGACTCTAACGATTTTCTTAACTTTTTTAAATCCAAACTTTTAATGTTAGCTTTGGCGAGAAGAGTGAATAGAAAAAATCTGTCAAAAGGACGAACGTAACGGAAATGTGGAACGAACAAACGAACAAATTTCGTATCTCCATTTCTGTCACTTTCTTTTTCTTTCTCATTTTCAATAACAGTACACGCGTATTATATGAAAACGTTGTGTTGCTTTCCTTAATTGAAGAACACCCGCACGTTGTAACTGTTTCAAAATTAATAAAACTTCTATAATAAAAAATGATAATTTTGTTTAGAATATTGTAGTTTTTAACAAAATAACCTGGAACATATTATTATCAAGTGTTCCTAAAAATATCACATTGTAACTCTGTAACAAAACATTGTTAACATGTTGTATAAATTCACCTGTTGTAAAGTACTTTTGTAAGTGGAATTTTCAGTATATACGCGTATTGTACTTTGTGTTTCTCCTTGAACCTATCAGCTGTTCAGTGAAATCAACTGATGGTTACGATTTAATGTAAAACAACTGATCTTTTACTATAACTACAGTACATAATATCTAAGCTAGGTTCACGTATTTATTTATTTAAATAACCAGACATTTGTAAACATATCTTCAATCTAATTATATTTTCAACAAAGATATCATTAACAAAAACTTCGCTTCTGTCGATAACTCCCCGAGTTCCACACGTATACGTTTTTTTCAAATAATATTTTATGTTTTACAGCGTTTCATTGTTGATTAATTGAATATGAATAATATTATTACATTTTGATCGGGCTTAGGCACTATTTTAGAATATTAAAACCCTGCAGGGGGCTGCAGACTAGCTGCACCTATTGAGAGGATTTAGACGTCCCTCGTTGTACCCGAGTCTAACACACACTTACACTTACAACACTACACTTAATACTTTACACTCACACTTACATTTAGGGAGACAATAATAGCCTCAATGTGTTTTTCGCCTTAAAAAAAAAGAATATTAAAAACTAAAATTACGGGGGGAAACGCTCAAAATGAAGACTTGTAATCAGTGAAATCACTGTTACAACCAATGTCACAACAGGTATTCTAATCACTTCTAACTTTGCTGGCTTAGTTATTTCTGATTTCCTCGCATCTTCCGTTTGGTGGTGTACCATACGGTAACTGTTTACTATACTGGCATCACCTGTAAATTTCTATAAACTTTATTTTATTAGTGAACAAATATTTACAGAGACAGGAAAGTAAAATTTAATAGCTTTTACTTTACTAAAGCTTATCTAAGTGGTCGTTTATTGGTTGCGCGGAAACGACAGTAGAGCACTGTTCAGTGGTTATGAACCAAAATGGTGTTTCCTAGCCGCGATGCTAAGTCAGGCCCTAGTTTAGTTAGGGTTTTAAGGCTGACATAATAACTTGGCTAATCTAACATGGTGTGAGTGGAAATAACGTAAGATTTTCACCTATTTTGTTTCTCCGATTTTTAAAATGTCTGTCTTCCGTTAAGAAGCAAAAATAAACATGTAACAATACACAAAACATAGTGCTAGTCATGGCTAATAATAACCTGGGTCAAAATCTACTTCGATAATAACGTGGACAAATTTGTTAACCAGCTATTTTTTCAACAGTTTCAAAACGGCTGTCATTTGAAATCTTTAAAAATTAGTAACTTTTTTGTCAAGTAATTTTAAAAATCTGGATTTCACTATCGTCATCAGCTTTTAAAATTACATAAATTAGTATTTTTAATTTTCGAAAACCGCTGAAATTAAGAATTGTAAGTTAATGGCGGTCAAGGTTTATTTTAATATGTTCAATACAATTTGGAAATATAAAATGCTAATATATACATATGTTAATGCTGTTTATATGGTGAAATCGGAGTTTGAAAAAGAGAGTTATTTATAAAATTAATTTTTAAATTCGCTTCCATCACGTCAACAAGGCCTGCCGTGATTATTATATGTCTTGTCGCGTTACAATATTTTTATTTTATTTAAGCTATTTAACAAGACATTGAGTTATTGAAACATCACACAGTTTAAGATAAATTGTCATTCATAATTCAAACTCTTTTTGTCTCTCTCGTTAGGTTGCTGAAGGGGGTTTTCATCCCCAATAGTCGTGTTTTATTCATTACCTCTTGTTAAAAACTATTTCTTGTCTGAAAATTTATTTTCCCGGTGGAGAACCTTTTGTTAATCCCCTTCGTTAAAATTTCTATAGAAAACCTTGTGATATTGTAACCTAATTTTGTGATGAAACGTAAGCAGTAAGAATTTACTCCAATTTTGACTGCTCACTACGATCGAAGCTGAAGTAATAAATACATCCATAACAACACAGATAAATGCCGATTTTTATCTGAAGATCAATTTTTGCACGCCTTTTACAAAGCTGAAACGACGTATATGTAAGATTTTTTTACCATTCACTGTTTTTAAGATGGCTGTCTGTGGTTTGACTATGACGAGTGTTCGCAGTTTTAGGCAAACGCATTGATAGATTGTTTTGAAATTTGGTAAATACCTTGTATAAAATCGAAAAGACGTATGTGTAGCATTTCCCCCCATTCACTTCCGTTTCAAGAAGGCGACCTCTGCTTTAACGATGACGGGTGTTGTTGCTGGCTATTTCCTGTAATTATAGCTGAACGGCAATACCAGTCATAATTTTGACAGCTTCTTGGAAAAAGAGCATACAATTTCTAATAAAGTTGGTAACATTTCCTCTAAAAGTTATGGTTACCGGTTGACACAGCGGAAAAAAATTATTTCCATAAATTTATATTTGACTCGGTATTGATTTTCCAATGCACCTAAACGAATCATGGTGGCAAACATCCTCTATTAAGCTAAAGGAAGCTAAAGGTTCCGCTTCACTCGAGTGCAAGGTAATGCCATCACCTCACCGCAAACAGTAATTAATTGAAGGGGGAAGTATTGAGGAAGCTAAGATTATTCAATATCTAAATACAGATACACAGTGCGACATCTATTGGTTAATAACAGAACTATTCTGTCGTACTGTATCTGCGTCTTATTGGAATTCACCTACGGTCAGTAAAATTTAGGGATGTTTAAAAATTTTACGATGTTAGGGATGTTACGATCATGTTAAGGATGTTTAGAAATGATACGACTGAATTGCCCTCATTATCTGTTTGGGACGAGGGCTCTAATTGCCCCCATGGAACTGTACTCAGTAATCACAACTTTCGAAAATCAGTTAAACGTACAGTTATGATAAAATGAAAAATACTATAATATAAAATGATACTATACAAAAAAATCCTTATACTATAAAATGAAAAATAAGATACACATATTTATTTATTATATTAAGAATTAATTGACAATAAACTGTGTAAGACGGCTTAAATATTGATTACAACACGCTACATGGGATGGAATAGCATTCAAAAAATTCTATGAAAACTGGAATGAGTTAGAAAACTAATATACATGCCTTAAAGTTGTCCTTGTTGCTTACAAATTTCGATATATCTCGAGAACGTATGAACGTAAAATGATTTATAAAGGCTTTAAACATTGCTTACGATGCAACACATTGAATGAAGTATTTGAAAAATCTTATCAAAACTGTAATGAACAACATTGAAAACACAAATATACATGCCTTAAAGTTGTCCTTGTTGCTTACAAATTTCGATATATCTCGAGAACGTATAAACGTACAACGATTTATAAAGCCTTAAAATATTATTTATTTATTTAAACATTATTTATTATTAAAGATTATTAAACATTAAACATTATTTATTTAAAACATTATTTAAAACATCGAATGAAGTATTTGAAAAATTCTATCAAAACTGTAATGAGCTACAGTGAAAACACAAATATACTTGTCCAAAAGTTGTCCTTGTTGCTTACAAATTTCCTCAAGAACGTATAAACGTACAATGATTTATAAAGGCTTAAAACATTGCTTACGATACACCACCACATCAAATGAAGTATTCGACAAATTCTATGAATGAAAACTGCAATGAGTTAGAAAACTAATATACATGCCTAAAAGTTGTCCTTATTTGCTTACAAATTTCGATATATCTCAAGAACGTATAAACGTACAATGATTTATAAAGGCTTAAAACATTGCTTACGATACCACACCACATCAAATGAAGTATTCGACAAATTCTATGAATGAA
This sequence comes from Callitettix versicolor, assembly GCA_022606455.1. Lineage (NCBI taxonomy): Eukaryota > Metazoa > Arthropoda > Insecta > Hemiptera > Cercopidae > Callitettix > Callitettix versicolor. Next base: position 76,615,433 of record CM040188.1, on the reverse strand, counting down.
AACTGCAATGAGTTAGAAAACTAATATACATGCCTAAAAGTTGTCCTTTGTTGCTTACAAATTTCGATATATCTCAAGAACGTATAAACGTACAATGATTTATAAAGGCTTAAAACATTGCTTACGATACACCACCACATCAAATGAAGTATTCGACAAATTCTATGAATGAAAACTGCAATGAGTTAGAAAACTAATATACATGCCTAAAAGTTGTCCTTGTTGCTTACAAATTTCGATATATCTCAAGAACGTATAAACGTACAATGATTTATAAAGGCTTAAAACATTGCTTACGATACACCACCACATCAAATGAAGTATTCGACAAATTCTATGAATGAAAACTGCAATGAGTTAGAAAACTAATATACATGCCTAAAAGTTGTCCTTGTTGCTTACAAATTTCGATATATCTCAAGAACGTATAAACGTACAATGATTTATAAAGGCTTAAAACATTGCTTACGATACACCACCACATCAAATGAAGTATTCGACAAATTCTATGAATGAAAACTGCAATGAGTTAGAAAACTAATATACATGCCTAAAAGTTGTCCTTGTTGCTTACAAATTTCGATATATCTCAAGAACGTATAAACGTACAATGATTTATAAAGGCTTAAAACATTGCTTACGATACACCACCACATCAAATGAAGTATTCGACAAATTCTATGAATGAAAACTGCAATGAGTTAGAAAACTAATATACATGCCCAAAAGTTGTCCTTGTTGCTTACAAATTTCGATATATCTCGAGAACTTATAAACGTACAATAATGTATTATAGCTTAAAATATTGCTTAAAACACGCCACATCAAATGAGTTCTCACCAAATAAATTCTAAAATCGTTCTAAGGGGTTTTAAGTAGGTAAACATAACAACAAACATTCATTTATAAAGACAAGTAAATTTATGTCACCACATCAATTATTTTGTTTACCTCCCTACAGGGGGTGCAGACTAGCTGCACCTCTTGCGAGGATTTAGACGTCCCTCGCGGTACCCGAGTCTAAAACACACCTACAACACTACACTTACGACTTTAACACTACCCTCACATTAAGGAGGCTATAATAACCTCAATGTGCTTTTCTCCTTAAAATAACAAAAACAAATTGTTTACCTTATAGCTAATTATAATAATAAGTTTTCAGTTAATCACACTAGGATAAAAAATACAAGAAATCACTAAAAAAAGTAGGAAAGACAATCATATGTTTTTATTTTTAAGTGTTTTCATATTTTCTACAAAATTATTTCAATTATTTTAAATAGTTTTTGTGTGAATATCTACAATATTATTACATGAATTTATTGTTTCATAAAACATGTGTAAATATATGAATGTAATAGTAAATATTTGGGTTAGGTTAGTATTGGAAATTTAATTATTAGTTTTGATATTTAATTATAATTTGGCACTTGTTAATATTAAGAAAGATGTTCAAATAAAAACGAGCGAGTGAACATTACTAAACTGATCAGGGGAGCATCTAAAGATCCCGACTTTTGAGGGTTGAAGGTATTCCAGAGTCTGTTCTAACCATAGAGACCGTACGTGCCTTCCCGTTTCCACTCTGCGTTTCCAACAAAACGTCTGTCCTTACAATGGGATGTAATTGTTCAGCCCAGTATTTCTTATAAACAAGCGTATCTTACTCACTTCAAAATCTGCTTATTCAATAAAACTTGAAAAATTTTGTTTAAAAAAATATTAGAAAATATTCTTATCACTTTTAATAAGAAGGAAAAGTGATCCCTATCACATCGATAGTGGTCAGGCAAGGTGGCAATGTTGACTGGCATTTTTAGTTTTTTTTTACTCTGTGAACTAGATAGAGGTATAATATAAATGTGAGAAAGTTTGTGTAATATTTTTACACTATTTACTTTATAGAGTATAGCTGAATACCTGTGCTTCGCTACAATATTTTCGTTTAACATGTTTGGTACCGAAAAATGTTGAGATAATGAACAAACAATATATAAACGAACGAAAAAGACACTGTAAGTTTGTGCTAGTCCGTCTATGTACACAGTAATTAATGCGATAATTTAGCATTAATTATTGATTATAAGCATTAATAATGAAATATCGCTACGATTTGACGACTGAAATTGGAAAAAACATTACTTAGTACCTAAAGTGTTTGTATGCAAAATTTCATGAACTCATTAGTTTAAACTTTTATTCCGGAAAACATACTTTTGTTTTTAAAGATATATATTACCTACAGTGCATTTCATTACATATTTTTAGTATGATAGCATGTATGTTTGTTTTTGTTATTTTAAGGCGAAAATCACATTGAGGCTATTATCGCCTCCCTAAATGTAAGTGTGAGTGTAAGGTGTTAAAATCGTAAGTGTGTGTTAGACTCGGGTACCGCGAGGGACGTCTAAATCCTCTCAATTGGTGCAGCTAGTCTGTATGTAAGCAGTCTGCGTAGTACTTTTTAAATTTTTATCTATATATTTAAAATAATTTGGTGAACTACCAGGCCTAACAATCACCGCGCTTCACTCTTGAACTTTAAATGTGTCATTTTGCAGTGAAAATTCGATACAGTTTTTGTAACTTCATTTAAAATACACCTTTTAATTAAAAAAATGTTATAGGGATTTCAATCAGCTGTTTGTTTTCCACTTTTTTGTTTATTTACTTTTCAGTAAATATGACTAGGTTTGTTTTCTTGTGTGCTTTTAATTTCCTTTTACAGTTGTCTGTCATTGTACTATCCTCTTTGTTCCCTTAAACACATACCTCCTGTGGTTCCGTAAGTAGTTTCTCCGTCTCCTGTCCCCTTTCTAAAACCCAAGGAAGGAGACAGAATTTTCTCTGCTTGCTTCATTTCTCATAATTAATTGCTATTGACGTTATCACTTCGGCTGTGGTTTTTTATTACTATTGTTCGTTTTAATCCCACACATTTTGATTAATCGAAAATATTGACTAAATAAATTATGATTTGTATCGACGATATTTTCCAAATAGATAATCGATCATTGCAATACGCTTTTCAGTCTTATTGGTTCGTTGAAAATATGAAGAAAGAAATTTGGAATAAATAATAAAGTTTAATTTTATTGTTAAAACTTTTTATTATTGAAATTATTTAAAAATGTACAAACTTTATCCAACCCAAATTTGGAATACAAATATCGTAGCAATTTTCATTCATACAATTTCACAAAAGTATAAGGTACAAAAATGATTGTGATGATAGTAAGTTTTGTTAATTTTTGGAAATTCTCTTCCATAATGTCAGCAATACAAATGAAATTATTTACAAATTAGCAATTTAAAAATAACAATTGATTTTTTTCTTCGTCTCAAAACTTTATAATCGATAACAGCTTATGTAAAATATTTGATAATGTAATAGAACGCTGAATGCGTTCCATGTGTGGACAGTTTTTCTGTTCTGTCTTTGGAAAGTTATAAATAAGTATTGCCAGATCCCTAAAGGCGTTTCAACGAATTCCCTAATGCACTTCCATGATTAAAATTGTATATGAGTACTGCACAAACTTTCTCTGACAAAAATTACTTTCATGCACGACGTTTTTATTGAAACGAAGCTTTTAATGTGCTTTGGCGAAAGATGTAACGGAAATATGAAACGATCAAACGAGTTTAGTCTCTTTATTTCTGCCTCTTTCTTTTTCTTTCCCTTTTTTGACATCAGTACACGCGTATTATATGAAAACGTTGTGCGGCTTTGGTTTGGGTATTTTATTTTAGTTGATGAACACGTGCACGTTGTAACCTTTTATAATACATTCGAAATTAATAAAAACGCCTATAATAATTGTTGTAAATGTTTATAGTTTTTAACAGCTTAACCTGAAACTTATCAGCTGTTCAATAAAATCAGACACATGCAGATTAAATTCAGAACGGTCGAGTTGAATCAAGAAACCTCGCTTCTCTCGCTCAACTAATACTCAGAAACAAGATTATTCTATATATTTATAAGGTTTAAAATAACACACACACACACACACACACACACACACACACACACACACACACACACACACACACACTTTTACTTATTTGCGGCAAGGGGTTCCTCTGTAACCCACGGTAAGTCGATAAATTATGATCTTTTGCAGTTTCAAAACAATCACAACAATCACCTGTTTTTGCCGTAATGAAAGCGAATTACCAAAATGTTTTCTTAATTTTAATTTAGTTAAATAAGTTCTCCATCATGATCAGCTCTAAAATTTTATAGAAAATGAATCCTGACCGCAGTTAATTATCGGACTTTCAATGAATTTTTAAAATTTATAACGACAAATTCAGGTTTCAATATAATTAACAAGAAAAAAGTTAAAATAAATATACGATTTTTTAAACATTTGGAATAACCGCCATTTGGAAACTGTTGAGCGGGTTTTGATCCTTTCAAATGAGGGCGACCACCGGATGTGAAGCGGAGCTTTGCTAAACTGAGCCGAGCAGAGCGGTTGCCGGAAGTTAAATGGCAACCGGAAGCGGAATTTATTTTAAAGAACTCCTTTGTACCGTTTAAATATAAATATTTATGTCTATTGTAATGGATTTTATGAAACTACTATTCAAAACCCGTATGTTAGGCAACGAGAAGTAATAAGTTTGGCGGCTTGCTCAGTGTGATGGAGGCAACTTCAAAACCGAATCTAGACAGAGTCGAAGTTTCGCGGAGCGGAGCCCAGCGACTCCGCTTGACTCAACTCAGCTCCGTTACGCTTTCAGTGGCCGCACTTACATTCAAAACAATAGGTTAGATTTTTAATTTGTAGTCCGCTCCGCTTAGCGTAACTCCACTGAGCATTTGGTGGCCACCCGGTCTCATACTTGAATTGGTATTAATGAACCACTAAAAATGAACCTGATTTATTTTTGTATTTTCATTATAACATTAGAAATTTTAAAATGCTAGTTATTGCAAAATTTAACTGCGATTATAATATTGAAATCTAATTTTATAAATTGTTAAGAAAATATTTTTGAAAACTCACTTTCAACTTTTTGCTGTTATAACCTTAAAACAGACATTATAAAATTCCAATATTCTACTTTTTCTAGTTTCAACGTTTTTTGAACAACTCCGAATATTTTCACTCCCTGCGCCACATTATTTTGTTTTTATTACCTTCAATTCTATTTTAAGATCAGACCCAATAGCGATTCGGCATTTTAGGATCACTAAAAATAACAATTTAATTTTCAGTGCCAGTTAAATAAGCAGAGTGGTTTTATCGTGTGTATATTCACTGTTGTTTATTGCGTCTCCTTTTTACGTTGCTGTATAATTTTATGGGATTTCCATTTTAAAAGCACAATAAATCCGAAAATTAGTAATAAATCAACACGTTAAGTATTATTTAAGATCACCTGTAATTGTCTGAACTTTATTGATTTTGAAGCGATCAAAATTAGACTAAAGAGTCTGTAGACAATTTCGGCCATATTGAATCTATTGTTCATAAGCGAGATTAACGATAAAGATAATTAACGATACAGATTACAGCGATATTTGTTAACATAAATTTAAGTTTTTTATCTCATTTGAAAGCTCTTCTACGTGGATATATAGTCGGGTTATTGTATTTTGCATACATTTTTTTAAAAGATAAATTAAAGATTTTTAATAACAAAACTTATAAGCTAAACGTAAAAAGCGTTTATATACCATGCGTTTATTAAGCGACCACTATCAAAAGAATCTGAATAGAATCAGGGTTTCTGCGCACTCAGCTGCGCATTGAGGTAGTTTAATAAGAAGCTGCGCACTGCAGTTCCAACCAAGGTTCTTTTGTTTGTGCTCTAATAACAAAATGAATTAAATATAATTTTATTATAACAAAACGTACACGTATGGAACTCGAGAAGTACCGACAGAAGCGATGCTTTTGTTAATGATATCTTTGCTGAATATATAATTAGTTTGAAGATATGTTTACAAATATCTTGTTTTGTTTAAATAAATAAATAAGTGCAACCTAGCTTAGGTGTTATTTACTAGATAAAAGATCAGTTGTTTTATATTAATGCGTAACGATCAGCTGATTTCATTGAACAGCTGACAGGCTATAAAAAGTTTCAGGTTATGTTGTTAAAAACTAGCGATATTAACAAAAACGATTATATTAATTTCGCATGTATTAACGGTTATAAAGTGTACGTGTTCTTCAACATAGGAACAATAGTGAAATCAAAGCAACACAACGTTTTCGTATAATATGCGTGTACTGTTATCGAAAAGGAAAAAAAAGGGATAGAAATATAGAGACGAAATGCTTTTGCTCGTTCGTTCCACAGTTCCGTTATATTTTTCCGTTCGGCAGACTTTTTTCTATTCACTTTTCTCGCCAAAGCTAACATTAATAGCTTCGCTTGAAAAAGTGGTGTTATTCGTATTTTAATTGATTAACATTAGCCTAATACGGAATAGACTCAATACAACTGATACGGTTCACAGATTCCAAAAAGGGTTATACCCTTGATTTCAGATTCGAATTGACTCTTCTACAAGGTGATTCAAAACTATACAACGGTAATCTCTTGGGAAATTACTCTATGTTTACAAATTTGAAAAAAGTTCATATAAAGCTATGCAGAAAACTTTTCTTTCTATCTTTAGTCGCCATTTTGTTTTTTACAAAATATTTTATATATCTAGAACGTTTTTGTAGATAAAATTCAAACTTAACACGCTTTTTTACCTGATAGAGGTCTCATTTGAAAAAAACAAACAAACGTTGACTCGTTTTAAAATGGCAGACGTTTAAGTATTTAAAAAAAAATTAAGTCAATTTTAGTGACAAATATCAAAGTTTAATTTGACATCGCGTGGTGTAATTTTCAAAACTATGAGGTGCAACTCACATTTTGAAAGTTATATTACTCGATAGAAATTAAAAGGGCTACAAACAATAAATTGTCGAAATTTTCGAAAATCCGAAATTCTTCTCTATCGCATGAAGAAGGCTTAGTTTGAATTTTATTGGTGAGATATATCTTATTACAAAAATGGCGGCTAGCGGAAAAATGAAACGGTTTTTGACATACGTTTATAAACATTTGTTATATTTTTAAGTATAGAATCAGCTCCCGAAACATTGCCGCATTGTTCTGAAACACCCGATTTATATAAACACACTGCATTTGTTCTACAATGATAATTTCATTCATCTTGTAGTCCTTAATAAATTCAATTAACGTGACCCTGGAAATATGACATTTTTGGTAAAACTGAAAGGGTATTTATTACTTTGAGAATAAGTAACGAAAACAAAATTGCATTATAAAATATTTATGAAACAATGTTCAACTTTATTTTGGGGTTTTTGCACCTCAATTATTTCTGTAGAAAGTTTAATTGAACTGCAGCTTTTCGGGCTTAAGACCTTTCTGATTTACGGTCGTTTCAAGGATTTCGATTTCCCGACGTCATTTCTTTGCAAAGAGTGGCAACGAAGTCTGCCAAGAACCCTTACAGTCACATTTCTTTCTCTCGTTACAGAGAAAGTATCGAATTGAAACTACAATTGGGGTGATATTAGTGAAAAAAAATCAATCTTGAGATTTTGATATTGTTTTATTAAATTAGTTTTTTAAAGCATTGTTTTAATTGGCTAATTAATTCAACTATTGTTCATCAATAGTAACTAGTGAAACTAAAATTTGTGTGATAATCGTGAAAAAAAATCGTTCTTGAGATTTCGATATATTTACCTTTTTTCAGGGCTTCCTAAATTAAAAAAATAAGTTTAACCCCATCTCTCTCTCTCTCTCTACAATTTAATAAATATTGTTTTATTTAGGGCTGTTCAAACAATAGTTTTGCAAATCTAGAGGCCGGCGAGTGTATATGTGTAGGGTGACAATCTAACTACTAGATATAGGGAATTCCATGATACATTTTTCATTCTCTTTATCGAACTGAACTGTTATGGCTACAAGGCCGAAATTTGATATACTTGTAGAAATTCCTAAATAGAATTTGCATAGTTATTTTTTACGTAGGTCTTGGGTTTGAATCCTTAGATAATAAACACAAAGTTACTAACACTTCTTTTTTAACGTGCGTGGGTAGTATCGACACATGAAAAATCAGCTTAACAGTACAGTTCATTAAAGAGTAAAAAATCTGATAAAAATTCCTTATACATAGTAGTTAGATCGTTTACCCTGTATATACATTAAAATATATGTGTCGGGACGGGCTTTCTATTCATGATCCCGGGTTTGAGTTTTACCATAAAGATTGCTCAATAGTTCATTATTTCAATGGAAAATTTGTTGACAAAGTAAAAAGTTCAAATATGTATGGTAAATAAGTACATCATGTTGAAACAAGATGTTATATAAACTCTAAGATTACTTGCAATTTATTATGCCCTAGATTTATGCTGTGAAACTAAAATGTCACGACAAAACGGCAAAAATCAACGATGGTTTTTGTTATTTTAAGGCGTAAGCACATTGAGGCTATTATCGCCTCCATAAATGTAAGTGTGAGTGTAAAGTGTTAAAGTCGTAAGTGTGTGAATTAGACGCTCGGGTACCGCGAGGGACGTCTAAATCCACTCAATAGGTGCAGCTAGTCTGCACCACCGCGGGCGGTGAAGGATAGAATCATAGAGGCAAGTTATGTTACGTGCAATATGAACGTGTTGACAACAACGATTTAAAAAAAAGTTAAAAGTGTTGTAAAGTAGGCATGGACTGGTAAAGTGGAGAAACGTTTGCAAAGTTAGAATAGTAAACACGGCACGCAGCAAATTTCTTAAAGTATTTGCATTGAAAATACGAAAACGCGCGCGCGCGTACACACACACACACACACACACACACACATATATATATATATATATATATATATATATATATATATATATATGTGTGTGTGTGTGTGTGTGTGTGTGTGTGTGTGTGTGTGTGTGTGTGTGTGTGTGTGTGTGTGTGTGTGTGTGTGTGTGTGTGTGTGTGTGTGTGTGTGTGTGTGTGTGTGTGTGTGTGTGTGTGTGTGTGTGTGTGTGTGTGTGTGTGTGTGAATATATGTCAATATGTGAACTAGATGTCGAGATAAGTGTTCATTTCTAAGTCCCGGTTTGGCTTTTGCAATCATAGCTACTTCAATAGCTCATTTTTCCAGTAAAAACTTGCTAATAGGAGGCGAAGACAGCAGACACTAGTGGAAGACAGCAGACACTAATATGAGACAGTAGACACTAGTGGGATACTGTAAAGTTTTCGTGGCAATTGAAGGCATGAAACGTATATATATTCCTACGTAAATGCATAACATTTTCAGTGTAAAACGGTTTGCGTCGGTGATGAGCAAAGCATCGCAATCAGTTTCAGTAAAACAAAAGGAAATGTTTAAATTGTTTCTGACAGCCATATACCTACATTGTTGTCAAACGACATTCTCCTCGTAACTGCTGTTATTCCAACTGTTGTTATTCTTTGATATGTCAGAGCCCCGACATTTGTTAAGAAGCGGACGCAACTTTGATCTGCAACGATGTCTAACGTCTGAAACAAAACAGGAGGTTAAATACGTGTTTTCTGTTTTATTTTGTAAGCATTACGAGTTGCTTGTGACAAAAATATTGATTTTTGTAGGTAACGATCATACATTTTGTTTGGGTTTATGCACTACACTTTCAGAAAAATTGATCAAAATCTTTAGAGACGATTTTGTGGGTTTCAACCAGTAAAGAGTTTGAAATGAAAATAAAAAGTGGTTCCGCTAAACCAGCCGTACACGTTAAATTTCATTGTGCACACACACACACACACACACACACACACACACACACACACACACACACACACACACACACACACGAGGTCTGTCTAAAGAGTACCAGTCATTAAATTTTCCCGCACACAGTAGTGATGCTAGGGCGGCGCCACTGTGCATAGTAGAGGGAGACAGTTTAATGCGCCTGCTTGAATTTGTTCATTGTGTTTGAGTGTATCAGTCGCTGCCTGCTGGCCACTGATTGATGTGTTTTTATAAGTGCTCATCTAATTTTTGATTTCTCTCAAAATGACTGAACTAGTTGAGCAGAGATATTGAATCAAGTTTTATGAAAAGCTTGGTAATTCTCAAAGCTAAACGATTTGTATAGTTTATCAGGTGTTTGGAGACGACGTTGTGGTGGTAAGACAAATCAAAAATGGCGGCACACTGGTGGAGAATGGACAACGTTTTGGGAGGCAACAAACCGCTTGGATTGCAGCTGTTGTTGAAAGGGTTGAAAATCTGATACTGGGTGATTGTCGTTTGACCGTACAAGAGATTGCCAAAGAAGTTGGGATCGGTAAAGATTCTGCCCAGGCAATTTTTCGTGATGGTTTGAACGTGCACGAAATTGCAGTAGCTGCAAAATTTGTGTCTAAACTGCTGTCTTGACGTTGCACAGGACCTGCTGGACACTGGACACCGTGATTACTAGAAATGAGTCATGGGTGTACGGGTACAAACCGGAAACAAAAGCACAGTCGTCACAATGAAACGCGAAGTTGGAGATGAACGTTATTCAAAAAGAATCCTTTAGACTCAAATTTCGGAAGTGGAAGGCTAAGTGTTGCGGAGACGCAAAGGGCCTAGAGTCCATACCCCGCCTTGTGCCTGGTAAATTTTTACCGGCCAAAGCTCGGATACATTTTAGACAGGCCTCGTCGAGGTCAGCTTTAAATTTTTCGTATTTACAATGCAATTTTAAAATTTAAAATGCTAATATATGCATATTTTAATGCTGCTTATGATAGTGAATTAGGAGTTTTCGAAAAGACGGTGTGATAAAAAAATTAAATTTGGAAATAAGTGTGGCATCAGCGAGACAGCTGTATGCCGCAATTTTTTGGATCCAAGTTACATGAAAACTGGTATGTCCACTAAAACCTCGATGTATATTTTTTATAAGATCATCATATTTTCTTTTAAAACAATTTTTTCAATCCCTTTAACATTCACTATACAGGGTAAATTTGGAGTTCAATTTATTTTATGCTGAAATAATTTAAATTAAATTAAACACGATCTCATCAAAGCAGACTTGTGTACTTTGCTCTAAGCAATTAATCGATACTATATTGCAGTAGATAACCTAATTGTATACACTCTAGTGTCTATAATCTGATTAGAAAGTTATGATTATTAATATAGATATATATGTTAGTATCGTGGGGAATGGAACATTATAACTCCAGTTAACTGTTTTAAGATCACTATAGGCAAAGCTAATTACTTATAAATTTGCACGCTTGTTTGTCTGTCTGTCAATTTGTAATGCACTTCGTACTCGTAAAGTTTTTGATAAAAACAAGGCGTTTTAAAGATAACAAATAAAAATTTTCTACCATTTTTTAAATATTTTACCTCAACAAAAGCGTCTTTTGAAAAATTAACCAACAACTTTAAAGGTTTTCCCTTCGACCTATTGTACTCTGGGTAAATATTAGTAATTTTTAATTATCGAGCATCAAATTTGTTTCAAAAAGAGCACTTATATCTTACGCTACAAAAGCGGTACAGTCCTCCACGCGAAGTACAGACGACACAAAAGTCAGGAGATCCATTCTAGTTAGAACAATTCTGTTCTGTTATCGACAAAAGAACAATATATCGATCTAATCGATATCGTTTGATCAAATTTGTTCCAAGTTATAGTGGGTAAAATATCAATGTCAATTTTCTTTTGTCGAAAAACTATCGACGTTTTGTTTTTCCTAAAACCGCCCATTTACTTTGATCGAGTGTTGTCTGTAAGTCCTCCTGAAATCTATTTTGTAAACTAAAAGAAAATATCTAATGAAAATGGGAATTTTCTCAAACTCGATTTTCTGTTTCAAATGTTCGTTGTTTATAAAGATTCATAACAGAAATGATTATACCAAATTTGTAATTTACAGTCTAAGAGTAACTCGGAACGTGATCGAAATATTGATTTCGTTGTGTTTTCGATTGTCTCTTCATCAGTGAATTTGTTTTTGTTATATTTGATAAAATGACTACATACAGGCTAATCAATATGCCTACCGATGAACAGATTGTATTTAGAGTAATTATAATGTTAAAAAGTTTGTGTAATACGTTTAAGTGTAATCCCTCTTAAGTTCATGACGTATTAGCGAAGTTTACACTGTGGAATTATTCAAAGTATTTACACAGATAAAACCAAGAACAGACCGCAAAATAACTCGGTCTGGTGGGATTGTTAGATGGCGGGCTGGTGGGACGGTTTCATAATCACTAGGTGTGTGTATTCAAATGCAAATTAAATACAGTATAACTGTTCCAAACATCAAAGCAAACATATATTTATATCCATTCGCGATGATTTTAATTAGCGATATTTCATTCAGAAATAAACTCTTACAAAATAGCTGACACTATTTTAAATGCGTCGTTGAATTTTTATATACAGGCTGTTTCAGTTGTACGCAATTACATGGCTCGAAATAAAGTAAAAAATCCTACAATTCCTAAACATTTGTTCAAAAACAATCAGAAAAAAAATTATAGTTCGTTTAGTATACTGTCGCATCGATTAACTAATTAAAATTAAAGGGTAACGTTAGTGTACACTTCTGAACGCGATAATGTGTACAATAAACATAATAATGTGTTACGGATACTTTATATTGATAATAATATTGCATTAATTTTTTAGCTGATCTTGTTTACAATTTTATTATAACTTGTATTATTTACATTAAAAATAGAGACAAGACCAAACAAGCAGGAGAACTAGAACAAACACTTCTTCGTTTTCGGATTTTAAATTAAGATTCCTGATATAATTAGAATGAGAAGTGTAGCCAAGCCCAAACTGAATACTTGCCAGTTCACCTGCTTGACTTGATATATATTCTAAATAAATATTCACTCGGTATTAATATTTACTTAATACACTCTTCCTGTCGTGGTCTATTGGTTGTCTCTTCATCACGGATCCTGTAACCTCTGTCGTGGTCTGTAGTTTGGCTTTCAAGCACAACAGGAACCTTGCCTAAACCGGTCTAGTAGAAGTCTTCCAGTAGCAAAATAGGTATTTTGACAAATGGAACTTTTTTGCTAGTAACGAGGTAAAATCAGATTTTCAAAAAGTGTACATCAAAAAGTTGTAATTTTATTAGGATTTCTAACTACCATCATTTTAGAAATCTTCTGAATTTTGCTTAGTTAGAAACATGTTAAAGCTACTTCATAAGCAATTTTTGCGCTGAAATGAATAAAATTATACAAACGCACATATACTACATAAAATATTTAATCTTTTAAAAGTGATCCAGAGTTTGATAATCGGTTTTTATTTTAAGATTCATGATCTGGGTCGAACCATAATGATCCCTCCAGAAATTCATCTTCACTTCAAATGTCCTAATACTATGTTATTGCAAATAAAATACGAATTATTTCAATAATTTCTCAGAATATGTTTTTATACTGTAATCAATTTGTACATCTTTTGAGACACCCTGTAATTATGTAAAAGTTTATCCTTCTGTTAAATAAGCAAAGATATTTACGTCAACTTTAGCTATCGTGTAACACATGTTTTAAAGGCTCCAGTATCGTATCGTGTAACATATGTGGAGCTTTTGTTCATTGTTTGAAGAGAATGGTGTCATTCTATGTATAGATGGCAGTGGATTAATTTCAGACGCCACGTCATCAACCCACGGACTAACCCAACGTGCAGTCGATAAGAAAGGCGCCACTATCGCCCACATTTTAAGGCTTCCTAACTTTTTTTTTGTTTCATCACTAGCTGAATAACTGTGACGCTTCATATCAACACTTTTAATTAGCAGTTAAACAGTAGTCTCTGTAGTTAATTACTTGGCCACCGCTCCACAACAGCGCTCTTGTAACGCTCCCGCCAATTTAAGCGGTAACCTTAATATTTATTCAAGATATTACTTGACCAACTTTATTGGAAATGTTATACCCTTTCTCCACGAAGCTGTCAAAATTATGATTTTTCCGATCAACCAGTAATAAAGTAAATAGCCAGCAACTGCACTTGTTGTAGTTAAATTAGAGGGCGCCATTTTAAACGGAAATGAAGGAGAAAACGTCTTACACATATTTCGGTCGGGTGTACCTTTGTACCAAATTTTAAAACAATCAGTCAATGCATTTGTGACACTGTTTAGTCAACATGGATAGAAAAATGGGAGAGTACCCAAGCGTTTCTTATTTGGACGCCATTTTCACATTAATACGATAACATCGAGATCGGTTTTTGTGAATTTATTTGAAACCAGCTCACCGAGACTATTTGTTCGATTAAGTTGCTAAACATTTCGAAAATCTAAAGAAGAGGATTTTTAGCTTTGTAAATTAGAATTAGTTAGATTTTATTTTCTAGTTTTATAATTTCGTTCCATTAAGTTTGCTAAAAATGTTTCTTTTGAAAAATAAATAGGATTTATCTAATTAAAGTAGATCTGATTGAATTGTACATAAGTAAGGATGTAATAAAGTTAAGGAAGTAAAAAGTAAAAACTTTCATTTGCAGAAAATGGTAGGCTCAGGTGGAAGGGAGAAGTTCCTGCTACTTTTAAAAGTATCTTTTCTGTTTCATCAAATAAAGGAAACAATGTTGTTTTTTTTTTATTGTCTTGAAGTAATAAAACGTCTTTTGATCGCATCGTCAACAAAAGAAAAGTGCAATTAGTTGAAAGTAATTGATTGTCGTTTAATACAAAGCGTAGAAACAAAAAATCAGCAATTAATGTTCTAGTCACTTGTATCGAAGGTATATAAGCCAACCTATAGAAAGACTGTTTAACTAGCAACTGTATGTAGACCAATCTATAAACTGTTTCAACTAGCAAATTATGGGCCAATCAATAGACAGCTTTTTTATCTAGAAATGTATGTATGTCAATCTATACACAATCTAATACAACTAGTAAATATACAGGTCAATCTATAAACAGCTGTTTTAAGTAGCATCTCTATGTAGGTCAATCTACAGACAAACTGTTTCAATTAGCAAATATACGGGACAATCTATAAAGTGCGATTTTAGCGAACAACTGTATGTTCTCGTAGGTCAATCTGTTGACAAAATATTTCAACTAGCAAATATATGGGTCAATCTATAGACAGCTGTTTTAGCTAGAAACTTATGTAGACTAATCTAAGAGATTATAGACGAAATGTATTAACTATCACTGTAAGTAGGCTAGTCTATAGACACATTATTTTAACAAGCAAATATATAGGCTAGTCTAGAAGACAGCTGTTTTATCTAGAAAGCTATGTAGGGCAATTTATAGACAAAATATTTCAACTGGCAAATATATAGGCCAATCTACAAACAGCTGTTTTAACTAACATGTAATTTAATCTGTAGACAAACTGCATCAACAACTATTTCAACTATTTCAAAAGGACAAACTAGTTCAACTAGCAAATATATGGGCCAATCTAAAGACAGCTGTTTTAACTAGTAACTGCATGTAGGCCAATCTATAGATAAACAGTTTCAACTAGAAAATATATGGGCCAATATATATACAGCAGTTTAAAATAGAAACGTATGTAGACCAATACATAAACACTGTAGACAAAATTTATTAACTAGTAACTATATGTAGCATAATTTATAAACAGGCTAATGTAACTAGCAAGTGTATGTAGGCCAAACTATAGATAAACGGTTTTAAATAACAATTGTAAGTAGGCCAGCTCACAGACAATCTTTCACCTAACAAAATAAATAGACCAATCTATAAGCAGCTGCTTTTAACTAGTTACTTATGTAGGCCAACCTATAAAACTGTTTTGACTAGCACCTGTAAGTAGGCCAGCTCACAGACAATCTTTCACCTAACAAAATAAATAGACCAATCTATAAGCAGCTGCTTTTAACTAGTTACTTATGTAGGCCAACCTATAAAACTGTTTTGACTAGCACCTGTAAGTAGGCCAGCTCACAGACAATCTTTCACCTAACAAAATAAATAGACCAATCTATAAGCAGCTGCTTTTAACTAGTTACTTATGTAGGCCAACCTATAAAACTGTTTTGACTAGCACCTGTAAGTAGGCCAGCTCACAGACAATCTTTCACCTAACAAAAAACTGTTTTGACTATAGACAGACAAAACAAAATAATAGACCAATCTATAAGCAGCTGCTTTTAACTAGTTACTTATGTAGGCCAACCTATAAAACTGTTTTGACTAGCACCTGTAAGTAGGCCAGCTCACAGACAATCTTTCACCTAACAAAATAAGTAGACCAATCTATAAGCAGCTGCTTTTAACTAGTTACTTATGTAGGCCAACCTATAAAACTGTTTTGACTAGCACCTGTAAGTAGGCCAGCTCACAGACAATCTTTCACCTAACAAAATAAGTAGACCAATCTATAAGCAGCTGCTTTTAACTAGTTACTTATGTAGGCCAACCTATAAAACTGTTTTGACTAGCACCTGTAAGTAGGCCAGCTCACAGACAATCTTTCACCTAACAAAATAAGTAGACCAATCTATAAGCAGCTGCTTTTAACTAGTTACTTATGTAGGCCAACCTATAAAACTGTTTTGACTAGCACCTGTAAGTAGGCCAGCTCACAGACAATCTTTCACCTAACAAAATAAATAGACCAATCTATAAGCAGCTGCTTTTAACTGGTTACTTATGTAGGGCAAACTACATATAAACTGTTTTGAATAACAATTGTAAGTAGGCCAGCTCACAGACAATCTTTCACCTAACAAAATAAATAGACCAATCTATTAGCAAAAGTTACTTATGTAGGCCAAACTACAGATAAACGGTTTTAAATAACAATTGTAAGTAGGCCAGCTCACAGACAATCTTTCACCTAACAAAATAAATAGACCAATCTATAAGCAGCTGCTTTTAACTAGTTACTTATGTAGGCCAAACTACAGATAAACGGTTTTAAATAACAATTGTAAGTAGGCCAGCTCACAGACAATCTTTCACCTAACAAAATAAATAGACCAATCTATAAGCAGCTGCTTTTAACTAGTTACTTATGTAGGCCAAACTACAGATAAACGGTTTTAAATAACAATTGTAAGTAGGCCAGCTCACTAACAATCTTTCACCTAACAAAATAAATAGACCAATCTATAAGCAGCTGCTTTTAACTAGTTACTTATGTAGGCCAAACTAACCTACAGAAAAACGGTTTTAAATAACAATTGTAAGTAGGCCAGCTCACAGACAATCTTTCACCTAACAAAATAAATAGAACAATCTATAAGCAGCTGCTTTTAACTAGTTACTTATGTAGGCCAAACTATAAAACTGTTTTGACTAGCACCTGTAAGTAGGCCAGCTCACAGACAATCTTTCACCTAACAAAATAAATAGACCAATCTATAAGCAGCTGCTTTTAACTAGTTACTTATGTAGGCCAACCTATAAAACTGTTTTGACTAGCACCTGTAAGTAGGCCAGCTCACAGACAATCTTTCACCTAACAAAATAAATAGACCAATCTATAAGCAGCTGCTTTTAACTAGTTACTTATGTAGGCCAACCTATAAAACTGTTTTGACTAGCACCTGTAAGTAGGCCAATTTATAGACAGACTAACCTAACATAACCTAACTAGCAAACAGATCGGTGTGCAGGTCTGGGTTTCTTAAGACTAGAAACAATTTATCGTTAAAAATCCAGTATTTTTGGATTTTTTTTTGTAATCGCATAATAATGTCTCGAAAAATCAAGTGAGGGCGTAGTAAGGAACTAAAAAAATTGGTTCCTCACCATTTTATGTTTTTAAGTAAAGAAATTAGATTTTTTTAAGAGTAAATAGCAGAAACGAAAGACTCTAACCGTATTTTAGATTTGTTTTGCTTTACTCTCAAACTGCACATTGATTAGAGTTATAGGTCTTCATATATAAAAAAAAAAAAAATCTGAAAAACCGGTTTTGAAAATCAGCCGATGTTCTGGTTTTGCGTCGATTTTGGTTTCCAAACCGGATTTTGGGGGACAATTTTTGAAATTTTGTGTAACATTTTTGCACCCTTTATTAATTAAAAATTAAAACTTGATATTTCGACTTTAAAAATGTTCACAAATTTTCCGTTGCATTATGTAATTATATTGAGAATTCAAAAGTGTTTTTTGTAGAATGGCTTGTAAAGGTAGTACAATGATCGCGTTTCATAGTTAACGACTTACAGTTTAGACGCTATTGGTGTGTTACTGATACGTGTTCGCGCAAAAGCAAGCATCTTTAATGTGGGTGTATAACAAGTGCAAATGTGTGTTGAATACGGCGAAGTGTAATGCAGTTTGCGTGACTGATGTGTGTTGCGGCTTATATAACCTGTACGGCGGTTCGAGTACAGGGCGATCAAAAAGTGGGTGGCGTTTTATGTTTTATTGGGTCCGTACGCAAAGCCACGTAATGTTTTATTGTCTGTCGGTAATGCACCACGTGAACCATGTAACCGATCAATAAAAAAATTTCGAAAGTAGCCTGTAGCGACTCGAATTCTGGAAAATAAAGTACAAATTTTGACATCAAAAAATATTTAGGGTTAAAATCTTACGAGTAAAAAGTTTTTTTTATTTCGTATCTAGTATGGGTATTATTTGAAACTAGAAAAGATACTGATTCTGAATGTGTGTATATATATATATATATATATATATATATATATATATATATATATATACATATATATGTGTGTATATATGTGTGTATGTGTATATATGTGTATATGTGTATATGTATATGTGTATATATGTGTATATATGTATATGTGTATATGTATATATGTGTATATGTGTATGTGTATATATGTGTGAATGTGTGTATATATATATACATATATATATATATATATATGTATGTGTGTGTGTGTGTGTGTGTGTGTGTGTGTGTGTGTGTGTGTGTGTGTGTGTGTGTGTGTGTGTGTGTGTGTGTGTGTGTGTGTGTGTGTGTGTGTGTGTGTGTGTGTGTGTGTGTGTGTGTGTGTGTGTGTGTGTGTGTGTGTGTGTGTGTGTGTGTGTGTGTGTGTGTGTGTGTGTGTGTGTGTGTGTGTGTGTGTGTGTGTGTGTGTGTGTGTGTAGAATTGGTTCTATTAACAAGTTGTCATTGTCTTTTCTGTAACTTCAGCATGTTACGTTAAACAATCTGGGGAAAAATTATAAACCTCATTTGGATTAAAAAATAACAATTTGTCTATGTTTTTTTTTGATAATATTACATGTTTCTGTGTTTACTAAAATCAAAAAGAGCGTCTCGAAAAAAACACCAACAAATTTTAGAAGTTTTTTGCAGTGTGGTAATAAGTAGGAAAAAAACTTAAATCGTACGCTACAAGCGGCAGAGTCCGCATCGTGACAGTGCAGACGGCACAGTCAGCTGATCCATTTTTGTTAATATATAGTTTATATTTGAAACAAGACGTTCACGGAAATTCAAGCGAGCGTTAAAATAAGTTTGACCATTTTGTTATTTTAAAAATTATGGTAATAATGAAAATATTGAGATTTTTAATAAGAATATCCTTAACGTGTCCCTTCCGAATTTAAAAAGTTGTTTTATTTAATGTCTATCCGCCTGCCTCTCTTTATACATGGCTGCAAAATAAATTAATCGACTAAAACGTTTTAAAAATTTTGCAAGTACTTTAGGTCTTAATATTTTAAGAAAAGCTTTTATTGTGTAGGTTTTAATTATTAACTAATGGGCCCGTGCGACATTTTGCAGTTAGGGGGAAAATGAAACGAATAATATAAAACAATGCACAGCAATAAGGTATTAGTTTTAAGGCAATGTCATTAGTTATATTTTCGTTATTTAATACAATAGGCCTTACTTTCGTACTTAAAACTTACAAAATTAAAGACTAAATTCTCACATTGTAACTTAATGAAATATTTACAAATCAAACCTACTATAACCGGATTTTACATTACCTACCTAAATTAGGCTACAGTATTTACTGTTTACTAAAAGCAGAGTATTTTAGTTAATACCATTTACATATTCGAATTGGCCTAGTTTATCATATATGGCTACCGATCCTACCTATACCGATCCTACCTATACCGATCCTACCTATACCGATCCTACCTATACCGATCCTATCATACCTATTCTACTTTCAAAACTGATTCGGTCAATAATTATCTAAGTTGGATGCAGTAATAATTTAAATATTACATTCAACAATGTTTTTTTTAGAAATCAGCTGTTTTGGTACACACCTACACACACACACACACACACACACACACACACACACACACACACACACACACACACACACACACACACACACACACACACACACACACACACACACACACACACACACACACACACACACACACACACACACACACACACACACACACACACACACAACACCTACAACATCAGACGCGTATATATATATATATATATATATATATATACGCACATATATATATCAATATATATATATATATAAAAATATGTGATCGTGTATAAGTCCACCCATTCATTTCACACACACACACACACACACACACACACACACACATTTGTTTAGATATTTTATCGGATTTAAGTCGGTTTTATGTTATTATAAAGCCTTTAAATGGTAAAATATGATACGTGAGAGTTCTTTGGTGTCCTGAAAAACCTCTAGGCACTTAGGCACCCCAAATATCTAATTTAAATAACGTAGGTCTTTATTTTTTGTTCAAAGCCGATCGAAATGCTTGGCGTAATAATACATACATGTACATAAAAGGTAGGATTTTCTGAAAATCTGCTATAATGATTTTCTGAAAATCTGCTATAATGATTTTCTGAAAATCTGCTATAATGATTTTCTGAAAATCTGCTATAATGATTTTCATAGAATTTCCTTTAAGTATAGTGTATACAAAACATACTTTATTCAAAAAACCCGGTTCAGTACTATCTGAAAAAGTGGACATATTCTATCATATTGCACAAGTCGCGTTGAAATTAAAGAAATTTACAGTTCGGAAGAAAACAAGTGAAAAAACTAAAAGTAAACCCTGACCGTTATAAGTTTTATTTAGTTTTTGGATTTTTCTCACACCTTGAATTTTTTTATTTCAAATTTATCATTCTGTCTTGAATGCTTTTTAACGTATGACCATCTTTTCAGAAAGTCTGATTTAGTTTTTCCATTTTCTTGCCAATAGCTAAGCAGATGTTTCGTAGAATTAATCGAATATGGGAAAGTTTGTTTAACGTTTTTGCGTCACTTCTTATTGAAATGTAGTTTCAGCCTTGAATTTTCTGGCCCAAAAGTCGTACATGGTCAACTTTCTTTTGTTATTTTAAGGCGAAAAATACATAGAGGCTATTATCGCCTCCCTAAATGTAAGTGTGAGTGTAAAGTGTTAAAGTCGTAAGTGAGTGTTGTAAGTGTAAGTGTGTGTTAAGACTCGTGTACCTCGAGGGACGTATGAATCCTCTCAATAGCTGCAGCTAGTCTGCACCCCCTAGGGGATTTGTGCTATGTATTGGAGTAAAATACGTATTTCTTAAAGACTAATCGAATTGTATTCAAGGTGTGTGAGAAGTGGTGGCAGTTCTGGGTTCTACCATCCATTCAGTAATGGAGTCCCATAAATTTTAAACACAATGTTCATGTGTTACTCTTTGTTTTATTTATTATCGTCCACTAATATCTCAAGGGCTTTGTTCTATTAAGACGGCGAACATCATCTGTGTTATTCAACAAGCACAACACTTCAGGATTGACATGTTTTGTAGTCTGTTTTTATGCATGATTGCGTATTTCATTATTTCTTCTGAAACCGTATTCATCCTGAGGTCACGATGCAGGTCAATATTACGCACGAACCATGGTGCATTAACAATACTACACAGAACCTTGTTCTGAATCCCTTGAACGGCTTTAGCATTTGTTTTCTTCTGCACACCCCCACAGCTGTATTCCATAAGTCCAAACAGGTTTGAGTAATTGCTTATAAATTAAAAAGTTTATTGTGTAGGTCTAGTGTAGATCTCCTACCAAGCAGCCAATTCATTTTCTTGAATTTAATATTTAATTCCTCTTATTTTCTTCTTGACATGCTCTTTCCAATGAAGTTTTGCGTCAAGCGTCATCCCAAGGTATTTTAGTTGTATTAACAGGAGCTAATGAGTGACCATTTTAGTTCAATATTGGTTGGGTTTATCTTTCTATTGGTAAAGTTTATGTAGTTTGATTTAGATTCATTTAATTTTAATCTCCATTTTCTTTATCCAGATACTGACTTTATCAATAGATTTTTGAATTTTCAGTTTTGCTTCCTCTACATTATCCCCAACAGCCAAAATTGCAGTATCATCTGCAAAAGTAGTGGCAATTACTTTGTATCGGAATCTTGAGGTATGTCTCTTGTATATAACAGAAACAAAATAGGTCCTAATACGCTTCTTGAGGAACTCTGCAGCTATATCCTTTATTCTAGAATATTCACCATCACATTTGACCCTAAAGCATCTTTCTGACATGTATGACTTCAGTAATTCATAAAATTGTTTGGAAGATCTCTTTGTAACTTATATAATAAGCCTTCATGCCAGACTTTGTCATGTAAGTAGGCCAGCTCACAGACAATCTTTCACCTAACAAAATAAATAGACCAATCTATAAGCAGCTGCTTTTAACTAGTTACTTATGTAGGCCAACCTATAAAACTGTTTTGACTAGCACCTGTAAGTAGGCCAGCTCACAGACAATCTTTCACCTAACAAAATAAATAGACCAATCTATAAGCAGCTGCTTTTAACTAGTTACTTATGTAGGCCAACCTATAAAACTGTTTTGACTAGCACCTGTAAGTAGGCCAGCTCACAGACAATCTTTCACCTAACAAAATAAGTAGACCAATCTATAAGCAGCTGCTTTTAACTAGTTACTTATGTAGGCCAACCTATAAAACTGTTTTGACTAGCACCTGTAAGTAGGCCAGCTCACAGACAATCTTTCACCTAACAAAATAAGTAGACCAATCTATAAGCAGCTGCTTTTTAACTAATTACTTATGTAGGCCAACCTATAAAACTGTTTTGACTAGCACCTGTAAGTAGGCCAGCTCACAGACAATCTTTCACCTAACAAAATAAGTAGACCAATCTATAAGCAGCTGCTTTTAACTAGTTACTTATGTAGCCAGCCAAACCTATAAAACTGTTTTGACTAGCACCTGTAAGTAGGCCAGCTCACAGACAATCTTTCACCTAACAAAATAAGTAGACCAATCTATAAGCAGCTGCTTTTAACTAGTTACTTATGTAGGCCAAACTATAAAACTGTTTTGACTAGCACCTGTAAGTAGGCCAGCTCACAGACAATCTTTCACCTAACAAAATAAATAGACCAATCTATAAGCAGCTGCTTTTAACTAGTTACTTATGTAGGCCAACCTATAAAACTGTTTTGACTAGCACCTGTAAGTAGGCCAGCTCACAGACAATCTTTCACCTAACAAAATAAGTAGACCAATCTATAAGCAGCTGCTTTTAACTAGTTACTTATGTAGGCCAACCTATAAAACTGTTTTGACTAGCACCTGTAAGTAGGCCAGCTCACAGACAATCTTTCACCTAACAAAATAAATAGACCAATCTATTAGCAGCTGCTTTTAACTGGTTACTTATGTAGGCCAAACTACAGATAAACGGTTTTAAATAACAATTGTAAGTAGGCCAGCTCACAGACAATCTTTCACCTAACAAAATAAATAGACCAATCTATAAGCAGCTGCTTTTAACTAGTTACTTTATGTAGGCCAAACTACAGATAAACGGTTTTAAATAACAATTGTAAGTAGGCCAGCTCACAGACAATCTTTCACCTAACAAAATAAATAGACCAATTTATAAGCAGCTGCTTTTAACTAGTTACTTATGTAGGCCAAACTACAGATAAACGGTTTTAAATAACAATTGTAAGTAGGCCAGCTCACAGACAATCTTTCACCTAACAAAATAAATAGACCAATCTATAAGCAGCTGCTTTTAACTAGTTACTTATGTAGGCCAAACTACAGATAAACGGTTTTAAATAACAATTGTAAGTAGGCCAGCTCACAGACAATCTTTCACCTAACAAAATAAATAGACCAATCTATAAGCAGCTGCTTTTAACTAGTTACTTATGTAGGCCAACCTATAAAACTGTTTTGACTAGCACCTGTAAGTAGGCCAGCTCACAGACAATCTTTCACCTAACAAAATAAATAGAACAATCTATAAGCAGCTGCTTTTAACTAGTTACTTATGTAGGCCAAACTATAAAACTGTTTTGACTAGCACCTGTAAGTAGGCCAGCTCACAGACAATCTTTCACCTAACAAAATAAATAGACCAATCTATAAGCAGCTGCTTTTAACTAGTTACTTATGTAGGCCAACCTATAAAACTGTTTTGACTAGCACCTGTAAGTAGGCCAGCTCACAGACAATCTTTCACCTAACAAAATAAATAGACCAATCTATAAGCAGCTGCTTTTAACTAGTTACTTATGTAGGCCAACCTATAAAACTGTTTTGACTAGCACCTGTAAGTAGGCCAATTTATAGACAGACTAACCTAACATAACCTAACTAGCAAACAGATCGGTGTGCAGGTCTGGGTTTCTTAAGACTAGAAACAATTTATCGTTAAAAAATCCAGTATTTTTTGGATTTTTTTTGTAATCGCATAATAATGTCTCGAAAAATCAAGTGAGGGCGTAGTAAGGAACTAAAAAAATTGGTTCCTCACCATTTTATGTTTTTAAGTAAAGAAATTAGATGTTTTTAGAGTAAATAGCAGAAACGAAAGACTCTAACCGTATTTTAGATTTGTTTTGCTTTACTCTCAAACTGCACATTGATTAGAGTTATAGGTCTTCATATATAAAAAAAAAAAAAAAAATCTGAAAAACCGGTTTTGAAAATCAGCCGATGTTCTGGTTTTGTGTCGATTTTGGTTTCCAAACCGGATTTTGAGGGACAATTTTTGAAATTTTGTGTAACATTTTTGCACCCTTTATTAATTAAAAATTAAAACTTGATATTTCGGCTTTAAAAATGTTCACAAATTTTCCGTTGCATTATGTAATTATATTGAGAATTCAAAAGTGTTTTTTGTAGAATGGCTTGTAAAGGTAGCACAATGATCGCGTTTCATAGTTAACGACTTACAGTTTAGACGCTATTGGTGTGTTACTGATACGTGTTCGCGCAAAAGCAAGCATCTTTTATGTGGGTGTATAACAAGTGCAAATGTGTGTTGAATACGGCGAAGTGTAATGCAGTTTGCGTGACTGATGTGTGTTGCGGCTTATATAACCTGTACGGCGGTTCGAGTACAGGGCGATCAAAAAGTGGGTGGCGTTTTATATTTTATTGGGTCCGTACGCAAAGCCACGTAATGTTTTATTGTCTGTCGGTAATGCACCACGTGAACCATGTAACCGATCAATAAAAAAATTTCGAAAGTAGCCTGTAGCGACTCGAATTCTGGAAAATAAAGTACAAATTTTGACATCAAAAAATATTTAGGGTTAAAATCTTACGAGTAAAAGTTTTTTTATTTCGTATCTAGTATGGGTATTATTTGAAACTAGAAAGATACTGATTCTGAATGTGTGTATATATATATATATATATATATATATATATATATATATATATATATATATACATATATATGTGTGTATATATGTGTGTATATATGTATATATGTATATATATATGTATATATATATATGTGTATATATGTGTATATATGTATATGTATATATATATATATATATATGTATATGTATATATATATATATAATATATATATATATATATATATATAT